>CM050163.1:440033619-440428619 GCA_027410445.1 Discoglossus pictus | reverse complement strand
CTGTAACCTGCAAAAGAAGTTACAGTACATGTTAGAAAGCCTGTTTCTTGCAGTTGTTAATTATGCAAAGACAACAAGCAACAGAGAGGCTGGAAAAAAATATGGATTGGACAAATCTAATGTGCGATGTTGAGTTGCCTCAGAGGAGAAATTGAAAAAATCAGTTTCCACCAGAAAATCTTTCAGGGGACCAAAACAAGGCAAATATCCAGAACTTGAAGCTGGGGTTTATTCCTACATTCAAGATATGATAAAAGATGGGATGCCAATTTCTCGTGAAGTAATCCAGCTGAAAGCCTTAGAACTTGCAAAGACCTTAAAAATGAATAAGAGGGAATTTCGTGCAAGTATTGGTTGGTGCCGTCGTTTTATGCGGAGAAAGGGTCTTGCTCTTCAGCGAAGCACTTCATTGGCACAGAAACTGCCGGCAGATTTTGAGGAGAAACTGACTAGTTTCCAGAGGTATGTCATCCAATTGCGGCAGCGTCACTCATACCCATTAGACCAGATGGGCAATGCTGATGACACCCCAGTATTTTTTGACATGCTAAGCAATACAACAGTAAACCAGAAAGGGGCAAAAAGTGTAATTTTAAGGACAACTGGTAATGAGAAACTCAGAAGAACGGTGATGTTAGCGGTCACTGCTGACGGAGGAAAGTTACCCCCCTATGTTATTCTGAAGCGAAAAACTTTGCCCAAAGAAAACATTCCTGATGGCCTAGTGATTCGTTGCCAGGAAAAAGGCTGGATGACAACTGAGCTGATGGTTGACTGGTTGTCTGTAGTTTGGAACTGCAGACCTGGAGCACTGCTCACTAAGAGAGCCATGCTGGTCTTGGATGCTTTCAAGGGTCATCTCACTCCTGAAGTGAAGACTAAAGTTGCTGCACAGAAGACAGACCTTGTTGTTATACCTGGTGGCATGACTTCAAAGCTGCAAGTGCTTGATGTCATTGTCAACAAGCCATTCAAAGACAACCTACGCAAGCAGTATTCAGATTGGCTTCGGGAAGGGGATCATGCTCTCACACCATCTGGCAAGATTAAGAAGCCGTCCGTGACACTCCTGTGCCAATGGATTATAAATTCATGGTCTAGTATTTCTACTAACTCCACCATCAGGGGGTTCAAAAAATGCTGCGTGTCCAATGCATTGGATGGTAGCGAGGACAACTTGCTATGGGAGGAGAATGAGGACAGTGACGAAGTGAATACTGGTGACGAAATCATTAGTGACACCAGTTATGACTGTGAATAGTAACAAGTTTCCTTGTTACCTGAACTTTCTGTTGCTGTTACCATAATATTGGCAACCTGCCTAAAGAGTTACAGTTATAATGTTTTCCAAATACTGGATAAAGTATATGGTACAGTATATGTTAAAATAAAATCACTATTTATTCCCTAAATCTACTTGACTTTTGTCTTTTTCTATCTGACTTTTGTCTTTTTCTCTCCAATTTTAATGGTGCGGCTTATATGCGAGTACTATCTTTTTCTGTTTTTTCCCCTTGCATTTTACAGGTGCAGATTATATGCGGGTGCGGCTTATATTCGGACCAATACGGTATAGGAAACTTGTATGTACAGTGCAATTGAATATGACTATATAAACCCAGATTCACCTTGCTTAAAGGGCCAGTTCATTCAGCACAACTTGGACTACACCACTGTAAAGGACTCCCCAAAACATGTTGAAATACCTTTTGAATTTTTTGAAATAGGTGACTTTTTTCACAAAACAAAAAATTATAAATGAAGTGTCTGTTTACATGGCAGTGCCCCCAGACAAAGTTAATGCAAGAGCTACGTGCAGAGAGCAGAAGCAAAAAGAGAGTTAACCCTTCACAAATTCATCTGTGCAGAGTAATCACTGCTGGGTACTAATAAATAGGTTACTTGTGGGTTAAATGATTTCCTGCAGAATTCCTGAATGCAGGGAAAAAACATAAATCTTTGTCTACACACTCTGTGTCGGCATGTGTTGTTAATCATGGAATAGTCATGTGTGTGTTTGTAAACAGACCCAAGACTGCAGATTTGTAGCTGTTATTACTGTAATAAAAGAAAAAAACATATAATCTTGTGCTCTTTCACACCATGAAGAGCACTTATAGTAAGGTAAATGGCCCTTTAATACAATCCATGAGTTTAGTTTTGTTATTCATAGGATATGATGATTACCTTTATCTATCCAAGAGTAACAAAGCCACAAAACCGTCAACACATACATTACAGAAATCACTAGGGGGGGGGGGGGGGGGGGGGGGGGGGGGGGGGGGGGGGGGGGGGGGGGGGGTCAAAATTACCTCAAAAGAGAGAAAGTTGAAAGACGAAAAAACTAAAGTGTGTATATTCTCTACAGTGTTCCTTTAAATTGTCAATGTAGTGTAAAACTAGCTGCACAATGAGGTATTGAAAGCAAGAAGAGACAAGGAGACACTCTATAATAAACAATGTAAAGGGATAAAAGAGGACAATAGAATAGGAAAATCTCTTCAAGAAAAGTGGGCATTATAAAAGTGAAAAATGGCAGAGAGTTAACAGAAGCATATCAAATAAAAAGAAGGTGCAGGAATACACAGAATATTTATATAAGAAGGATCTTAATAGCACTGATAGCCTCAATAGTTTGGCCAATGAAATGGAGTCAGACATCTTGGATAGTGAAATTAGATGGGTCCTAGAAATCCTTGCTGATAACAAGACTGCTGGAATCCCAACTGTTCAGAATCCTACAAGATGATGCTGTGAAAGTGTTGCTTGCCTTATGCCAACACATTTGGAAAACTCAACAGTGGCCAGTGAACTAGAGAAGCTACATCTACATCCCAATCTCAAGAAAGGCAGTGCCAAAGAGTGCCCCTATTCTTGAACAATTACACTAATTTCACATGCCAATATGGTAATGCATAAGATCCTGCAAGCTTGGCTCCAACAATATAAGGACCAAGAACTACCAGATATGCAAGCCAGGTTTCTCAGAGACAGAGGCACAATAGATTAAATTGCCAATGCCAGTTGTATAATAGAGAAAGCAAGAGAATTCCAGAAAAATATTTACCTCTGTTTTATAGACTATTCTATTGTAAAGCATTTAACTGTCTGAATCAAAACAAAATGAGGCAAGTTCTTAGCGATAAGGATACCAGATCACCGCATCTGCCTCCTAAAGACTCTGTATATTGACCAAGAAGCCACAGTCAGAGCCGAACACGGAACAACTGAATGGTTAAAGTTCAGGAAAGGAGTGAGAGAAGGTTATATATTGTCACCTTATTTATTCAACTTATACACGTAATACATCATGTGTAAGGCTGGTCTGGACAAATTCAGAGCTGGAAGTAACTTATCTAGGAGGAATATCAACAACTTTAGGTTCGCAGGTGATACTACTCTGATGACTGAAAGTGAGGAGGAATTAAAGGATCTATTGATGAGAATAAAAGAAGAAAGTGCAAAAGCTGGCCTGCTGTTCAATGATTTAAATAAGAAGGTCATGTCAAACAGCAATCTCAGTTCAAGCAAATAGGTGGGGATGAAAAGGAGGTAGTGATAGATTTTATTTTCCTGGGCTCCAAAGATTTCTGCCGATGGTGACTGCAGCCTTAAAATGAAAAGACGTTTACTTCTGGGAAGAAAAACTTCAGCAAATCTGAACTATAAAAAGTAAAGATATTACACTACCAACAAAGGTCTACATAGTTAGAACTATGATAATCCCATTAGTAACATACAGATGTGAAACCTGGACCATAAAGTGGTCATTGCAAGTCAGACATGACTGAACAGCAAGTGTGTAACAGAATTTAATTTATTTAAAAACAGAATACAAATACAATCAGTTCTTGAAGAGAAAAAAAAATCAATACATACAGCTTTTAAAACTTACACCCACACACAAGTTGATCTTATATGAAAGAGTACCTTACAGAAATGTAAACATATTGATAAAAGTTTAAGCACTTGCCTTTTATTGCTACACAACTTCTATATTTAACATGATTTGAGCTACTGCAGCAACAAGAAGCAAAAATACAACTGTCACAGATAGAAAATATTAAACATCTATTTCTATAAGGCTGCTCTTTCATATTTTTTAAGGGGGAACATGCTATTTAAACTTTGGCACTGCAGCCTCAGGCAGACCTGGTACTCTCGTCCTATTAGGTGTCCAGAAGGTGAGAGAAAATCTGCCCAGGGGCTGTAACGATAGGAGACTTATCTCTGCCCCTGCAGAGATCATTCAGGCAAAAATACAGACAGGACAATATCCTGAGCAGATCTGCTCCCACTAACGAGATACCTAGAAGGGGATAGAGAGAAGCAGGGTTGCCTCAGGCTGAAACACTTAAGTTCAAATAAGATTTTAAAGGTGCACTGAAATAGTTTGTTCTTCAAATCCTGATTTTATTGTTAATAAAATATTAAACAGACTCATGAAATCCTATTGTATGACCACTATAGTGTTCATTAATGTAACTGCTTGTTTCTCTATCAAAATGTCTGTGTGTATTGATTGACTTAACACACTTAAAGACAAAGCTAGAAAAAAAATTAAGGTATTCCAGCCAAGTAAGTTATTTACCTTAACTGGAAATGTTTGAACATGGATTTAAAATTAGTACAATATTTACCTTATAACTTGTAGCAGAAGCAACTGAATTCTGTCCATCAGTCTCAGTATTAAAATAAACTCCACCAAACTCTTTAAGCAAAATATCAAAGTCATTCTCTGCTGGGACAGAAGGAGTAATAAAGGATAAAGCTGGCTCATCTAAAGGAAGAGAGAAGAGTAGAAACATGTTACCTGAAATCAGACCACTTAATTTATATTTTAATGCATGCCAGTAATTACTTATAGTAAGTATTTTGTAGCTCCCTATATACCTGGTTCTTACGCACAATTTTACTTCACCTAAAGTGAATGGGCTAAAGGAGGACTGTAGTACCATACTTTTAGTGCTCTGATTTAAAAACAAAATTAACAATGGGCAGAATGTTTTTTTTTTTATGTTAAGAAAAATAAAAGCAATCTATTATACATGAGCAGCCTGCATTGCCTATTTTTCCTTTAGGAGCAGATAGACAAAAGACAGTTATCTATGGTATACTAAAGTGAATAGCAATTCACTGTGTCATTGAGCTAATTAGATTATTTTTTTTATCATCAGCAGATTGTCATGAAGGAGTAGACGGATGGATATAGTTATACTTTGTGTGTTATTTCAAATGCTTCTCGGCCTCCGTAGAAGCTATTGTAGCAAACCGTGCTCTTGTCTTTAGGCCTCAGGACATTCATGTCTTCTTCCTGTTGACGTCAGACGCTGTGATGGAGCACTTGCTGAAAATCGGGACTACCGAAGCAGATGCGGCTCTAAATGACATACGGACTGGATTTTTATTCACACATTCTCCTTGATATTAACGGAGGTATTCAGTGAACTCTCTTTGCATCCAGTATTACACTAATGGACTTTAAGCTTACGAACTTATGAGAAACTTACATGCCACCTTCCCTTTTCTTTTGATGTAATGGGACTTTGACTTTTATTATAAAAGCAGCTTTTGTTATTTGTATATTTAATGTGTTTAAATTAACATGGACGGGTTGTTTGTTTGCTAAAGCTCTCGGTTATATACAAGACAAGTAGCATATTAGGATAGAGGCTGCTTATATTCTTTGCACATTTGAATTATTTATCCATTCACGTAGATTTCTTTATTTGGGTGGAGTTATAATTTACATATTGATGACTTAATAGATATTCATGATTAGATTCATTATGGTTTATTTATTTAATACTGCACATTTAAAGTATACTGGTATTTTGTACGTTTATATTTATTCATAGTTATATCTATCTACACTTTATTTATATGTCATATTTATTGTATACTATTTATAGTGCCACTACTGTACTATTTGTGAGGTAGCCACATGATCTCCTCATGTATACACTACATAGCAACTGATTTGAGATCTATTAATGTAAGCAATTGCTCCACATAGAGTTATTTATTTATGATTTTATATTTTAATTAAGCGTTAATTTTTAATGTGAAATAATAAAAGTTATGTACTAAATATGTCCTTTTAGACTCACTTCATATGATTGCTCGTTCTCACCTAACCTAGTTGTTAATTTATTTAACATGGCTTTGGTTATCTCAGGTTTGGTATACAGAGGAGTTTGGTATAATGCTGGAATAATTGGTGCTCTTTCTCTCTAAATTGCAATAATTTCTAATGTGCCTCTTGTGTATGTACCTTACTGCTCTTTATAAATGGTGTATTGGATGTGTTTATTTTGGATGCATTGCTCATATATTATTTGTTTCTCAAACCAGGCAGTGCTTCAATCAAGCTCAGGGCTACACTGAAATATCCTTTGAAGCCCCATTATTTGCCCAGGTGTGATATTCTTCATTCTTACTTTCCCTGGAAAGGACAGAGGGTGTACAAATGAGCTATTGTGGTTGTTGGTAGAAGCTGAACTCTGTTTAGCTTAGGAATCATGGTTATTCTTTTCCCACAGATCCCGTCCACGTCAAAAACGACAGACGTGTGCTTTATTAAAAGGTGTGGGAGATGCGAAAGATTAATATGAAATAATTGTTGAAGCTATTAAACCCTGTACCATTAGAAAAAACATGAAACAGTTCTAATAATCTCATATTAAGTAGCATAATAAAACTATTTCATTCTCACACGTTTTTTTACTTTGCTCACCATTATTACAGCGCTTTGTAAGGTAAGGATACACACTGAATTTCAAAGTTAAAGAGCAAAATGCCGCAAAAGCAAATACTGTATTGTAACAATAGAAACCTTACTTTGAAGGACTTTCCGGTTAAGTATTATAAATGCGTAACGTCAATAAAGGTGCAGCCATAGTATTGTATGTGGGAGGTTACTGGAGCCAAGGCACTGTTTATTTTATGGACTACAAAAACAATGATATGCTTTACAGATAGCTGCATAATACCAGCTGAAATTATGCCATGGTTACATTGATATTGAAAGCTATACCAGATTAAAGGGTGAAGCACTGGGGGACCTCTCTATTTCTGTATTACCCTATGGGATATCTCCCCTGTTAGTATATCTGTATTACCCTATGGGATATCTCCCCTGTTAGTATATCTGTATTACCCTATGGGATATCTCCCCTGTTAGTATATCTGTATTACCCTATGGGATATCTCACCTGTTAGTATATAAGAGACATTATATAAATCATCCATTATAAGCATGCAAAACAAACACTATGTAAATGTTGCCTTTCTCCCTTCCTAGTTTTCATTGAAAATTAAGACTTCATGCTAAATTATCAGCCAATCCACAGGTTTTCTAACATTTGTAATTTGCATATGAGATTACTAAAATTCATAGTTGCCAAGGACAAAATCCATTACATGTCTTTAAGATAAAGATTATCTTATATACACTTGAAAAAACGAGAATATAACACTTGAATACAAACTTTAGTGAAAGTTTACTTTAGGAAAATACATTTTCAATTGGTAAAGTACTCTTCACTAACTATAGTATTATGGAATACTATAATTGGAGCCTTCACTGCATTATTTAAAACAAGTTTGAATGTTTCAACACAATATAAGTAATATTAATTATGATTATATATATATATATATATATATATATATATATATATATATATATATACACACACACACACACATATACACACAGTTAATGTATGTAAATATATAATGTGGCTGGAACACCTTGACATCACACAATATAAACAATATGACTTAATAAACACAGGCTCTACTGAGCACAATAAATCACTCGAAAAGTACTTATATGAACCTCTGCTACATATGCAAAAATAATTCAATCACAAGCTACTCTTGATTAATTTATGCCACAATGGTATAATAATTAACAAAAATTTTTTAGAACTTACAATTGATTGTCTGAATACAGAAAATTTTTGGATTATTCAATTCAACAGTCTGGACCGTTCTTTGTGGAATATTCAGTGACGAATTGATTGAATAAAATACAGCTTCTTGTGTACACAGCTCACCGTCACCCCTGGGGAAAAATAAAATAAAAAAAGGTAATTAAGTACACGGACAATAAAAGCAAAATGCACAACTAACTGAAACCTTTAACCTTTAGCATTTTGGTTTGTTTCTTAACCTATTTAGATTTCAATATGTGAAAATAGAGACAATTTGCATATAAAAAGTACTGTTATAATCACATGCAAGATACTAAATTGATATATAGTGTCAGATGTATCTGCTGGTGGGAGTTCAGGGTCTAGTGATCTTGTAAGGTTTAGCATTAGATTTTGCAAATGTTGACTTTTCTAACATGGAAAAATATTTAAGCAATTCCTTGACAGAGCAAAACATTTTTTGAGTGGAGTACAGGAAGAAGATCCAATAAATCACTAAGTCAGGAAATGATAACAAACTGTTCTAGAAGGTATGATCATGAGGCCTAAACTGAAATATCTTGTGAATACAGGTTTGCCTAGAGAAGACTCTCATACTGGGAAGATTAAAGTCACACGCTGAAGTGGGCGGCAGAGGTGTAGATGAATTAATGAGGTAATTGAAGCAATGAAAATGGGCTTGATGGAGGTCAGAGGGGAAGTGGTTCTGGCAAAAGTGCTTACCCTTAGGGGGTGGACTCTGAGCTATGGCACAGATAAACTTTTTGTCTTCAATGTCCAGAGGAGCTTGCTGGAGTTCCTCTGGATAGGAGCCTTGGGTCTCTGCATGTGTAGCTCTAATGGAAGATAGACAGGGAGCGGTGGGTGTGCACACTTTCTACTTTCAGTACCTACAGATCCATCTGCACAGTGGTGCTCACTAGTTTATAAAATCGACAGTTGCTCAACGTGCTTCAACTATTTCTTATAAAGCCCAAGGGGATGGGGAGAGACCTCTCAGTGTTACTGGCATACTACTAGGACCACCACATCAGCTTCCTTCTGGGATTCATGCACATTATTTCATGGGGCGTGGCAGGCCAGAATACCACATGCTGTTTCTGCTGGATAGGTTTGAACTAGGTTCTTACCAAGCCCTATTGAAGTAACAGGTTGTGACAATTGTTGGCAGTATTGGGACCTCTGTGGAGTACAGAAAGATGGCAACTTATAAAGAGAAGTCTGCAACAGAGGAAGAGATTCCAGAGATGGAAAGCAGCCATGCCAGAGGATATTACTACAGAAAAGTTGATGGATCTAAGGACACAGATCATACAGGAGTGGAGAGATGTAAGCAAAGGCCCTGTCTCAGCTCCTGTGGAGGGGAAATGCTTATCCCCAGTAGAGACAGATACTTTTGGGGTGACTGGAAAGGACTGTCAAGGAATGGGCCTTCTAAACAAATGGATGGTATTTCTGGTACTATGGCCAGGTCACAAGCTAATGTAATGGCTGAAGGAACTGGTAGAGGAGGAGGTCACCCTGGAGGAGCAATATGCTTATTGGGTGGGACCTGTGGGGATACCTCATGGGGGGTCTTGATTTTCATTGAGGATGGAGGAGGCACTTTGGGACATTGTATATGGGGATCCGGATTTTGGCTTGGAGACTGAAAGAAGACAGCTGAGTTTGTTTTCCCAAGCGCTGTCAAATGCTAGGACTGGAGCTAGGCTCCCAGACAGCTAGCTTACTTTCGCCTTTGATCCAGCAGGAGTTACAGTTGGAGGTGGAATATGTAGACTTGCTAGATGAAACATCTCTGGATGGGTTGTGGCCACCCATGGGAGGGCTCATGCCAGTCACACATGGAACAGAAACACCTTGCAGAGACTACAGGAACTAAGCTACATTTTTCCAAGGCTTGGTCAGAAGAGAAAGGTATGGACTATAAACATATTGGGGAGGTTCCCTGGATAACCATTGTCCAGGAACCAGCCACAGACCCTGGAGCAGAAACAGTAAGCAGTCTTGCTCTCCAGACTGTGCAGGAGGCAGTAACAGTCGGTGCTGCCTGCATCTACACCAGGCAGTCTCAGATGGAGAGAGCCGGGAGGTTCTGCCCGAGGTGAGAGCTGTACCCAGACAGTAGTTCTAGAGAAAGGAGGCCAGGAAACAGTGCATACAATACAGTCCCAAGGTGTGGTGATACCAGACAAGTCCATCAGAAGGAGTACAGACTGGCAGATGCAGCAGGTACAATCTTTAGTGGAACTATTGTTTTATGGGATGCCCCAGAATAATGTTTTCCCTAACCAAGGGGAAAAGAAGGGGCATTGGCCCTGGCTTTTGGGGGTGAGATAGGGATAACCCGTAATGAGCAGTTACTGAAACTGGCTAGGCCCCTGGGACCACTTGAATTGGGTAAGGCAGGGGAAGTAGCAGACATGGGGAGGGGAAGAATGGTGACCATTTGTGGTCCCCTAGGCCCAGTGACTGTTGTAAATACCACCCGCTGTTTGTACTGGCTTGGTTGGGGAGGATTACCTCAGAGTGTGGTTTGTCACCCGGTCTCCCTACATTGACCCAAAGACACTGTTGGTGTACCTTTAACATTTGAAGGGAGGGGTCACTGGCCAGGCTTTTTGGGAGGGGGTTGGCTACTGAACCCCAATAGCTTATGCCTGAACTGCCCATTACACTGGCATGGATGACACCAGAGAAGGGCACTAGCCCACTTTGCCACTCCTGCATCTCAGTTCATTCAAGAGAAAGTTCAGGCATGACAAAGGGAAACTTGTGCTCCTCATTTTTACACCTGGGACGGAGTACTGTTCCAGAATCAGCAGGTCAGGAGGTCTTCCTAGCCTAGAAGAAGAGTGTTTTGATGGGAAAGGATCCTCCCAAGTTTTTGCTGGACCTACTAGCCTGGATGTACTGGTTTCCCTGGACTGCCTTGACAGGTCCAACAGGACAGTAATATTGATGCCGCAACATGCTGCCAATCATCTGATGGAGATAATAGGCAGGATGTTGCATTGGCAAAGGAAGGGGCAGTTGTCATGCCCAGGGCCTGACTGGACTGTTTTGGACTATGGCTTGGGCCTGGACTGGGAATAAGTTATCCTGTTTATGGTTAAAGTCATGTATTTTTTTTATTGCTTATGGTTAAGATATGATTACACTGTTATATTGTATGTATGTTGGTTTATGTATTATGCTTCATGTTATAGGAATTATTGTAAAGAAACATATTAGCTAGTCTGCAGGCTATTGCACCAGCCTATTATCTTACAATGTTGTTATGTGGTGATAACTCATTCAGCCCACCTAAATATAATCAACAGTATGAGATTGACAATTTGATCTTATCAGAGGTACAGGGGTTCCCAGTAAGCAGGGGGCAGCCTATTATTTAGGGATTAGGCTTACTGATTGGCCAGCCTGTGTGCCAGAAAATTGTATAAAATGTGCCAATTAATAAAGGTATGGCAGTTGTATCAAATTACACAGACATGGTGTAAGTGTCATTCTGCACATTAATCCTAATTCTAAGGGATTATATGTTGTTCCGGATATTCTGGTCTGCTGAAGCAAGTTCCTGGGTGTGATTCCTGTGTATGGTCCATCTTCTGCTATCAGAGGTGTACAAGAACTGCACGATTCTGATGGATAGGTTTGAACTAGGTTCTTAACAAGTCCAATCAAAGTAGCAGATTGTGACACTAGGTTTAAACATTTTAGCTTTTTTATATATTTTAGCTCAAACATATAAAAGTAGAAATTATAACTATTTTTTTGAATAATTTCCCTGTACGTGCTTTTAGGCGATGCCATGTTGACGTTGATCCTTATTTCTAAAGCATGAGCAAGTAAAAACATGATAATGTGGACCCTGTTGTGTGCACTAGAATATGCAGTATGGGTATTCACTGCTTGCTGCCCATGTTCTCAGGAATGGGTGGAGTGAGAAAGGCCAATTACAGCTCTCTTGTTGTAGACAAAAGGAAATTACAACAAAACAGTAACAATTCATAATTTTATATAAATTATGCTAAAGAGAAGCTCCTTATTATTCATATAGAACTTAGTCATTTACGTATAAGATGCACCCTATGAGGTAATTTAGGTGTGGTGCAAATAAGGAAGAAGAGCATGCAGAGTGAAATATGGGAAATGGTGACAGAGACCTTTAATTATGTAACAATGACATTTAAAAAAAGTCTGTCTATTGCCATTTGTCAACGAGGAATGCCTATCTTCTTTATTGCCACATTTGCTAATCTTAATTGATAGTTGTTGAGAAGGCAACTCAGAGGGAGTTTATTTTAGTTAAGAATACTTACAATAAGTAATGTCTATATTAACTTTAAGACACTTTTAATTAATTTCTTAAATAAATGGGGTCTTTCTTGTGTCACTTTTAACTAACAATCCCTCTGATTTTCCCTTTAACCTCAAAATGTTTTATTTTTTTATTGTTTAGATTATGTTTTCCTTTTCTTGGTATTTTTTCTACCTAGCTTATGTTTGACCATATTTTCCTCCTTTTAACAATGCATAGTTAAACATACTAATTTAAGGAACGGCTTGCATTATGCATTACAGTGGTAACTTGGTTCTCAACCTTAATCCATTCCAGGAGTAATATAAGGAGTAATATAAATTGGTTTTCGCAAACACTGTGAGTACCAAGGTCCATCCAGACAAGTTGAGTATTGAAAATGTTGAATATCAAGGAGGTTGAGAAACAAGGTACCACTGAATATGCTATTACAAGCTATTATGCATTGCATGCTTTTACGTCTCCCTACCACACTAAAGTAGCATAATGTTTAAGTTACTGTGAGAATGATTTGTCCCAAATGACGAGAAGCCCTGTGAATTCATCACGCATGCACAAATCTGTGTTTATTTCTATAGTTTCTGTTAATTAATAGACTATGAGAGCGTGAGGTCCTGTAAAGACACAGGGGATGGAATTTTGTTTCAATAGGTAGCCAGCGACCCACTCACTGATAGAAAAAGATTTCTTCTACTTGATGAATCTGCTGGCACTCTCGAACACTCCCCCCCCCCCCCCCCCCAAACTCATATCAGTGAATTTTCAAACTACGCACAAATGATTTGAAAATGAAATACTCTCAATGCTCCACATTTTAAAAAAAATGTATATCTGTTCATACAGAGGCCACTGACTGATACAAATTCTATTTAGCATTTACTTGCAGGTTTGAATAAGTTATAAAAACGCCCACATAACCATTAATCCCAAAGTGGTAGGTTTTATTAGAATATGGGTAAGATGTTATTATATGAAGGAGATGCACAACATACACTTGAAAAACATTTTTCTGAACCACTACATAAAATGTTAGTGCAACAATTAAAATAAAATAATACGCTTACTTAAGCAATAGGAAAAACAGTTATGTGCCCTGTATATCATTAAAGTTCACCACCGGCCAATATAAAACAATATTTTTTATTACAATTAATAATTACAAAAGAGAACACTAGATAGCCATGAAATCAGTCTTATCAAGGCACTCTGCCTACATCAGTCTGTTCATAAGGTCACAAAAATATTAAATATTAGGTGTCAGTTAAATAGCATACACCCTAGTCAGGATAGACGGAAGTAATTAACACGTCATACCTGCTCATTTGGTAACAACTCATTTGGTAAAACATACTGCTGAGAGGTGGTCCCTGATAGGCTAGGCCCCTGCACATCCAGCAGTATAGAGTCTGTGCCTGCATACAATGTAGCGAGCAGACCCATACATGGACTATTGGTTTGATTTTAGGCAGTAAAAACTGTGCTTTTTATTACTTCTTAATAAACCAAAGTACCAATAAGTAAATACATAAGTATATTATACACCCTGTAAAATCCAGAAACCTTCCAATTTTTTTATGACTCAAAATGTCATGTAAATAATGTAAACTATATGTATCTATATTTGCACATCATTGTCTTTTTTATTGGAAGGTATTTACCAATTTGTAAGTCAATTTCCGTATACGGCTCTGTAGTTTCAGCTGTCATGCGTTTTTTTTACTATTTAGTCCTCTGTTCTTTCAGTACTTTGTCCTTTTTTTTTTTTATTTATTTATTATGGATAGTAAGGTATGATTCATTCTACGTATATACCCAGCCTCTGTTTGGAATGTCACCACCTTTTTTTGCTGGGTTATTTATACGTTGTTTGTTCCTCTGTGCTTTGCCTCTTATGGAGCCTTCAAACTAAACTCATTATTCTCTAGTGGGCCACAGCATACAACTCCTGGTATTCCTAGGTGGTCTCCTATCCAAGTACGCACCAGGCCTGCATGGCTTCAGGATGATGTGACCTCTTAGTTCCCTGACTGGAATCAAACCCAGGTCACAGTGGTGAAAGACCAAATTTTAACCACTGGACCACCAGGAAACCCATTATGAATAATAAGATAATAAGACAAAAGGCAGAAGCTAGACCCTTGATTTAGCATGCCATGGAGTGACCAAGCAATTCACTATGCAGTCATTTAATGTAAGTTTTGACTCAAGTGCTGTTTTACTCCCATAACAACAAAAAATTGTGGATGTTTAAGACACTTTCTTTTAAATAGATTTTGTGATCCTGTAAACAATGCAGCTCATTGGGACTTACTGGACTTCTGTACAAAGCACCCAAATTTCCCAGAGGTTCCCTGTAAATCGGCAATGCTACAAGAAAAGTCACAGTGAACGCAGCTTAATTTAAATAGGAGTGACATCTGCACCACCTTGTGGTGAAAATGCAATATATAATGTTCATTTGCATTGTGAGGTAGAAATAAAATAAATTATTGTGAACAGCTTTACAACCAACTATCCAAAGTCTGGAGCCTCATATTTACAATATGCTTTTTTTATGTATTTGACTTGCAAATTAAAATAATGTTGTTAGAAAGTAAAAAAATATGAAGACAATCATATTATATGCAATTAAGTTTTACTGTGGGTAGCATGTGGTTGTCTTGTCCCATATTTGTAACCTGAATAGACACTTTGGGTACAGATATGACAAGTTATCAGTGCAATTATATTGAACTTTTTTTCACAAAGTAATGCAACTGTTACATTTATGATATTATGTATTCATCAAGAATCCTATTCTGTTTATAAATTATGTATCAAGAGCATGACTTTAGGTTGCATATCCTGCCCAGAGACAATGCACAATACTAAATGAGAATTCAAAGTGTTTGTGACAATTAAAAAAAAAAAGTCTAAAAAGCTCAAAGTGCAGACCAGGACTAGCTGTATCCTCTTTGAATTCTAGATTGTATCAGAATACATGGAAGTGCAAAAATTAGAAGTTATTAGTTCAAGTTATGTCACCTGCTCAATCTGCGAGAAATTAGATACCTATTTCATAGGACAATATGAGATAAAACAAACAAAAAAAAAGTTAAGATTTTCTTACTTTTTAAATTGTCAGTATCCCCCTAAGCAAAGGTGCTACTTTCCACCATCTTGTGCCTTATCTGATAGCTTAGCCACTTGCCTTGGGGCTGATCCATTGTAAATCTATGATGTCATTTGCTTTGGATCTTTCCTGTTGGCTGGCCACAACATTGGCCACTAGGTGGCACAGCTGAGATGTCAGTGAATTTTTTGTGAGTGTAAAGATTATAATCTGTCAGTACCCTAACTCCTACCCCTACCACCTAAGAAATTAACTGAAAAATCAGCTGCGCCATCTAGTAGCCAATATTGTAACCAGCCAACAAGAAAGGTCCTTGGCTTTACCCCCTACATGCATTATAATAGCCTCCTTCTGGGATCTAATGTTGTACTCACCTATGTAATATGTGTTGATAAACTGGTTTTAAGAGTCTCATGTTCAACTGTATGATTTTTAAAACCAGGTAGTATTAGGTGGGCCTGAGGAGAGATGCCAGATAGACTCAACAAAATATCTATGTGCTTTCTACCATGATCTCCTAGCTTATACCTCAATGTGAAAATCATTCCTCTAGTGAATTTAGATCAGTATGCCCTTGAAATAAATAAACTAATTCAATAGCATCTATGTTATTACAACAAATTTGCAAACACAGTAAAATCACATAATAAACAGATAAGCAGCAATGTACTTACTTGACAACAGAAACTGAACACTCTGAAAAGACACTGAAGTCCGAAGCGCTGCAGTCAGGGTCACAGCAGCAGTTACCGTCACACTGGGACACCAGCAGGTCACAAACACACAGGGCAGCCACTGGTAAGAAAACAGAATAAGAATGGTTCCTCTTCCCAAGTCTAGAGATTCAATATAAACAAAATATCCACAATTACAATAAGAAAGTGTTCTAAGCAGCAAGGATTGCTTGATCCATGCAGACTTCTTATCAGCATTAAGTCTTATACTTGTTTTAACATTTTACATTTAAAATGTCAGGCAGAGTAATGGTTTTTCGGTGGCAACATATGAATGCTATACTTACTTACAATCTCTGGTGACATCAGCATTACTGACACTATAGTATAGCTTATTTAAATTACACAGAAACCCCATATTTACAGTAGGAGTTTTTGAAAATGTATTCACTATTATATGCAGTTACATTTTTTTGTTACCTATTACATCCAAAGTATTGTCCGCTCCATTACTATTTGTTAGACATCTCATTGCAGCACTGGATCTATAGTACCTGCTCTTCCTGATCAGACAAACATTGGGTACCACGAGGAACCTTCCTGATATGACTTATGATGGGTAGTGAAACAAACAGCTTATTTCCTATATACTGTAATGGACAACTGTCGGACAAGAAATATTTGGTGATTCAGTGTGGGACAGCTTCATATTAAAGTGGCACAGAAGAGTATCCATATATGGTATCACACATATATAGTTGTGGATCTTGCAATGTTGGGGACATTTGCGATGTTGGTCACGCAGTTGCATCCCTCGCAAAGCGAGAGCACAACCGCGAGCCTCGCAAAGCGAGGCGAGCCAGTGTCGCCGTCACACATGCGAGCCTCGCAAAGCGACGGGCGAAGCAGCCGCCCAGCACTTAGGCTGAAATAAGCTCCAAAAGGTGCTCATTGCAGCCAGGCAAGATCCTAGTACTTTAAATAATGTACTCACATTAGCTATAGTTGTAATATTAGAAAATATAACAT
Source organism: Discoglossus pictus (assembly GCA_027410445.1). Taxonomy (NCBI): domain Eukaryota; kingdom Metazoa; phylum Chordata; class Amphibia; order Anura; family Alytidae; genus Discoglossus; species Discoglossus pictus. The sequence goes on along the minus strand of CM050163.1, from coordinate 440,411,543 downwards.
TTTCCTACAGTAAATACACAATGATTTTTGCACTTTTTACTTGTCAGTCAGCCTTTCTGGTCCACCCTCTAAGGATAGACCATATGGAGGATCATTGCCCTATAATCGGTGGTTATCCCTTGGGCTTTAAATGTATTTTTATCAGTTTAAGTTATATGTTAATTTATCTAATCTGTCATTTATCTAATCAATTTATATACTCACTGGGTCAGAGCACGGACAGTTTTTTGTTTAACAGATGACTTGGTCCTGTCCTGTTATGGTTAAAGCACCAGTCCGCCGCTGCAGTGTGGTAACCAACCCCTAGATGGTGCTGCCAATATTACAGTGCCATATCATACAGTCAAGGCTTAGAATAGATAAACTGTTAGGATTAGTTTAAGGGTTAGGCTAACATCCTAAATTTAGAAGTTCTCTCACATAGCGGCATCGCCATCTAGCAGTGGGTGGCCGCACTGCAGAAGCAGACTTGTGCCGTAACTATAACAGGATAGGTCCCATGACTTATAACAAAGACACAGCAGTTGCAGCCCAGATGACAACCACCAGGATATATTCATTTCATACTCGTGATAACTACAGATTTAAACCATATCATATTTGGAACATCCACTGCGTCACTTTTTAAAATGATATTCCTTGGGATTAGATTATTTGCATTTTACATGTCAACCTTTAAGGACCACAGTATTTAATATCTGTGCTGGTTTTTAAAGTATGTAACAAAGTAACAATATTAGCAGCTATGTATTCCACAAACAGAAAACATTTGAATAACAATTAGAACTTAGGTTCTTTCCTGATATAGTCGCAGGAGGGAGCGCTGCCATGTGCGGTGCGGTCTATGACAGGACAGTACCGAGAACCAGCCTCAAGTGCGGGCTCAGTGGGTGTGTGTGGATATTGTATCAGTATCTCTGTGCAAGTCCTAGAGGAGCCCAAGGTCATGTCACCGCTAGCTCATGACTGGACTAAATGTCTAGAACCCAGTCCATGTACAACGTGGTCTCACCGAAATCTGACTAATACTCCAGTATTATCTGACAAGTGCGCGTCACTAGAGGGTCCTAGACACCTCATTCAGTCACCTCAGGGGCCCGAAGGCACCTCACTCAGTCACCTAACAGGGGCCCCTAGAACCTCATTCAGTCACCTCACATGGGCCCCTAGACACTTCATTCAGTCACATAACAGGGGCCCCTAGGCACCTCATTCAGTCACATAACAGGGGCCCCTAGACACCTCATTCAGTCTCCACACATGGGCCCCTGGACACCTCATTCAGTCTCCACACATGGGCCCCTAGACACCTTATTCAGTCACATAACAGGGGCCCCTAGGCACCTCATTCAGTCATTTCACAACGGCTTTTAGGCCCCTCATTCAGACAGGACTAGGGGCCCGCTCCTAGATACCTCATTCAGTCACCTAACACAGGCTCCTAGGCACCTCAATCATTCTCCTCACACAGGTCCAAAGGCACCTCATTCAGTCCCCTCACACAGGCTCCTAGATATCTCATTCAGTCACCTCACACAGGCTCCTAGGCACCTCATAGGGGCCCCTACACACCTCATTCAGTCACATCACACAGGCTCCTAGATATCTCATTCAGTCACCTCACACAGGCTCCTAGGCACCTCATAGGGGCCCCTAGACACCTCATTCAGTCACATCACACAGGCTCCTAGATATCTCATTCAGTCACCTCACACAGGCTCCTAGGCACCTCATAGGGGCCCCTAGACACCTCATTCAGTCACATCACACAGGCTCCTAGATACCTCATTCAGTCACCTCACACAGGCTCTGGTTCTTTCCTGTTGTAGGCTGCGCACCCTCCTGCTTGTTTGAGTTGCGCTACGACGGCCTGATTATAACAGGAAAGAACCAAAACTTTGAAGACTTTGCATATCCATCTTCATCGTCACTTCCGGAGTGCTGGAGCATAATTGGTGTGCTTTTTTTTTTATCTATCAGTGAACAGGCAGGTGGTGAGGAGGGAAGAAGTGAGAAGGATTTGTGAGATAACTGAATTTGACACCAACTCACTTGCCAGAACATGTGGCTTCTTGCATTGATGATGTAAGCTCTGCTCTTCAGAAATGTAAAGGTCCCACACACCAAAGTATCTTGGATGCTGCCAAGGGGATAGTTTTATTTTTTATTAAACCCAGCCTTTGTGACATTTCCCTGCCATATGATGCTCTTAGCTCAAACCTAAGTAAAGAATGAACCCATGTAAAGAAATACTCAAAAGTCAAAGTTGCTTTTTGGGCTTTTCTTGACCTATTCTGATATTTATGTCCCCTAAATGTAACATTATCCCGATGTAATCATGCACTTTCATATAAAAGCAGAGAGTGTGTGCGTTTATATAATGTATGTGGTAAAACTCCAGTTTAGGTGCGTAAATTATTTTTAGTTTTTTTTCAACATATTTTAAGCATTGAAAGCTATGTCTGTGGCCCACAGAGTAATAGTGACCCGGCTGGATGTCTGTGGCCCACAGTGTAATAGTGTCCCGGCTGTATGTCTGTGGTCCTCAGAGTAATAGTGACCCGGCTGTATGTCTGTGGTCCTCAGAGTAATAGTGACCCGGCTGTATGTCTGTGGTCCTCAGAGTAATAGTGACCCGGCTGTATGTCTGTGGTCCTCAGAGTAATAGTGACCCGGCTGTATGTCTGTGGTCCTCAGAGTAATAGTGACCCGGCTGTATGTCTGTGGTCCTCAGAGTAATAGTGACCCGGCTGTATGTCGGTGGTCCTCAGAGTAATAGTGACCCGGCTGTATGTCGGTGGTCCTCAGAGTAATAGTGACCCGGCTGTATGTCTGTGGTCCTCAGAGTAATAGTGACCCGGCTGTATGTCTGTGGTCCTCAGAGTAATAGTGACCCGGCTGTATGTCTGTGGTCCTCAGAGTAATAGTGACCCGGCTGTATGTCTGTGGTCCTCAGAGTAATAGTGACCCGGCTGTATGTCTGTGGTCCTCAGAGTAATAGTGACCCGGCTGTATGTCTGTGGTCCTCAGAGTAATAGTGACCCGGCTGTATGTCTGTGGTCCTCAGAGTAATAGTGACCCGGCTGTATGTCGGTGGTCCTCAGAGTAATAGTGACCCGGCTGTATGTCTGTGGTCCTCAGAGTAATAGTGTCCCGGCTGTACATACAATACAGTCTGTTACAGTACACATCAGTACTGAGGTAACTCCAACCTGTTGTCAGACACATACATAATACCAATAGGTGACCCATATGTGCTGTACAGCAAATGATAGAATATCCCCCACTGATCATACAACAATAGCAGGCATGTAGTAAATTACAATACAGAGCTTTCAATGCTTAAAATATGTTGAAAATAACAAAAAATAATTTACGCACCTAAACTGGAGTTTTACCATGTATGTAATATGCCAGAAAGTGTCACAGATAGAAATGTTCCCTAATATAATTGTTTCTGTCAATGTGTTCCATTATGGAGCTCACTCGTGTGACATCACACTTTTTGATTGGCAGCTATTAGTGCATCTCAGCACCTTCTTATATTCATATCATACAGAGCTCTGTATAATAAAGACAAGTTCCTGAGCTCTGGGACATCAGGGTGTATTAATAACATGACTTGTCACTGTACAGGCCCCGCACTGTGGTATCACCAGGGTCTCATCAGCACCTGCCCTGTGACCTCAATGTTACCTACCGCTGGTGACCGGGGCTGGGAAGGCCCGGAGCTGGGGATCTCTCACGGAGATGGGAGGCTGAGTGATAACGTGCTCTGTGGTGTGAGATGGAGCCGGGGCCTCGGTGTAACTTGGCGCAGAGCTATTCTCCACCTCCAGCTCTATATCAGCAGTTCCCGCCGGGTCCTCGGGACGTGCAGCCGATACATTGAAGGGTCCCTCCGTGCCACCCCACTCCTCATCCTTCGGGGGTCCGTCGGCGCCTGTTCCTTCTACAAACACCAGCCCTGAGCATAGCAGCCATAGACACACATAGAGCGCAGGCATGGCGGCAGAATGTGACGCGTTGCTATGAACAACCAGCGGCCGTGCTGAACCAGGAAGTGACGTCACACAGTGACTTCTCCGCACATAGCAAGGATTATAAAGGCATATTGATGTTTAATTGATTATGAATCAATGATAGAGGAGAATCAGTAGTTTATTCAGAATTATTTTTTTTCCCTTTGGAATGAAAAGATCCTAAAATAAACAGTAAACTTACCCTAAATTATGCAGACTTTCTTTAGCTTCCAGGCAGTTGATTCTGAGAAGAAATTACATTAAAATCCCTAGGGGGGAGGTAGGAGATCCGAATGGGGGACCCCCCCCCGGCGGGAGGAGGTAGGAGATCAGAATGGGGGACCCCCAGGGGGGGAGGTAGGAGATCAGAATGGGGGACCCCCCGGCGGGTGGAGGTAGGAGATCAGAATGGGGGACCCCCAGGGGGGGAGGTAGGAGATCAGAATGGGGGACCCCCCCCCAGAATCCCCCATTCTGATCTCCCATCCCCAGGTCTGTAAAACACTTTCTGCTTGTATATCATAACATATATAGTTGTCAGTGTGCGTCACGTTGCGATGTTGGTCATGCTTTGCAAGCCCTTTAAGAAGCACCACTTAGGCTGGATGAGCGCCGAAGGTTCTCAGCTGCGAAACGTGGCGAGCATGGCATTCCCAAGCACAAAACTTGCAGGTTAACGAAACCTGCAATTATCAGCCTGTACAGTAGACAGGAGGAAAGGCTCGCAATGAGTGCAGAACGTGCACATTGTGAGCCACAAGATGTGCGCTGAAGGCGCTGATCGCGGGGCTCACGATAAGCACCGCGAGCAGGAGAGGCCTGCAATGAGCCTGATGTGCGCCGAAGCTGCTCAGTGGGGGCTTGCGATGAGAGCCAAAGGTGGTCAGTGCAAAGCGGGAAAGTTCAAGCTCAAAACTTGCAGGTTAACGAAACCTGCAATGAGCGGCCTGTACAGTAGACAGGAGGAAAGGCTTGCAATGAGCGCCAAACCGCTCATTGTGAGCCACGAGATGAGCGCTGAAGGCACTCATCGCGGGACTGACGATGAGCACCGCTAGCGGAAGAGGCATGCAATGAGCACCAATGGGGCTCAGCGTGGGCTAACAATGAGCACTGAAGGTGCTCGGAGGAGCAAAAGCCTCACATTGTGTGGCAAACTACATTGCTAGCCTTACAATTTTAAACCCGTCATTGTTGACTGGCAAGTCGCTATTTTTTTAATGAAATCCTCAAAGACGAACAAAAATGATTTAAATGTTTACATGATTTGGAGGCCTGCTTCTATCAACCAGTGAGCAGTATTGTCTGCCAATGAGATCTCCAGACACATTTTCTCTGTTACTTTCATGAAAGTTAAACAGATTCACTTAATATTTTTTTTTAATATTTAAAACAGGATCTTTTAAATGTATGACAATTATTGTTCCATGTCTTATTTCTAAAGAAACAAAGAATGATTTAGTTTAGAAAGCAGAACTAGTGCAAACAGCCCAGAGGCTTCTTTGACCTGGAGAACTTGTTGGCTCAACATCCCAAAACTACTGAGTCATTTGGTCCTTGGATTTTACACCTTAACTATAAATATAATAGTCGTTGGTTGGGGCATTATTGTTATCACACTATACCGAATCGGCATGGTATACTTATTGTTTTACATTGTCTGTGGCTCAGTGTTGATGTTGTTCTTTGTTATGGAAAATTGAGAGAATTGTTATACGTTATTAATCTGGATTAAGATTAATGCATAAATTAGTGTGTATTTTCAACAGTTAACTGTGTTTTCTGCAGGCAGAGGATGCCCAGGCATTTTCTCTAATCCAGTCAGTTAAATATTAATTGTGATGTCATTTATGTATTTAGTTTATTCAGATTACATGGTTACAGCACAATGGCCCACACAGTTTACAGAGAAACAAAAGGTCTTGTTGAATTGTGGCTGACAAAACGTAAGTTATGTAGATGATCTAAACTTGTTTGAAATAAATGACACACTATATCAACTTGCAAAAACACCTATGCATTAATATTTTTGAAATATGAAAATGTACTAAAATGTTTTGCCCTATTAATAAAGTTCTTCAAAATAGCTTTGTTTAAATATTGGACTTCAGTGATCATCTTTCAGCCACACTTTCTCAGATAAGTAAACCATATATCTACATATATTCTCCTGTCTACGTATTTGGGTGCCAAAAAAGCTGTTTTAAAGCATTTCTTACAAGCTTCTTATGGCCTTCAGAATGTTTTTTAAAAGCATAATATTCATATTGCATTTTGCAGATTGAACACACTAGGAGATCCATTTCTAGCACTATTCAAACACACTCAATATATGAGATACATGAGCAACAAGCATGGCTGGTTCAGAACAATTTGGGCAAAATGTTTGCCTTGTAACAGTAACTGACTGGTGAGTCTTTCCTTCTGATAATATTTTATGAGGTATCTGAGATGAAATAAATATATATATATATATATATATATATATATATATATATATATATATATATATATATGTGTGATTTTCTTGTTTTTCCACTTTTTTTCTGTTTTTCTGTTTACTGTTTTTATTTCATATTTGTATCAGTATTGCTTATTGATTTGATAAAGAGAGGATTATCTCTCGAAAGCTCGTTGCTATATTATGAAAGGTTTCCTGGGCTCCCTATACTCCTTTTTTAATGATGCACATAATAGCCAAAAATACAACCCTTACGTCTAAATGGAAACGAGATCTAGGCAGGGAACTAGATTCTACAGCCTGGAGGGAGATTTGGTCTAATCTAACAAGGGGATCCTTTACATATAGCTTATTGTAAATTTCGGTTAAGGTATTGCACAGAACTTACTATACTCCATCATTAATGAATACATTTAACCCTCATCTTAGTGAGAACTGTTTTAGAGGATGCCAATCTAGGGGGGACTTTCTTCATATTTGGTGGACGTGCCCGCTGGTGCAAGGATTATGGGAGGAACTGATTAGCTTATTTTCACAAATAATTAATATCCCTTTAGTACCCACAATTGAGATGTGTCTTTTAGGGCTACATGCAGACAACCTTTCTGGACACCAGAACAAACTTTGGCAATACTTTGCCTTGGCAATGAAGCATAATATTGCTAAAAATTGGAAATCTTCTACGCTATCCGCCACTGAGGTCATTTTAAAAATAAATTATATTATGAACAATTAAAAATTTATACATATTTTGCTGAACAAATATCCCCAGTTCCTTACAAAATGGACCCCTTTGCTTGTTTCCACCCATAGCATTTCGATATAGCTACTAGCTAGTGGAATGGATAATTATGTTGATATGGAGATGCTGAGTTTGGGGGGACCCTGACAATTGGCCGTTCTTACCACTTTTAGGCTGTTTCCGTGGAAGACTTTGCCAGACTATTTGTCCCCTTCCCTTCCTTTCCCTCCCATCTGTTTATTTTTGAATTTGTTGTTTACTGACTTATAGATGTTAAGCTGCTAATATTTGACACAAAAAAACTGAAAAGACAATTGTTTTTATAGGTCACAGATTTTTGTATGACTCCACATTACTGGACAATTTATTGGTGTATGATGGAAGTTAGCAATCAGTGTTCTGAATCAGGTGATGTTATTACATGTTACTTATCTGCTGACCTGTTATTTATTTTTGTATTGCTGCAAATTTGTGTTTGGGGTCATTGTCCTGCGAGGTTGCAAGTGATTTTGAGCCTTATTTGCTGTGTTTCACTCGAAAATCGGCTAAGCAAGAAAAAAAATGGCGTACGAAAAACGTAAATTTAGAAACTGGAGGAAAACGACACTGAGCAAAGCCAGGCACGCGGGATTTAGAAAATACACGATGGCAAAGACAGCACCACTTACACCAAAAAAATCAATTGCTGTAAAGGTGGTAGGTTAATCACAAGTTGTGAACGTGCACTACAGTAAAGTGCTTAAATCTCACAGTAGTGAAATGCTTCCGTACATAACAACATAACTGCAGTTTATACATGAAAGTCAATTAAAACTGAAACAGTTCATATGTGCTGTGCTATAGAAGTATGCAATCTAAATGCCAAAGGCGCACATTGCAGCCAGCGGCGCAGTGTGGGTGGCAACTGTGAGCCAAGCGCGTAAGACGAAAAACCCTAAAAACAAAAATAAAATATTTAACGAATATAATAACACACTCACAGACATCACTCATCAGAAAGAGAGAAATATATTTATCTATATTTAGTTAACTAATAATGAATTAATTAGTTACTGAATAAATTAATATACTTTACCTATTTGTAATTAATATATCCAACAATCAATAGACTGAAGAGCTAACAATCTGTTTGTATTTTCCGGCAGCATACAATGTACAGTTTGAGTGTTGGTGCCCTGATGATAAAGTGTAATGAATGTCCCAACTGTGCATTAGCAATAGGCTGCGTGCGCGACGGCAAACCGTTGGTTTAGTTGAGTAAAGCACCATTGTAGATTTGTAATGTTATTAATGTGTTACGCGGCTTGTGAGTATTTTCCGTCATTTGTAATAGTGCATTTTGTAGTTCGTACGTTCCTGTGTGAAAGTGCTACGCATTTGGCAGAGTTTTTTTGTGGCCTTTTTCTTTCTCGCTTAGGCGATTTTCGAGTGGCGAACTCGTCCAAATTGACTTAAATTTGTGTTACTACTCACTCCCAGATGTCCTGGCTGTGCCTCGTGCTGTGTGTAATGTTTGTTGTTTCTTTTGTGTTTTTTGGTTTTCTCTGTGCGGCCGTTAATTTCATATTTTTCGTATCTCGTATTTTTTTTTTACTGTGTAATAGTGTATTTTGTACCTTGTATGTTCTTGTGTGAAAGTGCTGTCCGGTTGGCAGTGTTTTACGCGGTCCAGGGTCGTGTAGTCTTGTTTTAATTTTTTTGGGGCGGTCATGTTTTTTCTTGCTTAGGCGATTTTTCGAGTGGCCACCTCACTCACGGCTGTTCCCTCATGCTGTGTGTGATGTTTTTGCTGTATTTTTGTATATTTAGTGTGTTTCTATTGTTTTTTGTCACATATATAGTTGTGAGCATGCGAGCCGTTGCTCACGCTTGCGGGCTCGCGCAGCGGTCCTTGTGAAGCGCTCCTTGCCAGCAACTGCGACCCTCGCAAAATTTACATCGTTACGCAAGGAAAATACGAGACACATTACGACTCATTACGATCTCGCAAAAATCGTCCGCAACACACGCACATGAAAACATTAAAAATACAACAAATACACACAACAAATACATAAAAAGCTTACTTACAGGAAGAGGGAGCATCCAGGACCTCGAAAACTAAAGTTACATCTCGCTCCATGCCAGCAACTGCGACCCTCGCAAAATTTACGTCATTACGCAAGGAAAATACGAGACACGTTACAACCCATTACGACCTCGCAAAAATCGGCCGCAACACGCGCACATGAAAAATACAACAAATACACACAACAAATACATAAAAAGCTTACTTACAAGAAGAGGGAGCATCCAGGACCTCAAAAACTAAAGTTACACCTCAATTTAACTCAAATTAAAAGAGTTTAGACACTAAAAAATTCTCTAAGAGAGAGAAAAAATGCCAGCCGAAAAAAATGAAAACGAGGCTACAGCAGTCTAAAGATGCAAAACACCACCAAACACCTACGTATTTGCCGAAAAACACCTATGAGATTAAAAAACAAGGACGCAACCCGCGCGACCCCAAAAACATTACAAACACAATAAATACAAACAAAAAAAACATAAAAAGGTTACTCACAGCAAGGGGGGGCACCCAGGACCTCTGCAAGTGAAGTTACACCTCCATTTAAGCACAAATTTCGGAGTTTAGAGACCCGAAAATCACCTAAGTGAGAGAAAAAATGGCTGCCGAACAAAACAAACACGAGGCTAAAGGTCCCTAAACACACAAAACACTACCATAAACTACAAAAACACCACCAAACACCTACGGATATTCCGCCACAGACACATACCACACATTAGAGGCCATTTTAGAACAATAACTTATACAATGCGGAAGTACACAGCTACGCTAACGGTTTTGTCTCGCGCACGCACACTATTACACTACACACATTCATCACTCTTACACAGCAGCTCCACACAACTAACGCTGCAGCAACATCAAAACAGATTGCCAGCTCTTCAACACAATGCTTCCTGCATATATTACTTCAAAATAGGTAAAGTATAAGCGAGAGAAAAAATGGCCGCCGAACAAAACGAAAATGAGGGTAAAGGTCCCTAAACACGCAAAACACCACCAAAAACATGCAAAACACCACCAAACAGCTACGGATATTCAGAAAAAGTCGAACCACATAAAAAACGAAGGACGCTAAATCAGCCACATTATATACACCAAACACCATTAGCTCACTTACAATTTCATTGCCGTCATTTTTTGATGGGCAATTCGCTAGTATATATATATATATATATATATATATATATAATATGTGTATGTGTATATATGTATATATATATATATATATATATATATATATATATATATATATATATATATAAAGAATATATGGAGGACCATAGATAGGTAGGACTCCAATGAGAATAGCAAAGTACAAAAAAATAATAAGAGAAATTCTTTAATATAATAGTTAAAATTATCTAAATTTGCAGCTGTTATGAGAGAATGCACTTGGATTAATCCTCCTAATGGTAAAATACGAATAGATAGTCCTATAACATAACATGATTAGTTGTACACAAGAAATACTCGTCTAGAATGTAATAAGTGTCTAACACTAGAAAAAATGTTCTAAATACAATAGAAGCTAAGACATCCATTGAGAAAGCGTGACAACGAAACTGGTTCGGATGTCAGCCCTGATAGTGGGAGACTTCGACTGATCTTGAAATGCTGAATTCAGCAACTTAAGAAACAATGAGATGAGCAAGGTATGAGTATTTGTACTTTTGTGTTATTTTATGATTGCACCGTAAAGTTCCCAATTGGGGATTCCTCTTACTACGGCTGATTATAGCTGAGGGATATATACGGCCTACGGTCCTACTATTATAACATTTGTACCCCAATTCCTGCCCTCCATATAAGGTTTCCTATTTATTTATTTATTTGTTTAGATTATTTCTCCCATTCAGGGTTTACTATTAATTCATTTATGAATACTCTAACGACCACATTTTAACCCCTTTTCTATTGCACATGGATATTTTTTAGAAAATCTTCCAGTTTACTATTTCTCCCTTTTTTTTATGGGTTCTCCTATGATTTTATGTGATATATGAGGATGACCCTACATATTTAGATCAAGCAGGATTGTCCTATCTTTAAACTAGGGATTGAGCATCAATATTGCTCTCTATACCTTATATGTCTTTATTCGACATTTCTTTATTGGTGTCTCATTATATAAATATTATACAGTCCTTCCATTCTATATTAATAGCACTTATAATTGTATAAGCACTATTTTCACTTGCACTTTTTGCCTTATGTGGCTAATACACAAGTCTATAAGGAGCTGGTAATCTTTCTTATTACTAAGCACTTTATATGTCAGCGCGTTATTGCGCCTTACACTATCATATATTTATTTTCTCCAGGACATAGCACTTTATACCTATTTCTTTTTAGCGTATTATAGCGCTCTATATTGTATTTATTCTTTATATATTTAAAAGTAAGAAATACGCTGTATATTAAAAGACAAGATGTATCTATATAATACATTTGTTGAAGGAAAGGGTGGATGGTGAAAGTGCTAAACTAAGGTGCAAAGTGCTTGCTTAACAGAGAAGCAAATAAATAAGCAGCAACTGGGGAAATAAGTGGGAAAGGATGGCCACCACCCCGGCTCCCAGCGGCCGGTTAGGTACCACCGGGTTTAGAGAAGGGTGTGGGTCCTATCGAAAGATGCTGTTTTAGAAGTAAAATTAAAACAGTGTATGATACCTTTAGACAAAAAAGGAGGACTGATAATCTCTCAGATCACCTGACAAAAGTGACTAGTGCTGTATCCAATAAGTAAAACTCTGCCGTCACACATGCGAGCCTCATGAAGCGAGGCAAAGCAGCTACGCAGCTCTTAGGCTGGAATGAGCTCCAAAGGCGCTCGTTGCAGCCAGCGGCACACTACTTAGGCGAGCCTCGCTTCGCAAGGCTTGCCAGCGGTGCAGCACTGTTCAAGAGCGTAACTCTAAAAACCCACCAAACATAAGAAATCATCTATAAAAAAATATAACACACTGACACATAGCACAGGGGGAGACACAGGAAGTCTGGGAGTGAGGCTGTAAGCAAATTTCACCCATATTTGGCAAGGAACAAAATGGCGGCCGAAAAACGCAAAATTTCAGAAACAGCATGAAAACGAGGATCAGCAACACCAGGCATGCAAAACTTACAAAATACACAATGCTTAAGACAGTAACACTTAAACGAACAACGACAGGCACGCAAGACTTAGAAAATATACCACACTGAACACACTAACACTTACACCAACTACGCCAGGCACGCAAGACTTTGAAAATAAAACCAATAGCAGTCAGTGCGCCCATACAAACATTCAGCACATAGAGGAGAATGACACAGGGAAGGGGGCGGGAGATGCTGGAAAGAGACACATGGTATTCTCAAGCACTAAACTTGCAGGTTAACGAACCCTGCAATGAGCGGTCCGTACAGTAGTTGAGAGGAAAGGCTCGCAATGAGTGGCAAAGGCACTCATTGCAAGCCACGCGATGAGCGCTGAGGGAGCTCATCACGGGGCTCACAATGAGTACCGCAAGTGGAAGAGGCTTGCAATGAGCGCAGGCGAGAGGAAAGGCTTGCAATGAGCGCTGAAGGCTCAAAATGAGCACCACGAGCTGGAGAGGCTTGCAATGAGTGCCGAAGGCGCTCATTGTGAGCCCCACGATGAGCGCCTTTGACACTCAGCGTGGGGCTTGCGATGAGCACCAAATGGGATCAGTCCAAAGCAGGAAAGTTGAAGTACACTGGGGAGAGGCTCACAATGAGCGCCGAAGGCTCTCAGCGCTGGGCTCGCGATGAGCCCGAAAGTGCCCAGGGGAGCAAAAGCCTCTCATTGTGTGACAAACTGTGTTGCCAGCCTTAATTTTATAATCCTGTCATTTTTGACGAGCAAGTAGCTAGTATATATATATATATATATATATATATCAAATCAAAAAAAGGGGGAAAAACTATAATATGTAAAGTTTAGAGCCCCATGAGTGATGTTAATTTTAGGTGCCTGGGGGGGGGTACTTATAGTACCCCCCGCGGCAGGGGTTAATAGTTTTTTACCACAGGTCCTTTCAAGACCTTTACGGTCCTTTAAGGACCCGCGAGGCAGGAAATTTGAATTTTTAAATGCAGCAGGGTCACAATCAGTGCCGATCGGGGACCCATAGAGAGGGATTAATTTTAGATGCCGCGGCCGGGATTGGCTAATGGTGTGTCGCGGGCCCTTTAAGGAGCCGCGGCGGGGAATTAAATTTTTTAATTGCAGCTTTATGATTTATGCCGAATGGGGACCCCCCGCTGCAAGGGGTTAATGTGGGGGGGGCTGCGGGGGAGGTGTCCCGTTCAGACGGTAATTGATGAGGTGGGGGAGCCTGCAAGATCTTCTTGCAGGCTGTCACTACTCGTGCACTGTTTCTCCTTGTTGACATGGCCGGCCGTGCCGCGTAGCTCATACGTTGCTCGCAGCAGGGCTAATTTAATAGCGTTGTAACTTTTCAGAATTTGAAGCACGTAGGGCTTAAGTACAAACCTCATATCCACGAGGCTGGAATTTAATATGGCTCAAGATGTACAGGGAAATCATAAAGTGATAGAAGTGCTGAAAGAATGATGAAAATTAATAATGCTGATAATGATAAAACAAAAGTGTATAGAAATACACATTTACATTTATAGAGAACAGAGATCATTCCATATAATAATAAAATAGAAAAAGAGAGATATATTTATACACAAATAGACATATATACATTCACGTAACTCTCAGAAAATATGTAAATAGTATAAATATTGGTATTAGTCTGAACTTATTATAGATAATACTATGGCTCTTAAGATTTTAAATAAAAGATGAAAACGAAAAGCCTTCATTCAAACCCTTAGGGGCTTAGGCCTGAAGGAAATATAGCCATTTACTTTCCATCTGCAGCAACTGTTTTCTAAGGTCTACTCCTCTAATGTTTGGGATGAGGTTATCGATCACATAAAAAGAAATTGCATCAATGCAATTATTGTGAAAAGCCTCATGTGGAGTGCCACAGGTGTGTCCAGACTGTTCCTGATAGATGAAATATGTTCCAAGACCCTTCTTTTCAATTGTTTCCCTGTTTTGCCGACATATATGAGTTGGCAAGAACAAACCAATACATATGCTACATACGTAGTATTACATGAAAAAAAATGTTTGATCAGGTATTATTTTCCGGGAGAAGGATGTTGAAAACTTTTTTTCTATTGAGCTGGATTTGGAGGCCCTGCACCTGTGGCATTTTAAAAGGCCTTTTGTGGTACTTAACCAACTTTGTTTTACTTCATTGATAAACATACTCTTAGTGGCTAATTGTCCAATCATTCTGCCTCTTCTATAGGTAGCCCATGCATGGGTAGGTGATACATCCTTGAACACAGGGTCTTGTTGAGCAGGTACCAATATTTTTGGATCCAAACGTCATGATACATCTCAAAGAGCCATTATTGGGTTTGATCTTGGGTTGGTATAGTAGGTCTGTGCGTTCTTCTAGAAGAGCTCTTTGGTATGCCCTTTTCAGTACCCAATTCGGATAGCCTCTTTGCCTGAATCTTTCTCTTATAATGTCTTCTTGGTCTTTAAAGTCTTCAGGACCACTGCAGTTTCTTTTTAGTCGTAAGTATTGACCAATGGGAATACTTTTTTTCTGCATAGTAGGAACTTTTCCAGTCCAGCAACATATTTGTTGCTGTAGTCTTGCGATGAACGTCTTGCGATGTTTTAATTGATCCTTGTTCATCCTTAATAATTCTCAAATCCAAGAATTACAATTCTTTGTTGCTGCAAACTTAGGTAAATCTTACGTTTCTATTGTTTTTATTCAGATCTTGAACAAATTCACTGAACAATTCCTCAGTGCCATTCTAGACAATTAAGATGTTGTCAATATATCTTGACCAGGAAAGTATTGCATCAGTGAATGGTGTATTGGAATTGGAAAAAAACACAGTCTCCTCCCACTGGCCCAAGAAAAGATTGTCATAGTTAGGGGCACAAGCCATACCCATGGCTGTGCACTTAACTTGCATGTACTACTTTCTGTCAAAATAGAAATAATTTCTATTGTGAGCAAATTTGATCAACATTATCAAGAAGTTGCTCCAATCTCTAGAGACACCACTTCTCTCCAGGAAGTATCTCATTGAAGTTGATAAGTTGGAATACTACTATAAAGTTGCTCCACGTCTATACTAGCCAGTATCGACATGAATGATACAACCAGATTGTCCAAGTGTCTTAGAATGTCTGTGGTGTCTTGTACATATGAGTTTAGGCATTTTACTATGGGTTTAAGATTATAGTCAATTAACTCACTGGTTTTCTTTGTGAGGTTACTGTTGACGGAGACTTAAGTTCTTCAAGGTATCAGCTTACTTTTTTTGTGTATCTTCGGCAAACAGTAAAAAGTGGCTAACCTGGGTGAAATATGTATGAAATATTCCATATTATTCAAGGAAATCAATCCTTTATCTTGGGCTTGGGTGAGAATACTGATCAGCTCCACAGAGTATTCTTTTGTAGGATCCATAGTTAGAATCTCATACGTATTTTTGTCATGTAGTATACGGGTACACATTCTTAGGTAGTTACCTTTTCTCATAACAACAATGTTCCTACCTTTGTCAGCAGGCTTAATAATAATGTCATTGTTTCTAGATAATTCCAAAAATGCTTTTTTCTCATCTTTGGTTAGATTTCCTGAACTGATTGGACAGAAATTATAATTTTTTTCTATTTCTCTGGTTACTAGTTTTAAAAACATATCCAACTTACTATAATGTTTTAATTCAGGAGTGAATTTGTTCTTTTTGGAACATTTAGTCTTTAGTATTTGACTTGTGTCTTCATCTTTTTCTGTTTCATTAAGAAGAGTCCAGGCAATGGAGATCTTTCATTATCCAAAATGTTGTAGGAACTGACATCAGTGTTTTTATGTCACTTTTATTATATTTCGTCACCTTATATGCTGAGCTGCTTGAAAAATCTGTGTGATCCCTCTGAAACTTTTTATATTTCCTTAGAACGAGATCCTTTTTGTATTTCTCCAGTTGTTTGTTAAACTTTTTTATTGGTACATCAAAATCTTGTGCAGTACTAAATTTCAAAAGTTCTTCTTGGAGTTGTTCAGTTTTCTTAATGATAGATCTTGTTTGTTTTTTTTGTTCCAAAATTAAAAGCATCCAGCTAATAATTTCTAGCCATTTGGTGGTAAAAGCTCTCTCTATTAGATGTAAGGCAGGTATAAATTGAATGCGTAAACCCTTTGGTATTAACTTATGTGTGATGTAATTTTCTAAACTGGATATTTCCCAAACAGTACGAATTTCATGTCTTAATGCTTTGTAGGATTATCTAGCTGTTTCATGTAGATCATTAGTCATTCTAGATTTAGTGGGATCAATAATACTTTGAAAGGTAGCACCGGCTTCTTGCTGTAATTTGCCAACGTTCCGTATGTCAGGATCAAAGCTGGCCATATTTAAAGCAATTGGTGAGGCTTGGGGGACTGGTGTTGGATTAAACCAATTTAGAGTAAATACAGAAAAAAATGGAACCCAAAAGGGAACCTTGGTGAATAAAACACCTATTGATAATAATCAACGAAAAAGGGGGAAGAATTGTAATATGTAAGAAAAGAAAAGAATAATACAATATACATTTTAATAATTAGAGATTAAATGATGAAAAACGCTGCAGTAAGAAAACATATATACCAAGCTAGGGATATACAAAAATAAGAAGACAAACTAGCAATAGATGAAAAATGTGTAAATACAAAAGATGGCACTGAAAAAGTGCTAGTGCTATAGATATAGAAAAAAATATAATGTGTTCTAAATATATGGCACAAAAAAATTCTAACGTTGTGCTATTGGGAAGAGGATTATATTTGTGCAGACATTGGAGGATATAAAGCACAAAAAAGTGCTAGTGCTGTGCTATAGGGAAAAGCACTGAAAGTACTAGTGCTGTTTGATACTAAAGGTGCTGGTGCTGAGTAATAGGGAAAGAGTGCCTGTGAATGCTAGGAGTAATTGATATAAAAATCATAAAAAGTGCTAGTGCAATGCTAGTAAGAAGAAAACTATTTATATAAAGATAGAAAGATAGGTACATCAGAAAATACAATGTGTCTAATAGAAGAAACGTCATATTCATTGTGATCATTCCCATCACTAATCTTGCATCAGCAGCTATTATTGACACTTTAGTTTTTCACCTAGTATGATTTTTTTATTTTAATATACCTTTATTAGGGTTGGGTTTATTAGGGTTCCTTTTCATTTAGCGGATCTTGGAGCAAGCTTATTTTATACTAGGAAATTGCCTGTCAAAAATGACAGGAGTAAAATTGTAAGCCTGGCAGTGCTGTTTGTCATACAATGCAAGGCTATGGGCCCTCTGAGCAACTTTGGCACTCATTGCGAGCCCTGCGATGAGCGCCTTCAGCCTCAACTTTCCTGCTTTGCAATGAGCAACTTCGGCGCTCATTGCAAGCCTCTCACCCTGTACTTTATAGGCGTCACGCTTGAGTGTTACTGCCTTGGGTTGTGTTACTGCCTTGGGTTGTGTTACTGCCTTGTGGTAAACGTTTTGGCTTGGATTAAGTGTTACTGGCTTGCATTAAGTTTTACTGCTTAGGGCTCCTTTTTACATCCTACGGGCTAGTTTTATATCCTGCGGGCTAGTTTTACGTCTTTTAGCCTCGCTTTCGTCGTGTTGCATTTTTTCAGCAGCCATTTTTTTTGTCGCTTAGGCGATTTTCAATTGTTAAAAATTAGAACATATGGCTCAAATTAAGTTGCAATCTCACTCACAGGCTCCCTGCCTCTCCCACTGTGCTGTGTGTGAGTGTGCAAGTAAATTTGAGGCATATTTGCTGTTATTTTCTGGTCTTTCCCGTTCCTTAGTTCGGCTATGATAGTCAGATTTTTGTGAGGTGGACAGTGTACTGGTTTCGTTCCTAAGTCGTATGGGTCGTAAGTCACGCTGGCGCGGCTGGAGATCAGCGCCTTTGCCGCTCATTACATCCTAAGTCCTGCGTGCCTAAACTACGCCACAACAGAAAGAGCTAGCCTATAAGCGCCTATGCACCAAACTGATCATTTTAAAACTGCACTCAGGATAAATTGGGATACATTACCTAATCACAGCAAATAAACGAAAATGCGTAGCACTAAGTGAAAATATTGTGAAAAACAGTGGCATGTCCTTCGAACAGCGCATAGTCATCAGAGCACCAAAAACTGCTCTCTGATGACGCTCTGCGCTCCAGCCTCTAGCTCACTCCTTCGGGGAATCTCCTAGATGTAGTTGGCCTTCAGTCCTCATATCCGTGGGGTATTGAACAAAGTGAGCATTACAGGCACAGACCAGAAAGGTTGGGGAACAACTTTGGGAGCAAGCTTTGAAAATATCAATATAGTTATGTTGTTAACTACGCTGTTTATGGGGGCGCTCGCGCATAAGAAGCCTCTGTTGTAAGCTGGAGCGCTTGCTCCCAAAGTTGTTTCCTGACCTTTCTGGTCTGTGCTTGTAATGCTCACTTTGTTTAATACCCATACGGGTATGAGGACTGAGGGCCAACTATATCTAGGAGATTCCTGGGATTTACCTGAAGGATTGAGCTACTGGCTGGAGCGCAGAGCATCATCAGAGCGCAATTCTCTGCGCTCTGATGACGGAGCGCTATTCTACGGCGCAAGAAGGTCAGGGTGCCGTGAAAAACACATATAATAGTGACTAGTATTACATCCAATTAAGGATACAAATAAACAAGTTATTACTGTGTCTAATATCAAAAGCTGAAAAGTAACAGCTATTAATAAAATATGTAAACAATAAATGTGAAATACAGTGAATGAAGATGTATCAGAGTAATACAATGCGAGTGATAAGAATGGAGTGCCTTTATATGACAAACAATTCAAATAACACCTGAGGAGTAAAATCGTCTGTTTCAGTGAAAATGTGTGATAGTTGTATGTATGGGTGCTACACAGTCCTGACTATATACTTGGATAAAACTAACAGTAGTCCAATGAAATAAGTAAAGTAAAAAAAAAATCTATAAATAGAAATAAGGAGATGTCCTCTTAGGTTACAGTGTCAAGTACTGTTAACATTATCAGCCTTATTAAATTGCCATTCTGTAAATTTAAAAGGGCTCTATTTAAGCACACAGCATATTTTTTTTACAGAAGTTTTCAGTTAGAGAAGACCTTGCTTTTGGATAGAAGTTCCCTATCTAAAAACTTCTGTAAAAAAATATGCTGTGTGCTTAAATAGAGGCCCTTTTAAATTTACTGAATCACAATTTAATAAGGCTGCATGTACAAACATATGCAAAGGAAACTATATATACAGAAGAGATATAATAGGTAATCCTCATATGCATGGAGACCAATATCATAGGATTACCTTAATTTCTTTAGTTTAAAATAAAAAAGCACACACACACATTAAAAAACAAGCTTGTGACATCTGGTCTCTGAGCCGGAGGAAAAGCCAAATGCTAGGTACGATCAATGGCTAGCGGAAGGCTGTAACAAAGCCCCAGGCCCTCCGGTGTTATTTGAATTGTTTGTCATATACAGGCACTCCATTCTTATCACTCGCATTGTATTACTCTGATACATCTTCATTCATTGTATTTCTCGTTTATTGTTTACACATTTTATTAATAGCTGGATTGTTACCTTTCAGCTTTGGATATTAGACACAGCAATAACTTGTTTATTTGTATCCATAATTGGATGTAATACTAGTCATTATTATATGTGTTTTTCACAATTGTTTCACTTAGTGCTATGCATTTTTGGTTATTTCCTGTGATTAGGTAATATAACCCAATTTATCCTGAGTGCAGTTTTGAAATGATCATTTTGGTGCATAGGCACTTATAGGCTAGCTCTTTTTGTTACAGCGTAGTTTATTTTTTATCAAATTTATTATTAAAGATTATGTACTTTTACCCTGTAGCTATTAGTTTGAATTTATATCTATAATCAGTGCTAGGTACTAATTTGTATCTGTTAAGTAGTATTATATATTTATATATATAATATGTGTGTGTGCATATATATATATATATATATATATATATATATATAAGTATGTATGATGGGTTTAAGATTTTAAGTCTAGCAATGCTGTTTGCCACACAATGTGAGGCTTTTGCTCCTCTGAGCGCCTTTGCGAGCCTCACCCCCGTGTACTTGAACTTTTCCTGCTTTGCACTAATCACCTTTGGCACTCACCGCGAGCCCAGCGCTGAGTGCCTTTGGCGCTCATCGTAGAGCTTGCGATGAGTGCCTTCGGCATTTATTGCAAGCCTTTCCCGCTTGCGGCGCTCATGGCAAGCCTTTCCTCCTGTCTACTGTACGGGCCGCTCATTGCAGGTTTCGTTATTATCTTTGGATCAATTAACAATTAATAATAAAAAGTCCAAATATTAAAAAGATCAATAGAGATCTAAAAAGGTTGAACTTGATGGACTAACTCTTTATTCATCCTCCAATATTATACTATTAATAATTATTTAACACAAATTAATTAATAACTAATCCGCATATTGCAGATCAGAGGAGATCTTAACAGGTTGAACTTGATGGACTGCAATCCTTTTTCCAGCCTTAAGTACTATGGCCCTCATTCTATTATCGGCCGTAGGAGATGCGGGGCCGCAAGGACCGGCCACAGGCTATTTGCCTATTCTATTCCCTTCCGGCCGGGACTCCGGCAGGCTTGCGGCCGGCGCCTTGTTATCCCTTGCGGCCGCACAAGCCGGAGGAAAGCCTTTGATCTTAAACGGCCGCAAGAGTTTCGTCCGCAAGAAAATCCTGGTTGCTATTCAATTGCTCCGGGAACCCTCTCTGCAAGGCTAAAACCGAGCCGCAGCTTACTTGCAGCAAAAAGGTCCCGCAGGCACACAAATAAGCACATAATAAAGCCATAATAAAGCCATCCTGCACTCTGAGGAGACTACAAAGTGATTGTAGGTGTTAGCATTTATAGCACAACATTTCCCTACACTCAAATCCGTAAATACATTTTATTTTAATTTATATCAAATATCCATGGAAAAAGTCCAGAGGGCTTTGAGCACCTCAGACCCGCCCACGCTGCGGCCGGAAAATAAACAGTTAATGTAATCTCGGATTTGGGCTGATGTGCAAGCTTGAGAGGGGATTGCTATTAATCCTCATGTCCCCCATTATGATCCATGGCATTTACAGAGATTTACAGTGCCGTCTTGAATTTATTTTTGCTTTTAAAGATTTCTGAGCTTACGGCCGGTTGCAAGATATACGGCCGGCCGTAAGGGGATATCCTTGCGGCGCCGTATAATTGAATTGCAAGGTAACGGGAGCCCCGCAAGGAATCGCAGCTTTGTGGCCGATTTACGGCCAATAATAGAATGAGGGCCTATGTAACTATGTAAATGTATTCTTTTGAGGGTTTTTAGAGTTACGAGATTGACTCGCAGTTGCGACCCTCACAATGCAGCCTAAGTCCTGCACCGTCCACGGCTCACCTCGCTTCACCAGGCTTCGCAGATGAACGCTTTCTGCGCTCATCCAGCCTAAGTCCTGTGCCGTACATGGCTCACCTCGCTTCGCAGGTGGACGCCTTCGGCGCTCATCCAGCCTAAGTCCTGCGGCGTACACGGCTCACCGCGCTTTGCAAGGCTTCGCATATGAGCACCTTTGGTGTTCATCCAGCCTAAGTCCTGTACCTCGCTTCACGAGGCTTTGCATATAAGTGCCTTTGGTGCTCATCCAGCCCAAGTCCTGCGCCGTACATGGCTCGCTTTGTGAGGCTGAGCAGATGAGCACCTTCGGAGCTCATCCAGCCTAAGTGGTGCATCGTACACGGCTTGCCTCGCTTCGCAAGGCTCGCAAAGTGTGACCAACATTGTAAGCGTTCCCAACACTGACAACTGTGATTTATATGTGCATATATGTATATATATATATATATATATTTATTTATATGTGTATATATATATATATATACAGTCAGGAGTCAGATCCATAAATATTGGGACATCGACACAATTCTAATCTTTTTGGCTCTATACACCACCACAATGGATTTAAAATTAAACAAACAAGATGTGCTTTAACTGCAGACTTTCAGCTTTAATTTGAGGGTATTTACATCCAAATCAGGTAAACGGTGTAGGAATTACAACAGTTTGTATATGTGCCTCCCACTTTTTAAGGTACCAAAAGTAATGGGACAGATTAACAGTCATAAATCAAACTTTCACTTTTTAATACTTGGTTGCAAATCCTTTGCAGTCAATTACAGCCTGAAGTCTGGAACGCATAGACATCACTAGACGCTGGGTTTCAACCCTGGTGATGCTCTGCCAGGCCTCTACTGCAACTGTCTTCAGTTCCTGCTTGTTCTTGGGGCATTTTCCCTTCAGTTTTGTCTTCAGCAAGTGAAATGCATGCTCAATCGGATTCAGGTCAGGTGATTGACTCTGCCATTGCATAACATTCCACTTCTTTCCGTTAAAAAACGTTTTGGTTGCTTTTGCAGTATGCTTCGGGTCATTGTCCATCTGCACTGTGAAGCACCGTCCAATGAGTTCTGAAGCATTTGGCTGAATATGAGCAGATAATATTGCCCGAAACACTTCAGAATTCATCCTGCTGCTTTTGTCAGCAGTCACATCATCAATAAATAATAGAGAACCAGTTCCATTGGCAGCCATACATGCCCACGCCATGACACTACCACCACCATGCTTCACTGATGAGGTGGTATGCTTTGGATCATGAGCAGTTCCTTTCCTTCTCCATACTCTTCTCTTCCCATCACTCTGGTATAAGTTGATCTTGGTCTCATCTGTCCACAGGATGTTGTTCCAGAACTGTGAAGGCTTTTTTAGATGTTGTTTGGCAAACTCTAATCTGGCCTTCCTGTTTTTGAGGCTCACCAATGGTTTACATCTTGTGGTGAACCCTCTGTATTCACTCTGGTGAAGTCTTCTCTTGATTGTTGACTTTGACACACATGCACCTTCCTCCTGAGGAGTGTTCTTGATCTGGCCAACTGTTGTGAAGGGTGTTTTCTTCACCAGGGAAAGAATTATTCAGTCATCCACCACAGTTGTTTTCCGTGGTCTTCCGGGTCTTTTGGTGTTGCTGAGCTCCTTGGTGCATTCTTTCTTTTTAAGGATGTTCCAAACAGTTGATTTGGTTACACCTAATGTTTTTGCTATCTCTCTGATGGGTTTGTTTTGTTTTATCAGCCAATGATGGCTTGCTTCACTGATAGTGACAGCTCTTTGGATCTCATATTGAGGGTTGACAGCAACAGATTCTAAATGCAAATAGCACACTTGAAATTAACTCTGGACCTTTTATCTGCTCCTTGTAAATGGGATAATGAGGGAATAACACACACCTGGCCATGGAACAGCTGAGCAGCCAATTGTCCCATTACTTTTGGTCCCTTAAAAAGTGGGAGGCACATATACAAACTGTTGTAATTCCTACACCTTTCACCTGATTTGGATGTAAATACCCTCAAATTAAAGCTGAAAGTCTGCAGTTAAAGCACATCTTGTTCGTTTCATTTCAAATCCATTGTGGTGGTGTATAGAGCCAAAAAGGTTAGAATTGTGTCCATGTCCCAATATTTATGGACCTGACTGTATATGTATATGTGTATATATATATATATATATATATATATATATATATATATATATATATATATATATATATGTATGTACACACATATATACATATGTGAATAAAGTGCCTTGCAAAAGTTTTCACCCCGCTTGACTTTTTACCTATTTTGTTACATTACAGCCTTAAGTTCAATGTTTTGTTAATCTGAATCTTATGTGATGGATCAGAACACAATAGTCTAAGTTGGTGAAATGAAATGAGAAAAATATATACATAAATCTATTTTTTAGAAATAGAAAACAGAAAATTGGAATGTGCGTATGTATTAACCACCTTTGTTAATAAGGCCATATAAAGCTCTGATGCAACCACTTACCTTCAGAAGTCACATAATTAGTGAAATGATGTCACCCTGTATGCAATCTAAGTGTCACATGATCTGTCATTACATATACACACCTTTTTTGAAAGGCCCCAGAGGCTGCAACACCTAAACAAGAGGCACCACTAACCAAACAATGCCATGAAGACCAAGGAACTCTCCAAACAAGTAAGGGACCAGAAGAATTATTTTCAGCAAAAAACAAAATGGCACATTTTGAGTTTGCGAACAGGCATGTGGGAGACTCCCAAAATGTATGGAGGATGGTGCTCTGGTCTGATGAGACTAAAATTGAACTTTTTGACCATCAAAGAAAACGCTACATCTGGTGCAAACCCAATACATCACATGACCCAAAGAACACCATCCCCACAGTGAAACATGAAACATGGTGGTGGCAGCATCATGCTGTGGGTATGTTTTTCAGCAGCCCGGACTGGGAAACTGGTCAGAGTTGAGGGAAAGATGGATGGTGAGTGGTTTAAGGGGAAACATGTAAATGTGCTGGAATGGCCTAGTCAAAGCCCAGACCTCAATCCAATAGCAAATCTGTGGTCAGACTTAAAGATTGCTGTTCACAAGCGCAAACCATTCAACTTGAAGTAGCTGGAGCAGTTTTGCAAGGAGTAATGGTCAAAAATCCCAGTGGTAAGATGTGGCAAGCTCATAGAGACTTATCCAAAGCGACTTGGAGTTATGATTGCCACAAAAGGTGGCTCTACAAAGTATTGACTTTAGGGGGGTGAATAGTTATGCCCAATTACTTTTTGTTGTTTGCTTCACAATAATAAAAAAAAAAAAAACATCTTCAAAGTTGTGGGCATGTTCTGTAAATAAAATTATAAAAATCCTAAAACAATCCATGTTAATTCCAGGTTGTGTGGCAACGAAACATGAAAAATGCCAAGGGGTTTGAATACTTTTGCAAGGCACTGTATACAGTGCCTTGCAAAAGTATTCACCCCCCTTGACTTTTTAACTATTTTGTTACACTACAGCCTTAAGTTCAATGTTTTGTTAATCTGAATTTCATGTTATGGATCAGAACATAATAGTATAAGTTGGTGAAGTGAAATAAGAAAAATATATACATAACATTTTTTTAGAAATAGAAAACTGAAAATTGGCATGTGAGTATGTATTCACCCCCTTTGTTATGAAGCATCATTTTTCACATAATTAGTGAAATGATGTCCACCTGTGTGCAATCTAAGTGTCACATGATCTGTCATTACATATACACACCTTTTTTGAAAGGCCCCAGAGGCTGCAACACCTAAGCAAGAGGCACCACTTACCAAACACTGCCATGAAGACCAATGAGCTCTCCAAACAAGTAAGAGACAATGTTGTTGAGAAGTACAAGTCAGGGTTAGGTTATAAAAAAAAATCCAAATCTTTGATGATCCCCAGGAGCACCATCAAATCTATCATAACCAAATTGAAAAAACATGGCACAGCAGCAAACCGCACAAGAGATGGCCACCCACCAAAACTCACGGACCAGGCAAGGAGGGCATTAATCAGAGAGGCAGCACAGAGACCTAAGGTAACCCTGGAGGATCTGCAGAGTTCCACAGCAGAGACTGGAGTATCTGTACATAGGACGACAATAAGCCGTACGCTCCATAGAGTTGGGCTTTATGGCAGAGTGGCCAGAAGGAAGCCATTACTTTAAGCAAAAAACAAAATGGCATGTTTTGAGTTTGCGAAAAGGCATGTGGGAGACTCCCAAAATGTAAGGTGCTCTGGTCTGATGAAACTAAAATGTAACTTTTCGTCCATCAAAGAAAACACTACGTCTGGTGTAAACCAACACATTACATCACCCAAAGAACCCCATCCCCACAGTGAAATGTGGTGGTGGCAGCATCATGCTGTGTGATGTTTTTCAGCAACCAGGACTGGGAAACTGGTCAGAGTTGAGGGAAAGATGGATGGTGCTAAATACAGGGATATTCTTGAAAAAACCTGTACCACTCTGTACGTGATTTAAGGCTAGGACGGAGGTTCACCTTCCAGCAGGACAATGACCCCGAACACACTGCTGAAGCAACACTTGAGTGGTTTAAGGGCAAACATGTAAATGTGTTGGAATGGCCTAGTCAAAGCCCAGACCTCAATCCAATAGAAAATCTTCAATATAATTCAAGTAACCTTACTGTGGTAGTGAACAGGACAGGTTATTAGGGTGGAGATAGGTTCAGTATCACAGCCACCAGGAACAGAATCAGAGATACACAATTTCTGTGTATCTCCAAGTGAACTGATTTATTTTTTTAAATCACAGCAGTATTTATAGCAGTTACACAGATGGGGTGTACACAGCACAACAATGGATTGGGGAATGGCAGACAATTACAGGAGATGACCCCACATCCTGAGATCAATAGGATTAACTCCAATACACATCCTGTCGTATCTAGCACATATCAGCCGTGTTTGACTTCCTCTCTTCCTGATGGGATTAGCTTAATCTGACAAACAATGGAACAAAGCAGGTTTACAAATACAATAGAAGTGTCCATGCAGATAATCCAGCGGTGGAGGCAAAAAAGTCTGTGCTTTGATGGGCTTAATGGGCCAACACCCATGCTGGGGAAAAGGGGTCTGTGACAATATATATATATATATATATATATATATATATATATATATATATATATATATATATATGTGTGTGTATATATATATATATATATATATATATATATAATGAAGCGACAAGCTTTCGAGAGATATTGCCTCTCTTTATCAAGCCAAAAGGTTATACTAAACAGAAAGAGAAATTGGATGAAAAACATTGTAAAAACAAGAAAGACAAAACTCATTGGCTAGAGTTAAGTGAGAAATAGGCCAGCATTGTGAATAATGTCCTGATAGGTCAGTAATTAAGTCTATAGATCAGGTTGTAGATAAGAACACAGCAGAGTAAAATAAAGAGCAATGCATTTCAGCAAAGCATGTAGCTTACCAAAACAGTAATAGAAGGGGGGGAGGTATGTGGAATGTTTTTAGTTAGTGAACTTCTATCCAAAAGCAAGGTCTTCACTAACTAAAAACTTCTGTAAAAAAAATATGCTATGTTCTTAAATAGAGCCCTTTTAAATTCACTGAATCGCAATTTAATAAGGCTGTTAATGTCTTATAGCACATACATTCCACATACTTCCCCCCTTCTATTACTGTTTTTGTAAGCTACATGCTATTCTGAAATTTATTGCGCTTTATTTTACTCTCCTGTGTTCTTATCTAGAACCTGATCTATAGACTTACTTACTAACCTATCAGGACATTATTCACAATGCTGGTCTATTTCTCACTTAACTCTGCCCAATGAATTTTGTCTTTCTTGTTTTTCCAATTTCTTTTTCCCCCCATCTCTTTCTGTTTACTGTTTTTAGTTCATACTTGTATTAGTATCGCTTTTTGACTTGATAAAGAGAGGCATTACCTCTCGAAAGCTTGTCGCTTTATTATGACTACATTTGTAAAAACGGTATCACTATCCACTGCAATACTCTAATTATTCAACTGGATTACTGGACATCCACGGCTACATCACTCTTCATATATATATGAATATATTTCATACTATGTATCAAGTCTAAAAACAGTGCTTAACACTGGGCACTTTATTGAAAAACACTGAATAGCAAACGGGCATAGATGATACATAATGTAACAATAACTCTTTACAGTATAATTAAGCTAAATCAAAGAGTCAAAGAAAATGACATTCAAAAGATAGTCGATATCTAGAACTCCGTTGGAATGGGACCTGTTGGAAAGTCTATACCCCTATGGTATACATCACCAACAGACTTTAAAAAAAAAAAAAAAAAAACATTGAACCAATAGAACAAGTGTGAATAAATAATAAGAGAGAAATAATAAGAGAGTGCCTATGGGTAAATGAATACCAATGACCATACATAAATCTCTTAATAAAGAGGGTGAATTACTGCCTATAAAAGGATGTATAACACATGCTAAAGAACAGCAATTACATGAAAAACAAAAACAAATATTATAAATGACTAGAGATAAGACTGACAACTAGTCATAAAAACGTGACAAATATAATATGCTTGTATATTGAATGGAAGTGTTAATTTATGTAAATAAAATATATAGTGTGCTAAAAAAATAATAATTAATGAGTACCAATACTTATGAAAAAAGTGTTGTATAATGTGAAAGAATAATAATGTAAAGTGATGCACAATTATTGCTGTTGGTGATGGCAAATCTCATATATAGGTTGCCCCAATCATCGAAATGCCAAAGAAGAGAGGCTCAAAAAGACAAAAAATGTAAAACCGATTTAAAAATATTAGGTAGGGTTACATGAATGGATTATTGTTTATACTACATGGGAGCTGTAACTGCTTCCCTTTCTGTCAAAAAATAGAGTGTTTTATTGATGGTCAGCGAGGAGGTAACCCCCCATGGGAAACATTGCATTCAACATCACAAGGGCTAACGAAAACTCTTAATTTTAAAAGGGCAGAATTTTACGGTCTAAGTGCAGCAATGCAACATATAGACTGGGACAGAGAACTGACAGGTAAAAATACTGAACATAAATGGACAACGTTCAAATCCTTACTAAATAAACATACTTATCACCATATACCATGTGGAAATGAAAGTGGAAGGAGTAAATCACAACCCATGTGGCTTAAAAATTAATTAAAGATGAAGATGAGGAGTAAAAAACAAGCATTTAAATTATACAAACAAGAGGGGACAGAGACTGCATTACGAAAGTACAAGGAAATCAACAAGGTTTGCCAAAAGGTGTATTAGAATGGCAAAAGTCGAAAATGAAAAGTTAGTTGTAAAAGAGGGTAAGACTAATCCTAAAATATGTTTTAAAGATATTAATGGGAAGAAGGCCAGGAAGGAAGCTATAGGAACATTACAATGTGACACAGGCCGTCTGATAATTAGTGACCAGGAAAAGGCAAATGAGCTAAATAGGTTCTTTTCTTCGGTATACACAAGGGAGGTACCAGTGGTTGGGTCACTGCAACATAATGGGGCTACACTACCTTCACTAAATAACTGGTTAATGCGGGAAGAAATCCAAAGGAGGTTGAAAAAAATAAATGTTAACATAGCCCGGGGTACTGATAGAATACATCCAAGGGTACTGAGGAAAATGGGTTCTGTAATAGCAAAACCATTATATCTAATTTTTCAAGATTCAATCAACACAGGGTCTCTGCCAGATGACTGAAGAAAGGCAGAGGTGATACCTATATTTAAGAAGGGAGCAAGAGCAAATCCAGGGAATTATAGACCAGTGAGTCTCACTTCGGTAGTGGGAAAGCTTTTAGAATGGTTAATAAGGGATAATATACAAGAATATGTCTGTTGCAACAGGATTATCAGTAGGAGCCAACATGGATTTATGAAGGATAGGTCATGTCAGACAAATCTAATTAGTTTCTATGAGGAGGGTGGTAGGAACTTGTATCACAGCAACTCAGCGGATGTAGTCTATATGGATTTTGCAAAGGCTTTTGATACAGTGCCACATGGCAGACTATAGAGCAAATTAAGGGATACAGAAATTGCCATAAATATTTGCTTATGGATTGAGAGCTGGCTAAAAGGCAGGAAGCAAAGGGTTGTTTTAAATGGAATATAATCGGATTGGACTAATGTGGTAAGTGGGGATCCTCAGGGTTCAGTATTAGGTCCCCTCCTTTTAAACATATTTATTAATGACTTGGAAGTGGGATTCAAGTGTGGCGTCTCCATTTTTGCTGATGACACAAAGTTGTGCAAGGTAATTAAATCAGAAAATTATGTACTTTCCCTCCAAAGGGATTTGCATAAATTAGGAATTGGGCATCTAAGTGGCAGATGAAATTTAATACGAATAAATGTAAAGCTATGCATCTGGGAAGGAAAAAAAGCCATGCAATTTATAATCTTAATGCAGCAAATATAGGGGTATCAGATATTGAAAGGGATTTGGGAGTACTTGGACAACAGCCTAGGTAACAGTGCTCAATGCTAAGCAGTGTCTGCAAAGGCAAGTAAAATATTAGCATGTATTAAGAAGGGTATAGAAGCAAGGGAAGCAAATATAATTCTCCCACTATACAAATCCTTTGTACAATTTTGGGCACCACTAAATAAAAAGTACATTTTAGAGCTGGAAAAAGTACAGAGAAGGGCAACAAAGCTAATAAAGTGAATGGAATGGCTAAGCTATGAAGAAAGACTAACCAAATTAAACTTATTTACTCTAGAAAAAAGGCGTCTAATAGGGGATATGATTACCTTGTATAAATATATCCAAGGTCAATACAAGGCTTTGTCAAGAGAACTTTTTGTGCCAAGAGGTTTTCAACTGACAAGGGGACATCCTTTGACATTAGAAGTTAAACGATTTTGCCTTAAAGAAAGAATATGGTTCTTCACAGTAAGGTTGGTTAATCTGTGGAATTCTCTACCAAAGTAGGTGGTGACAGGGGATTCGATAGATAACTTTAATAAGGGATTGGATATATTTTTTAATAAAAAGGGCATTAAGGGCTATCCTGGATAGAGAGGGAATATTGATCCAGAGATGAATCCACCTTCTGGGATCAGGACGGAATTTTATATTTTTTTTCCCTGTTGAAATAATTGGCAAAGTTTCACTGTTTTTTTTTTCTGTTTGCCTTTCTCTGGATCAATTAACAATAAATCTGCAAATTGCAGATCATAGGAGATCTAAAAAAAAGTTGAAAAGTTGAATATATGTGTGTGTGTTTTTTTATATATATATATATATATATATATATATATATATATATACATACATATAAATATGCATATATATATATATATATATATATATATATATATATATATATAGGGAGTGCAGAATTATTAGGCAAGTTGTATTTTTGAGGATTAATTTTATTATTGAACCACAACCATGTTCTCAATGACCCCAAAAAACTCATTAATATCAAAGCTGAATATTTTTGGAAGTAGTTTTTAGTTTGTTTTTAGTTTTAGCTATTTTAGGGGGATATCTGTGTGTGCAGGTGACTATTACTGTGCATAATTATTAGGCAACTTAACAAAAAACAAATATATACCCATTTCAATTATTTATTTTTACCAGTGAAACCAATATAACATCTCAACATTCACAAATATACATTTCTGACATTCAAAAACAAAACAAAAACAAATCAGTGACCAATATAGCCATCTTTCTTTGCAATGACACTCAAAAGCCTGCCATCCATGGATTCTGTCAGTGTTTTGATCTGTTCACCATCAACATTGCGTGCAGCAGCAACCACAGCCTCCCAGACACTGTTCAGAGAGGTGTACTGTTTTCCCTCCTTGTAAATCTCACATTTGATGATGGACCACAGGTTCTCAATGGGGTTCAGATCAGGTGAACAAGGAGGCCATGTCATTAGATTTTCTTCTTTTATACCCTTTCTTGCCAGCCACGCTGTGGAGTACTTGGACGCGTGTGATGGAGCATTGTCCTGCATGAAAATCATTTTTTTCTTGAAGGATGCAGACTTCTTCCTGTACCACTGCTTGAAGAAGGCATCTTCCAGGAACTGGCAGTAGGACTGGGAGTTGAGCTTGACTCCATCCTCAACCCGAAAAGGCCCCACAAGCTCATCTTTGATGATACCAGCCCAAACCAGTACTCCACCTCCACCTTGCTGGCATCTGAGTCGGACTGGAGCTCTCTGCCCTTTACCAATCCAACCACGGGCCCATCCATCTGGCCCATCAAGACTCACTCTCATTTCATCAGTCCATAAAACCTTAGAAAAATCAGTCTTGAGAGATTTCTTGGCCCAGTCTTGACGTTTCAGCTTGTGTGTCTTGTTCAGTGGTGGTCGTCTTTCAGCCTTTCTTACCTTGGCCATGTCTCTGAGTATTGCACACCTTGTGCTTTTGGGCACTCCAGTGATGTTGCAGCTTTGAAATATGGCCAAACTGGTGGCAAGTGGCATCGTGGCAGCTGCACGCTTGACTTTTCTCAGTTCATGGGCAGTTATTTTGCGCCTTGGTTTTTCCACACACTTCTTGCGACCCTGTTGACTATTTTGAATGAAACGCTTGATTGTTCGATGATCACGCTTCAGAAGCTTTGCAATTTTAAGAGTGCTGCATCCCTCTGCAAGATATCTCACTATTTTTGACTTTTCTGAGCCTGTCAAGTCCTTCTTTTGACCCATTTTGCCAAAGGAAAGGAAGTTGCCTAATAATTATGCACACCTGATATAGGGTGTTGATGTCATTAGACAACACCCCTTCTCATTACAGAGATGCACATCACCTAATATGCTTAATTGGTAGTAGGCTTTCGAGCCTATACAGCTTGGAGTAAGACAACATGCATAAAGAGGATGATGTGGTCAAAATACTCATTTGCCTAATAATTCTGCACTCCCTGTATATATATATATATATATATATATATATATATATATATAAATATATATATGTATGCTAGCGAAGCCAATGCTGTTTGCCACACAATGTAAGGCTTTTGCTCTTCTGAGGACCTTTGGCACTCGTTGTGAGCTTCTCCCCTAGTGTACTTCAAGTTTCCGGCTTTGCAACGATCACCTTCGGCGCTTATCGCGAACACAGATATAAAAGTACAGTGTAAAATATAAAATGTATTTAGTACAGTGAATTAATAAATTAATATGAATTAATACATGAATATACTTTACCTATTTATATTTAATATGCAGCAATCAATATTAGCGTTAGCAAAGGGTTTTGCCAAGCACGCCTGCTGACAACTATATATGTGATATATATATATATATATATATACATATATATGTATACATATATATATATATATTTGTTTGTATATATATATATATCCCATACATAGTTGTCAGTGTGGGGAACGTTTACGATGTTGGTCACGCTTGCGGCCCTCGAACAGCCGTTCATGGCAAGGCATGCAACTGCCAAAAACGCTCATTGCACTGTGAGCCTGCGGGACTTAGGCTGCAATGAGCTGACCACGGGGAACGCAGTTTGCTAATTTAGTCACTGATTTTTTGAAAAGAAAAATATATATATATATATATATCACATATATAGTTCTCAACAATACGGGTTGTTGCTAGCGTTGGCCGCAGTTGCTGGCAAGGAGCGCCAAAGGCGCACCTTGCGCTGGTGAAGATGAGCGCCGTAGGCTCTTATCCCTACGACCCCCTAAGGCTTTCGAACCGCAAATGCTTTCCCTCGCTTTGCGAGGGGCCGCATTTGCGGAGGTGGAGGCTCCTACATCGGCTGCAATGAGCCAAAGGCTCATTGCAGGCCGCAAATGCAGACCCTCGCAATGCAAGGGGCCGCATTTGCGGAGGTGGAGGCTCTACGGCGCCTCACAAACGGTTACAAACGCCCAGAGAAGCGGGACTTTGAAAAAAAACACAAAACACGCAATGACTAAATACGGACTTACACAAAAAAATACGAGCCGCAGGACTTAGAAAAAAAAATTTGCTGAATGGATGGAAACCAGGAAGGAAGCCAAACAATGTATGGACAGGGAACACAAACAAAGATGGCGAGTCTGAGAACACCAAGAAAAAGAGTACAAGAAGAGCGTGAGAGAATTTATAAGAAAATACACACTGCATTGAGACCAGTGGAAAAGGAAGTGGAAGAGGTAAGCTACATTAAATGTTTAGTTCATATCCAAATGGCTCATCAACATAATCTGTACGTTAAAAATAAAGATTCATATTTATAATTACAGATTTCTATGGATGGGAGGCAGAAACCAGCTAGCAATATAAACAACGTCTGGCCAACAAACAAAAAATATATAGAGAAATAAACTATCCAAAGACAGTAAGAAAAAACGACGAGAACAGAAGCGTGACCAAATGTGCAACAAAAGAAACATGCATGATCCCAAAAACCTGTGTAAGAGAGCTAGAAAACTAAAAAATATTGTGCCGGAAATATGTGAACAATATGATAAGGATAATAATGTAGATATACAGTCAGGTCCATAAATATTGGGAAATCAACATAATTCTAATCTTTTTGGCTCTATACACCACCACAATGGATTTGAAATGAAACGAACAAGATGTGCTTTAACTGCAGACTTTCAGCTTTAATTTGAGGGTATTTACATCCAAATCAGGTGAACGGTGTAGGAATTACAACAGTTTGTATATGTGCCTCCCACTTTTTAAGGGACCAAAAATAATGGGACAGATTAACAGTCATAAAACAAACTTTCACTTTTTAATACTTGGTTGCAAATCCTTTGCAGTCAATTACAGCCTGAAGTCTGGAATGCATAGACATCACCAGACGCTGGGTTTCATCCCTGGTGATGCTCTGCCAGACCTCTATTGCAACTGTCTTCAGTTCCTGCTTGTTCTTGGGGCATTTTTGTCTTCAGCAAGTGAAATGCATGCTCAATCGGATTCAGATCAGGTGATTGACTTGGCCATTGCATAACATTCCACTTCTTTCCCTTAAAAAACTCTTTGGTTGCTTTTGCAGTAAGCTTCGGGTCATTATCCATCTGCACTGTGAAGCGCCGTCCAATGAGTTCTGAAGCATTTGGCTGAATATGAGCAGATAATATTGCCCGAAACACTTCAGAATTCATCCTGCTGCTTTTGTCAGCAGTCACAGCATCAATAATTACAAGAGAACCAGTTCCACTGGCAGCCATACATGCCCACACCATGACACTACCACCACCATGCTTCACTGATGAGGTGGTATGCTTTGGATCATGAGCAGTTCCTTTCCGTCTCCATACTCTTCTCTTCCCATCACTCTGGTACAAGTTGATCTTAGTCTCATCTGTCCATAGGATGTTGTTCCAGAACTGTGAAGGCTTTTTTAGGTGTTGTTTGGAAAACTCTAATCTGGCCTTCCTGTTTTTGAGGCTCACCAATGGTTTACATCTTGTGGTAAACCCTCTGTATTTACTCTGGTGAAGTCTTCTCTTGATTGTTGACTTTGACACACATACACCTACCTCCTGGAGAGTGTTCTTGATCTGGCCAACTGTTGTGAAGGGTGTTTTCTTCACCAGGGAAATAATTCTTTGGTCATCCACCACAGTTGTTTTCCGTGGTCTTCCGGGTCTTTTGGTGTTGCTGAGCTCACCGGTGCCTTCTTTCTTTTTAAGTATGTTCCAAACAGTTGATTTGGCCACACCTAATGTTTTTGCTATCTCTCTGATGGGTTTGTTTTGTTTTTTCAGCCTAATGATGGCTTGCTTCACTGATAGTGACAGCTCTTTGGATCTCATATTGAGAGTTAACAGCAACAAATGCAAATAGCACACTTGAAATGAACACTGGAGCTTGTATCTGCTCTTTGTAAATGGGATAATGAGGGAATAACACACACCTGGCCATGGAACGGCTGAGCAGCCAATTGTCTCATTACTTTTGGTCCCTTAAAAAGTGGGAGGCACATATACAAACTGTTGTAATTCCTACACCGTTCACCTGATTTGGATGTAAATACCCTCAAATTAAAGCTGAAAGTCTGCAGTTAAAGCACATCATATTAGTTTCATTTCAAATCCATTGTGGTGGTGTATAGAGCCAAAAAGTTTAGAATTGTGTCGATGTCCCAATATTTATAAACCTGACTGTAGATTCTAATGTTGACCTTCCTTCACAGGAAAGTCCATTATTTCCAGATATAAATGTTGAGCCTCACAATTGTGGTATGTTGAATGTGCTTTGTCAATTTTGTGGGGCTTATCATTTTGTAAGTGAAAGACCAAGAGATGGTTCATTAGTTACTGTCAAAAGGGAGAAGTCAAACTTTGAGAAAAATACAAAATTCTCAACATATTTACAAAGTATAATGTGACCTAACTTTCCCAAAGTACACAAATTTTAAGCAAAATATACGATATTATAATAGTGCCATTTCTTTTGCATCTATGGGTGCAAAATTAGCTGGTAATATTGAAGGACATGGCCCTTACTGCTTTAAAGTACAAGGGCAAATTTACCACCATACTTCACATTTACACCCTGAGGAAGAAGAGCAAAGAACATTTGCTCAACTGTATATACTATATACAAACAAAGCTGTGGAACAATGTATGCAGCTTCCTGAAATATCTAAATGCTTACCCACTGTTTTTTGTGAGCTTGATAAGATTATGGAAAAAAATCCATACACTCAAGCTTATAAAAAACTGTCAGAAGTTGAAGAACAAGAACACATTCATGCACAACAAAATCAGTTGGCAATACCAAGAGTCAATATGGTTCTTAGAAGAGATCAGCATTCTGATAAACAACGTTATAACTTACCAACAGCTAATGAGGTTTCAATGGTCTTTCAAAATGATGATGGAGAACCAACTTTTCAAATGGATATTAGAATATATCCAAGAAATGAACAGCAACCTTTCAATAATATCAGAAGCAACCTTTCATTAATATCAATATATTAAGTACAAATTTAGATCCAATGACATACCAAATTTTGTATCCCAATGGGGAGGGAGGTTGGCAACCAAAATTAATACTTCCCAGTTATCCAAACACTAAAATACGTGTCAGAAATAATATTTCCATGCTTGAATTTAAAGTGGCTCAAACTGCAATTAGGGATGGATTTAATCCCATCTTAAGTGCTGGAAAACCGACACAATAATGGATCACTGATTCATATCTGCAAGAAGAAGCCAATAATTAAAATTTCATCAAATAGCAACAAAATAAACTCTGTGTGGCCTCATGGATTATGTTGCTGAAGCGGCTACAAACCAAAATCTAGCAGCTGGGCTAGCCATAATTTTACCATCTTCCTTCCAAAGATCTCCACGCAATATGCCAGAAAGATACAATGATGCTTTGGCTATTGTAACTGAATTTGGCAACCCAGATTTATTTTATTTATTTATTTTTTATTTACATGTAATATGAAATGGCCAGAGATTGTTGATAATTTCAAACATGGACAAAATGCTTCCGATAGACCCGACTTAGTGGCTAGAGTATTCAAAATAAAATTAACAGCCTTAATACATGACATAACCATCAGTAACTTATTTGGAAAGTGTTTGGATTATGTTTATACAATTGAATTCCAGAAGAGAGGCCTGCCACATGCACATATTCTTATACTACTTGATGAAAATCATAAATTGAATACTGCAGAGAAAATGGATTCAGTAATTACTGCTCAACTACCACATCCACAAAACATGTCACACTCTATGACATTGTAACACATTGCATGATTAATGGCCCATGTGGAGAGCTAAATCCACAATCACCGTGTATGGAAAATCAAAAATGCACTAAAGATTTTCCAAAAGAATTTAGAGATCAAACTTATGCTAATTGTGATATCCATTGTATAGAAGACAACAAGGTCCAAAGGTAATAATTAGTTGAAAAAATATTGATAACACGTATGTGGTGCCATATAATCCACATCTCTTATGATGTATAATGCACACATAAATGTGGAAGCTTGCACTTCTATTAAATCAATTAAATATGTTTATAAATATATTTATTAAGGATATGATGCAGCAACTGTTGTAGTCAAAAGTGGCCCAAATGAACAAGACAATCAGTTAGTGCATGATGAACTGACATCTCATGTAGATGCTCGCTATGTCAGTGTGCCAGAAGCAATGTGGCGGCTTCTTAAATTTGAAATGCATGATCGTTCACATGCAGTATATCGATTAGCTGTATATTTGCCACAAAGATAATTAGTTTACTTTCACACTGGCAAAGAAGAAAATGCTGTGGCACAAAATGAACATTGACAAACCACACTCACTGCATGGTTTACATTAAACTGTAAAGACATTGCGGCAAGGGAATACTTATACAATGAAATTCCATATCATTATATTTTTGTCAATGGCTAATGGAAACAGAGAAAACAGGGTGGTAATAAAACTATTACCAGAATGTATACAGTAACTCCAAGAGACATTGAACGTTTCTACTTACATTTACTCCTTTTAAATGTTCTTGCTGCACAAAGTTTTGAAGACTTGATAACTGTCAATGACACACTTTATGAGACATTTCAATTAGCTGCCAGATATCGAAACTTCTTTGCTGATGAGGCAGAATGGGAGAGAAAGAAGCAGCACTATGTAAAATGCCACCCCAGATGAGGGAACAGTTTGCATTCATTTGCATATTTTGCAATGTTCCGAATGCATCAGCTTTGTGGGAAACATTTAAAATAAATATGTATAAAGACTTTATGAAGTGTTATAACGAGTCCATAGCTGAAATAAAAGCATTAATGGAAATTCAACAAGTATTTCTATGTCATGGATTAAGTTGTGCAAATTTTAATCTCCCAGATCCAGGAATTATCGATGATATAAACTTGGATGACTATGACGCTGATGTTGAAAAGCAAAAAACAGAAGAAAAAAAATGATTTGCAAATGCACACTTTTAATGCAATACAATAAGCAGTAGACAATGACTTGCTGAAAGAGCTTTATTTTTATCTAGATGGACCCAGTGGATCTGGAAAAACGGATCGCTATAATTTGTTGATGAGTTCAATTAGAGCTAAAGGGGAAATAGCACTTCCCTTTGCAACAACTGGAATGTGATGATGTGAAAATGATGAATTGACCATATATAGATGCCAATAAATCTGTAACAGTAATGGTGCTATAGTATTTACAAAAAAATATATACAAATAGGTATATTTATCTATACCTAAAAGTATATATGAAAATTATAACTAATGGGGAAATTAGAATAGAAAAAGTGTACCTAAGTGTTTGGATATAGATCTATGTGTAAATATGGTGTAAACAACAGCCATTTTGGTCATAGTATCATAACCAACATTTTGGGTTATTAGTATATTGAGGATTATTTGACCCAAGATAGTCATACATTAAGGGTAAGTTGTCAACAAATAATGAGCAAGCTATATATTACTAACATGTGTTATAAGGTGTGAAATCACTAGGTAGAACACACAATATATCTAATCTCTATGGGCTGTCCTCATATATAAGTAAAATCATTAGACAGCCATTTGTGCAGATTATAAAATTAAAAAGAAAACTACTAGTAAACAAAAGATTAAAAGCAGATGATAGCTATTATAGTGCTGTGGTTGAGAGGGAGTATAAATCTCTAAACACTAGGGGCCTCATTCTATTATCGGCCGTAAATCGTCCGTAAGGCTGCGATTCCTTGCAGGGGTTCTGTTACCTCGCAATTCTATTATACGGCCCCGCAAGGATCTCCCCTTACGGCCGGCCGCATATCTTGGAACCGGCCGTAAGCTTCCAAATTTTTAAAGTCAAATATAAATTGAAGACTGCACTGTAAATCTTTGTAAATGCTAG
Organism: Discoglossus pictus; assembly: GCA_027410445.1. Classification (NCBI taxonomy): domain Eukaryota; kingdom Metazoa; phylum Chordata; class Amphibia; order Anura; family Alytidae; genus Discoglossus; species Discoglossus pictus. The sequence continues at coordinate 440,371,842 of CM050163.1, read as the reverse complement.
GGATCATATTGGGGGACATGAGGATTAATAGCAACCCCCTCTCAAGCTTGCACATCAGCCCAAATCCGAGTTTACATTAACTGTTTATTTTCCGGCCGCAGCGTGGGCGGGTCTGAGGTGCTCCAAGCACTCTGGACTTTTTCCATGGATATTTGACATATTTAATAAAAAAATGTTTTTACGGATTTGAGTATAGGGGAATGTTGTGCTATTTTTGCTAACACCTACAATCTCTTTATAGTCTCCTCAAAGTGCAGGATGGCTTTATTTGGGCTATTTTATGTGCTTAATTGGTGCTAGCGGGACCTTTTTGCTGCAAGTAATCTGCAGCTCGCTTTTAGCCTTGCAGAGAGGGTTCCCGGAGCAATAGAATAGCAACCGGGATTTTCTTGCGGCCGAAACTCTTGCGGCCGTTTTAGATCAAAGGCTTTCCTCCGGCGCATGCGGCCGCAAGGGATAACAAGGCGCCGGCCGCAAGCCTGCCGAAATCCCCGGCCGGAGGGGAATAGAATAGCAGAATAGCTTGCGGCCGGTCCTTGCGGCCCCGCAGCGCCTACGGACGATAATAGAATGAGGCCTTAGGTAATTTTAATTAGAGTGATGGCTGCAGGTCATAACTACCCTCACTTCAATGCTGCGTTCTGTGCGTGGGATACCCCTCATAGGGAATCTCGCAGCTCTGATCAACGTAATCAAAGTTACCAAGCTAAATACATTACCACTCTGACGTTCGTATTAGTTTATTCAGTGCCATCTATAATAGCATTAACGCTGCCAAGCCGACCGGTTTCGTCATGAATTGGCTTCCTCAAGGGCTGAGCGTCCTATGATGTACTGTTGGCACTTACTATTTAAGTGCTAGACTCCCCTTCACTTGCACATTCGTACTAGCCTACGTACTCCGCGATTGGACAGATACTACCATGTGCTCTGTTTTTTATAAACGGCAGTTTGTCATTTCCATGTTTGTCACAATCTTACTCTTTTCATTCATTGGTTATTATCCTAAATGTTCTGTGATTGATCACACACCATCATGTGATTATTTATTTCTCATTATTTTGGTCTATATTTCATATTTCTTTGATATTTATCCCTACCTTGCATCCTTTGCGCTTGAGATCTATAAACTTTTTGTTCAGGTCAATAGATCTACTGCATTACTTTTGGACTTCTTATTCAATGGCTATTTTAATTCTAAGTAGGAAAAAGGTATATATATAGTACACATATCTGAGGGGCATAGTTATCATATATTTTATGTATAAACAGATCCATTTCTATTTACATTCATTGTCGTCTATACAAAATCAGCTCATCATCACATCAGACACTCTATTGATGTTTACATTTCTTTTATGTTTCTTAGTAACACATACTCTATTATATCTCTAATGGCGAATTGTCCGCCAAAAATGATGGGGCAATAAAATGTGAAGCCATGGCAATACTGTTTGCCACACAATGTAAAGATTTGCTCTTCTGAGGACCTTCAGCGCTCATTGCGAGCCTTTCCTCTCGTGTACGTTTGCTCCTCTGAGCACCTTCAGTGCTCATTGCGAGCCTCTCCCCTCGTGTCCTTCAAGTTTCGTGCTTTGCAAAGATCATCTTTGGCGCTCATCGCAAAGCCAGTTATATAAGTACAGTGTTAAATATACATTTTTTTTTAGTGCAGTCTAAATTAGAAAATGTTTTCAGGTCTCAGAGCATAATAAAGTGATTTAAATATGTAACTGCTTTGAGAGTGATATCGCTGGCAGCCAATGAGCAGTAATCCAGATATATAAGTAGAGTGTAAAAAGTAAAAAAAATGAGTGCAGTGGAAAGTATACGCTTTTATTTTCCATTACTAATTAATACTTATTAAATTAATGTACGTTAATAATTAATTAGGAATTAATAAATGTATTAGGAAGTGCAAAGCATTAATGATCTCATAAAGTAACGGCAGTGTAAAATATGCTATTTAGCTTTATTTTATTTTTTATACATATATATTTTTAATAGTAATTAATTAATTCATTACTTAATAAATGAATATCATTTACCTATTTCTAATTAATATATCTAGAAATCAATATCCTGAAGAGCTAACAATCACTATTTATTTTCCTGCAGCAAGTTGGACTGTTGCTGCCCTGAGGAGATGTGCCAAGTGTGCAGTATAAATAGGCTGCGTGTGCGAGGGCAAACCGTTTGTTTAGTTGGGTAAAGCGCCATTTTAAATTTGTAATGTTATTAGATGCAAGTTAGTGTTGTAAAATGGTGGCGAGTCTTTGTGTTACGAAGCTCGCACGCATTTTCCGTCCTTTGTAATAGTGTATTTTGTACCTCGTATGTTCCTGGGTAAAAGTGGTACGCTGCTGGCAGTGTTTTGCGCAGTTCTGGGTCGTGTAGCCTCGTTTTCATTTTTTTCAGCCACAATGTTTTTCTCTCGCTTAGCTGATTTTGCGTTGAACCTTACTCCCAGACATCCAGGCTGTCCCCCGTGCTGTGTGTGAGATTCTTTTTGTTTTTTGAAGGGTTTTTTGTGTTTTTGATTTGCATGATTCGGCTGTTTACTTCGTATTTTTCCACACTTCGCAAGTTCTTTTTTCTAAGTCCTGCGTTCCTCACCTGCTTGCAGCCTAATGTTTCCTAACTGCTTGGAGGCTAAGCCTGCGTTTTTCAATGCCTCAATGGTTCGCCTCGCTTTGTAAGCCTCGCAGGAGCGCCTTCAGCGCTCATTTCTGCCTAAGTCCCATGTGTTTCAATGCCTCATGCTCATTGCCTAAGTGCTCCGAGTTTCAGTGCCTTAACTGCTCACTACGCGAGGCTTGCAGCCGATGAGCGCCTTCTGTGCTCATCGGCAAAGTGCTCCGAGCTCGGAGTTCTGTGCTTCAACGACTCGCCTCGCTACGCCATGCTCACAAACGTGACAACGAATCGCAGTTTGACAATTATAATATGTGATATGGTGTTCAGACTATCCTTTTGAGGTGTTCTAGATCTACATCCTTTTAAGATGTTCTAACTTTACCTCTATATCTAATTTTTTTTAATAATAATAAAAAAAATTAAAATATTAGGAAAGCTGAAAAATTTGCTATTTTTTGCCTTTTCTTACTAGTGTGATAGATAGATTTAAGAATACATTTAAGAATTGAGAAATTATAAACTAAGGAACATGATTACAAGTAGCCAGCGCTACTTGTAATGCCTGTTGGAGTTAGTAATGAGCTTACATATGGATATGTAGTGTCAATATGATGTTAATAAATTTAGATATAAGTATATGATACCAATATGATGTTAGGTCTGCATGTCTGATCTTTAATTTTGGGAATATTTCTGACCATTGATTTTGAAAAATATATTATTTATTCTATATAAAAGCTGTAAATGAGAATCCCTCATTCAGTCCCTGTGATGTTTTGGACCTCAAATAGTATATCCATCTGCTCTCTACTTGGAGCAGTTTTTTTTACATCTGTTGCCCCCTCTGGGCTCTTGGGGAACAGTGTCTATCACATGAAAATCCATACAATCATTTTTATTTTGGTGGTACAACTTTATATGTTTGGTGACTGGTGTGTCCAATTGATTTTTTACAGATGCAACATGCTCCAGAATTCTTCTACGCAGTTGTCTGTCGGTCTTTCCAATGTAAATGCTTTTACAAGGGCATACCATAATGTATACAACAAAGGTAGATGTGCAATTCAAGAACTTCAGGGGATATCTTTTACCGTTGGGGGATGGATGAAGACTTTCTCAGGCTTGATATATCTTGATATATATATATATATATATATATATATATATATATATATATATATATATATGATATATATATATATCTTGATATATATATAATGGCCGCATTGATATAATCCTTTAGTATGGTCCATTCCTAATGTTTTTATCTTTTGTCTTAAGAAATGGCTATGGGTAAGTATTTCAGCCAGGCTTCACCCTCATCTAAAGGTAACGGACGCTCTCAATGGAAGCACTTCTCTCAGTGCAGGGTCCTCTGTCAGTAGGTGCCAGTACCTATTCATGCATTACATTGCAGCTATTGTAGCTGTAAGTCATGATACACTGTGTTTGCTGCTCATTATCTTCTTCATTTTTATTGTATAGCAGGTGAGTTCTTTTTCTAAGGCATTTTTATAAACTTGTTTGAGGATACGGTTCGGATATCCCTGTTTCCTTAAATTTTCTCCTTAATATGTCAGCTTGTTCTTTGAATGCCTCTAGAGTGTCAGAGTTCCTTCGAGCACGTATGTACTGGTAAACCCCTTTTAAGTGGCAAGGGGTGTTGACTTGTCCAGGCCAGTAAGCTGTTAGTGGTTATACATTTCCTAAACACTGTGGAATGAAGGTTACCAAAGTCATCTTTTTAAATTTTTAAGTCAAGGAACTCTGACTCATTCTTTTTGATCTCGTAGGTGAGTTTAAGACCCATGTCATTTATGTTTAAGATGTTAACAAATTCAACAAATGATTCTTCAGGGCCAGACCACAGTACCAGAACATCATCAATATATCTCTGCCAAGAGAGGATTTATTGTGTATGTTCAATCAATTTTTCTGGAAATACTTCAGTATTTTCCAACAGGCCCAAGAAGAGGTTGGCGTAATTGGGGATACAAGTCGTGCCCATCGCTGTCCCACTTATTTGTCTGTACCATTTGCTGTCGAAATAGAAAATAAATTTGTGTTAGTATAAATGTGAGTAAAGTAATTATAAACATATTTCATTGTTTGAGATCCTGTCCTTTTATATTTAGAAAGTATTCTACAGATTTAAGACCCGTTTTGTGCGGGATGCAGCTATATAGTTGTTCTACGTCTATCGTAGCAATATACGCTGTCGATGGTATACTTAGTTTGTTCAGGTGTTTTCGCACGTCTATTGCATCCTTAGTGTATATATATATATATATATATATATATATATATATATATATATATAATATATATATATATATATATATATATATATATATATATGTGTGTGTGTATAGACTCTCACAAAAGTGAGTATACCCCTCACATTTTTGAAAATATTTTATTATATTTTTTCATGTGACGACACTGAAGAAATGACAGGCTACAATGTAAAGTAGTAAGTGTACAGCTTGTATAACAGTGTAAATCTGCTGTACCTTCAAAATAACTCAACAGGCAGCCATTAATGTCCAAACCGTTGGCAACAAAAGTGAGTACACCCCTAAGTAACAGACCATATACCAGAATGAGCCACAAAATCAACCCACAAGTAAATATGGCAAATGTGACTCAATATTTAGACAATATACTTATACAGAATAACCTAAAAAAAGTGATATTAAATAGTATTGTAGTGTTATAAAAAGAGGGTCTGCATCTATCAGGCCTATACCCTTACAGGGAGGCTTAGCATCACTAACAGAATGGGACAAAATACTATAACCACTATAGTGTAAAGAAAAATGTGCTTCTGCCATATATACACCAATTATGTGAAAAATATACTATATATAAGAGTATGTATTAAATATACACCAATTAAAGAAAGTGAGTGCATGTCATATGAATAAAGTGAAATAATGACCTCAGTGAAATGAATAGACAGTGATACATAAATATGAAATAATCACAATAAAGTGCTATGATGGTGACTGATGCTGAATCACAATATGCTAAAGATGTGAAGTAATATAAATGGCTGAATTGATGTTGTATCAAGAACAGAACCACTGTTAGTGATGACAAATCTCGTACATGGATAGCCCCAATCATCGAAATGCCAATAAACAAAGAGGCTCAAAAACAAAATGTGTAAAGAAATTTAAAGACAACAAACAAATGACATCATATGATCTAACATTGATTCTATGTGGGGCTGTAACAGCCTCCCTCTCTATGCAAAATGAGTATAATATTGATAGTCAGCAAGGAAGTAACCCCACAAAGAAAAACCTTGCACCCAACATCACAAAACAGAGGAGTAATTAGTGAATTAACGATATGTCCAATGGAAGATCAAAAACCTCTGTGCCTGACTGATTTCGTTAGTACCAAACAGAACTTTCTCAAAGGCTGCCGAGTCTAGGGAAGCTAGTTTGCAGGCTTACTTAACTTAGCTGTAGACGACACTGCTGACGTGGTTTTACCCCTAAGCCAATAAACTCTGATGTTCCATCGGTGAGCTGCAAGGGGACCATCATGCCGCTCCATTGGTGGACTGCCGGGAGACCAACATTTCATTTTGATTATGCGGAGCATATGCATTGGTGTCAAAGTTACTCAGGTATTATTCCAATGATATTACGAGATAAGCTTATTAAATAAGCATTAACTTAAAACCATGGTAGAAATATAAATAGTGATCGTAATATCGGTGTACCAGTACTACAATGCTCTGCAGATAACCTACGTACTTAAATACAACAAAAGAATAACAAAATAATAGTAAGCCCTGGGTTTTGGAAAAAATATTCATTGAACCCTAAGTATGTCCCTAAATAAAACTGGACTTTTCGATACCCATATACGATGTACCCACTGAACTGAAATAATAAACAATAAATTGAAATGACAATTGTGAAGAGAACTGAAAATTCATACTCAATATGGGCAAAATATGTATATTCTTAACCCTTGGATAGGTTTACGTATCTTGATAGTTTACCATGATAGTAAAATAGAACATATTGTTTCTAAAGCAAAAGTTTTTGTATATAGAAAAAAAGCTCTTATATATAGAAAAAATTATAATTAAGGATGCTGGATTGAAAGCAATATGTACATCTTGCTTGGCCTTCTTCGAAAAATTGTGGAATATTACAATTCAAATATAGGATTGAAAAGAGAAGCACACGTTCAGACCCTGTGGGCCCTGTGCTCCCAACAGGAGGATCCATTTGCATTCGAACTGCAAAAGTTTCTTTGATAGGTCTCCTCCTCTGGGTCCTATTGTGGCTTTATCCATAATATGAAACTCCAGACTTTGCAATTTATTACCATGATGCAGTCTTATGTGCCTGACCACTGGTGTATCTGAAAAGTTCCTCACTGATGATACATGTTCCAAAATGCGGCAGCGTATCTGTCTATCCGTCTTGCCCACGTAGATTTTATGGCATGGGCAGACTAGGACATAGACAACATGGGTTGAGGCACAATTAAAAAATGACTTAATGGGATAGTGATCATTTGTTCTTGGATGAATAAAAACTTTTTCTGGTTTGACGTATCCACAAGCTACACAATGGCCACAGCGTAAAAGACCCTTTGTAGTTTGAAGCCATTTTTTTTCAGAAACAAAGAAACTGTGAGGTACCATATCTTTAAGACTTTTTCCCTGTCTATAAGTAAAAGATGCTTTTTTAGGAAGAGCTGTACATCAGTGGCGGCTGGTGAACTTTCAAGTTGGAGGGGCGCCAGGGTGAAATGTAGCCCCTCCCCTTTTTCAAACCACACCCATTCTTATAACTGCTCCCCCTGCTGTCATAATGACCTTTATAAGCCCCGCCCAATGACCTTATACTTGTAAAGCCCATTGAAATACATGATCAGCAATGCAGCAATGTCAAGAAGTAAAGTAACAATGTGTTAAATTCATTGGTATACAATATAGATTTAAAAAACTCATGTGACAAGACTACAGCAATATCATAATTGCACCTATACGCATTAACAGAAAAATGAAAGCAGTGACACTTACCATTAGTCGGCTCTTCTTCTCAGGGTATTCACGTTCATTAAGTTGACCAACGAGTACAAACAAATCTGCTGCCACATAGGGTTTGCACCTGGGGTTGAAAGAAAACAAGCAAATCAATCAGACCATTCAAGAACAAAACCATACCTTAAAAACCTTAAAAGACCAAGTGTGACCATATAGGCCCCAACCGCACCTTAAAAACCTTAAATAACCAAGTGTGACCAAAAAGGCCCCAACCGCACCTTAAAAACCTTAAATAACCAAGTGTGACCAAAAAGGCCCAAACCGCACCTTAAAAACCTTAAATAACCAAGTGTGACCAAAAAGGCCCACACCGCACCTTAAAAACCTTAAATAACCAAGTGTGACCAAATAGGCCCCAACCGCGCCTTAAAAACCTTAAATAACCAAGTGTGACCATATAGGCCCCAACCGCACCTTAAAAACCTTAAATAACCAAGTGTGACCAAAAAGGCCCAAACCGCACCTTAAAAACCTTAAAAGACCAAGTGTGACCATATAGGCCCCAACCGCACCTTAAAAACCTTAAAAAAACAAGTGTGACCAAATAGGCCCCAACCGCACCTTAAAAACCTTAAATAACCAAGTGTGACCATATAGGCCCCAAACGCACCTTAAAAACCTTAAAAGACCAAGTGTGACCATATAGGCCCCAACCGCACCTTAAAAACCTTAAAAGACCAAGTGTGACCATATAGGCCCCAACCGCACCTTAAGAACCTTAAATAACCAAGTGTGAACAAAAAGGCCCCAACCACACCGTAAAAACCCTAAATAACCAAGTGTGACCAAAAAGGCCCCAACCGCACCTTAAAAACCTTAAATAACCAATTTTGACCATATAGGCCCCAACCGCACCTTAAAAACCTTAAATAACCAAGTGTGACCAAATAGGCCCCAACCGCACCTTAAAAACCTTAAATAACCAAGTGTGACCAAAAAGGCCCCAACCGCACCTTAAAAACCTTAAATAACCAAGTGTGATCAAATAGGCCCCAACCACACCTTAAAAACATTAAATAACCAATTTTGACCATATAGGCCCCAACTGCACCTTAAAAACCTTAATAACCAAGTGTGACCAAAAAGGCCCCAACCGCAACTTAAAAACCTTAAATAACCAATCAAAACCATATAGGCCCAAACTGTACATTAAAAAAAATGAAATAAAAATACTAAAAAAAAAAATATATATATATATATATATATATTGATATATATATGAGATATATAATTATATAGATATAATTATATATATAGATATATATATATATATATATATATATATATAGATATATATATAGATATATATATATATATATATATATATATATATAGATAGATAGATAGATAGATATATATATATATATATTGATATATATATATATATATATCAATATATATCAATATATATATATATATATATATCAATATATATATATATCAATATATATATATATATCAATATATATATATATATGTATCAATCAATATATCTATCAATCAATATATAAATCAATCAATATATATATATATATATATATATATACACACATAAAGCAATATACATAAAACAAAAAAATATATTATTATATTATATTATTATATTATATTATATTATATTATATATTATATATTATATTATAAAATAAATTGATATTTATTAATTTATTAATTGATGTACTTTATTAATTATTTGATTATTGCTCATGTATTTTTATTAGACATTATTTATTATACATATTACAGTGCTATTTATTTGCTATACATGTTACAGGATATTATCCTGTAACATGTATATCACATAAATAGCCCTGTAATATGTATAATACATACAGGGTCACACAAGTTCACATTAACCTTTTTTGCCCTTACAGGCTTCCATACCTGCTTTGATAATTTTTTAAAGACTCTGATTGGTTGAAATCAATGTCAATCAAAATTTCAGCCAATCAGAGTCCTTCAAAAAATAGAATAAAAGGAGGAGCGTGGGAAAAAATAAATTAGTCGCCGGGGGAGCTCATTGTAGGAGGAGCTTCATTAGATTGTTGTTTGTTTTTTTTAGAGCGTCAGATTTTTTAGGTGGAGGCCTCTTGCTATCGGCCAGAATGGATGGACAATGGCTTTAATCAAGATGAGGACAAGGGCTTCTATCAAGATTGAAGGACATGGGCTTCAATCAAAATTGATTGGAATGCCTGACTATCCAGGGCAGAAGACCACCACTGGAGGGGTCAATTTGACAGGTAAGTGTGTGCTGTGTTTTTAATCGATTTGTAGGTGGCTTGGTAGTTGGGTCAGGATGGGGTCACTGGGTCAGGGTGGTAGGTAGGTGGCTTGGCTTGGTACTACCAAGCGACCTACCTACCGCCCTGACTCAGTGACCCCACCCTGACCCAACTACCAAGTTGGTAGTTGGGTCACTTAGTCAGGGTGGTTGGTAGGTGGCTTGGTAGTTGGGTCAGGATGGTGTCACTTAGTCAGGGTGGTAGGTAGGTGGCTTGGTAGTTGGGTCAGGGTAGGGTCACTGGGTCAGGGTGGTAGGTAGGTGGCTTGGTACTAGTTAGGTACGTTAAGGTGCCAAAGTGGGGGTGATCAGGGGGTGGCACAGGCCCCATGGGGGTGATCGGGGGGGTGGCACAGGCATTGTTGGCCTAGGTGGGTGGGTGACAGGTAGGCATAGTGGGGTAACTGGGGGACCCTTTTTTTATTAGGGGGACTAGGGGCTTTGGCTGGGCAAGGCAGGGCACTGAGGGCAGTGTTTCTACTTACTTGTAGATGGGTTCTTTAGCACCAGGAGCGGGAAACAGAGGGGGCTGGCTTAGGGGGTCAGATTTTTATAGCAGGGCTGCCAGGGCACCTGTCAGTCAAACACTAACTCGGGTCTCTATTTGTTAGTGGGCGCCCTGGGCTAACGGTCTGCGTGGGCTTATGTGGGGATCATGGAAACTAGACAGCCTCTCAGCATTGATTGGATGACGCTGAAAGGCTGTCAGTCATTGAAATTGATACATTTTCACTGCCCATGCATAGCTTCTACCTGGTGGCTGGGCGGCATTCATTAACGGTCATGACTCGCTCTCACAGTGTCAGGTTAGTGTAATATGATCACACAGTGCAGGGAAGCTAGTTACAATGGATAGCACACAGCAGTTAAGGCATACAAGGGGTTATCTTAAAGTGACAGTGTCCCAGGGAATATGTTGAATGAAAGCATACTTAAGAAAGAACACTTAAATGCTAATTTAAAGATGATATTTTATTGTTTTATGATTATTTCTAATTATTATTTGTCTTTTTTTATTGCTGGGTCACTGAAAACTTTTGGGGGGAGCTTGCCCCGACGCCCCTATGGACGGGCCGCCACTGCTGTACATAGTACTGGATGCCAGTATTTGCTGAAAATAGAAGAGATTTCACAATGATTATGACTATACGTCATAATACATCCTATTGTTTCATCTGATAGTTTTTTGTGTTTGGTATAGAGCAGTTGTGCTCTGACATCTCTAAGGCTCTTTTATAAGCCAATTTCATTGGTTTATTTGGGTAACCACATTCTCGAAATCTGTCTCTTAGTTGATCCGCATGGATCTTAAAATCCTCAAAATTGTCACAGTTCCTTCTGATTCTAATATACTGGCCTACAGGAATCCCTTTTTTTGAAGGAACAGGATGTTGCCAGCTTAAGAGTGTGTTCGTTGCTGTGCTTTTCCTATGAGTGGTTGTGTGAATTTCTCCATTGTCAGTCTTATAGATTTTAAGGTCCAGAAAATCCAGCATATGTTCATCAATCACAGATGATACTTTCAATCCCAGATAGTGTTTATTAAGAGCCTCAAATAACTCAGCAAACTCCTTTTTTGTGCCTTCCCATGTGATAAGCACATTGTCAATGTACCTTTGCCAGGATAATACATTGACTGATAAAAATGACTGGTCATTGGTAAATATTTGTGATTTCTCCCAAAAAACAAGGTATAGATTAGCATAATTCGGGGCACAAGCCGTGCCCATGGCTGTGCCCCGAATTTGTCTATACCATTGGCCATCAAAAACAGAGACGTTCCTTGTCATAAGAAATTGTAATAAAATGATGATGAAATTATTCCATTTTTTCTTTACTCTGTTTACTCTTTTTACTCTTTTCTTTACTCTTCATATCGAGAAAGAATTCTGTATCTTTAATCCCTAGTTGGTTGGGTATGCTACTGTACAATTGTTCAATGTCCACGCTGGCCCAGAAAGAATTGGGAGATGTTTAAGTGCATCGGCCATGTTTTTGAGGTATGATGGAAGACATGTTACAAGATTTTTCAAATTGAAATCAATTAGTTGACTGATTTTTTTTGTGAGGTTCCCACTCCTGGAGATAATCGGCCTTCCCGGTATTGGACATATCTTTTTGTGTACCTTCGGGAGTGCGTAGAATGTGCAAACAGAAGGGCATTTTGGAAGTAAATATTCCATATTCTTTGTTGAAATTAGACCATCATCACAAGCTTGTGTAAGAATTGCTTTGAGCTCATTTCGATATTCAATAGTTGGATTTCTTGATAGTTTCTCATACATGGCTCTGTCGTTCAAGATTGTCAAACACATCCTCTTATAGTGATTTTTTTTCAGTAGGACAATGTTCCCACCTTTGTTGGCAGCCTTAACTTCTATTTCACTCGCAACTCTTTCAACTCTTTCAGAGCTTTCCATTCTATTCTGGTAAGATTGGATGATCCATGCCCGATTGTTCCCCTCTTTTGATGAAATTGTATTAATTCCTTTGTGATAACTCTCACAGAGGCCTCGATGTCTCTATAGTTCCTGATATCTGGAGTATATGTATTCCATTTATCAAATGTAGTCAGGTCAGAACTCTGAGTGTTTTCATTCTCTTGTAGTAATTTGATCATATCATCAAGGGTTTTATGTCATCAGAAGTTGTCTTAGTGCCTCAATTATTTTTCTTTTTCATGATGTAATTTTTAAGGGCAAGTTTCCTTGCAAACAAATTAAGATCTTTCATATCACAGAAGAGGTCAAAATTATTAGTAGGAACGAATGAGAGTCCTTTCTCAAGCACTTGAATATGTGCTGCTGTTAATTGGAAATTTGATAAGTTGACAATCTTTTGAGATTCACAACTCTGTGTTGTCAATGACTTGTCTCGTACGATTTCTTCAGGTTTATCTCATGCTATACCTTTTCCTCTTAGTGTATGATCTGTGTGTCTTAAAAGAGAGTTTGAATTCTTGTTGTGGTTTGAACTGCTTTTCTTCCGCTCCACCTGAGTTTGAGATTGAACCACATAGGAGCTGTCTTTTTTCCATAAGTTATTATGACGCTTAAATAGACAAGATTGGTTAGCCGACTTAATATTTGGGGATTCAATAGATGTCAGAAGCGGAGGATGATTCTCCAGTCTACTTGGGTTTTCTTCATCCATCAGTAGAACTGGTTCCCTCTCCCTCGCCATCTTCCCCTGGGTTTTCCCGTTTTCTTTGACCTTTGGTCGGGCCACTTCCCCCCAAAAAACATCTATGTAGGTTTGATTGAGGCGCGACCTAGGTATTCCCTTATCTCGTAGGAATTATTGGGAATTTGTCAGTTGTACTGTGTCCTGTAGCTGTTCAGGATTCTCCAGGTCAGAATATTCAGAGGAACTAATATCGCTTTGATCAGCTGAAGTTTCGGGAACTCTAATCTTATAAGCTTGTTGATTTTGAAAGTCCAATTTTTCTATGCGAGCATTCCTTTTTAAGTCTCTCTATGTTATTGTTCAATTTCAAATTCCAATTCTCAATTTCTGCTGTATCCTTAAATGTAATACATCCTGATGCAGTTGTTCCACTTTCTTATTAAGACAGTCCAAATTATTTTTTTCTGTTTCAAAAATCAGCGTCAACAAATCTAATGAACATTTGTGAATTATATCCAGCCATTTTTGATTAAAAGTTGGGTTCAACAAATGGCTTGCAGGCATGATTCGAACTGTGAGACATATTGGAACTAATTTGTTCTTTATATAATTGTTTAAACTTTTTACTTTTCACACTGGGAGGACTTGTTTTTTAATCTCTTTCTGCAAGATCTTAAATGATGTAAATATGTCCAAATTAACAGGGGTATTTACTCTTTCATTATCAGTAAATGTTGCCTCAGCTTCCATTTGAAGTTTATTGAGGTCCCAACAGCTAAAATCCTCTGCAGCCATATTAAAAGATTAGTTCAGTTGAGTGGGTAAACATATAGCTTCAAACTATGCAATGGATTAAACTGAAAAAATTGTATATAATACTAAATATTTAAACTTAAATTAGTGCTTAACACTGGTAACTTTTAGTGAAAAAAACTAAATAAGCATACAGGTGTAAATAACAAAAAAAAACTTGAATTCTCCAAAAAATATACAAACTTGGGAAAAAAATTAGCCTATATATATATATATATATATATATATATATATATATATATATATATATATATATATATATATGAAGAGTGAGGTAGCCGTGAATGTCCAGTAATCCAGATGAATAATCAGAGTATTGCAGTATATAGTGATACCTTTTTTATTGGACAAACATATTCATAGGTTTCATGACAAGCTTTCGAGAGCGTTCCTCTCTTTGTCGAGTCAGAGTCAATACTGATTATAGATTCACAAATACAGCAAAAAATTCCAGGATTAACAAATAATTTTCTGATCAGCCAGCCATGCAAGTGTGTGGGGGTGCAGACCAGAGTAAGCAAATTGGGGTCGAAATTGTTTCACATCTAAGGAACCATAGAGCTGTAACCAAACTCAGGAGGAAGGCAGAGAACAAAAAATAAAAAAATCAATAAACACACGTATATATTTACAATCATGGATGTTGGAGGTTACAAGACATTTTGATAATGAGATAAGAATTCAATGTCTTCATTAAGGCCTGAGTTATTACTGTTAAAGAACATAATCATTTTAATTTCAAATGTCTTTCTTTCCTTAGTGTTTTTAAAAAATGGGACAAAATTCCTCCTGAGATGTGTGCAAACCTAGTGGCCAACTACAAGAAACATCTGACCTCTGTGATTGCCAACAAGGGTTTTGCCACCAAGTACTAAGTCAAAGGGGTCAAATACTTATTTCCCTCATTGACCTGCAAATCCATTTATAACTTTTTTGACATGCGTTTTTTTTGTTTTTTTATTTTGTTTCTCACTATTAAATTACACCTACCATTAAAACTGATCATTTCTTTGTCAGTGGACAAATGTTCAAAATCAGCAGGGGATCAAATACCCCCCCCCCCCCCCACACTGTATATATATATATGTGTATATATATTTATATGTGTGTGTGTGTATATATCACATATAATAGTTGTCAAACTACGAAATGTCGAAGCGAGGGGCCGCATTTGCGGAAGGTGGAGGCTTTAAGGCGCACAACACAACCCCACACACCTCTAAACTTGCAGCACCTAGTCCTACGGCGCCCCCAAACCACCCCACAAAACCATTAACTCACAGCACTTAGTCCTCTCCTTCCCGATTTCCTCCCCTGTGTCTCAAAAAATCCCACACTAACCCCCGAACCGCGCACACACAAAAACACTAAAAACACACACAAAAAAAAAAATAATAAAAAAAAAGCACTCACGCACAACATGGGGAAAATAAGGCTCCACGACCTCGGATTGCCCAGCCACGTACAACTTAGCCAAGAAGGGATCCGAGATAAGCTCGGAAACCCGCATTAACCACACATTAACCCTCGCAGTGGGGGTCCCCGATTAACCCCACATTAACCCTCATAGTGGGGGTCCCCAATCGCACAAGATCGGGGACCCCCGCTGCAATCAAAATTCTAATTTCCCGCCTTACGGGTCCTTAAAGGACTGTAAAGGTCCTTAAAGAACCCGTAATAATTTTTTTTTATCCCCATCACACCCCTTAGGGCTCTATACAGAGCCCCATCAACCCCTAAAAAAAACCTTTCACTCATGGGGGTCAATCCAGACCCCCATAAACCCTTAATTAACCCTGTCACTCATGGGGGTCAATACATACCACAATAAGCCCTTAATTAACCCTGACACTCATGGGGGTCAATACAGACCCCCATAAGCCAATAAATAACACTGGCACTCATGGGGGTCAATACAGACCCCCATAATACATTAATTAACCCTGTCACTCATGGGGTCAATACAGACCCCCATAAGCACTTAATTAACCCCGTCACTTGTGGGGGCTCAATAGAGACCCCCATAAACCCATAATTAACCCTGTCACTCATGGGGGTCAATACAGACCCAGATAAGCCAATAAATAACCCTGGCACTCATGGGGGTCAATACAGACCCTCATGAGCCTCTATTTAACCCCATCAGTCCCATAAGGGTATATTATGACCCTTATGTGGCTGTTACAACCCAACATTAACCACATAAGGGCCATGATGGTCCTCAAGGACCATCATGACACTAAGTATAAACACTACACTGCACTATACCCCCCCAAAAAACATTAAATCTAAACTAGCCACCCTCTACACTAACCTATTACCATCTACATTACCTACCTACACTACCTACCTACCCCCTAATAACCCCCCCAACACTCTAATTACAGAAAATTAAAAAAACTCAAGTCACCAAAAATACAAAATCTACATTACATAAAATAAAAAAAAACTAAATCACAAAAAAAATCTACATTACAGAAAGAAAAAAAAACAAGTCACAAAAAATAAAAAAAGGAACATTACAGAAAATAAAAAAATACTTTACAACCCCCCCCCCCCTACAGAAAAAATAATTACACACCTGAAAAGGAAATACATACAATACATACAATACATACAATACAAATAATATACAATACAATACCCCATATCTATCTAACATACAATCAATACTATCTATCTAAAATACATCACCCAATCTATCTACTATACAATACATCCTATGTATCTAAAATACATCCCCCAATCTATCTAATATACAATACATCCTATCTATCTAAAATACATCCCACAATCTATCTAATATACAATACATCCTATCTATATAAAATACATCCCACAATCTATCTAATATACAATACATTCTATCTATATAAAATACATACCACAATCTAAAACACAATACATCATATCTATATAAAATACACCCCCCTATCTAACATACAATAAATGCTATCTCTATATAAAAAAAACTAATTCTAAGCTAAAATAAAATAATTAAGACCACTTACCTTTGCAGATGTCCCTTCAGATCAGCAAAAAAAGTTTTTTTTCTTCTTCTTTTCTTCTTCTCCGGCGTTAAACAAAAACCGTAACATTAGTACAATATACTGTACATAAACATAAAACAAAATAAAAAAATAAACATAATATACATTGTACTTAACTCCGGCCTCCTCCTCTTCTGTAGGTGTTAATAGGTTAGTGTAGAGGAGGGTTAGTTTAGATTTAATGGTTTATTGGGGGGCTATAGTGCAGAGTAGTGTTTATACTAAGTGTCATGAGGGTACTGGAGAACCCTCATAGCACTTACGGGGTAATGTTAGGCTTCTAACTGTCCCATGAGGGTCTTTAAATTCCCTTATGGGAATAATGGGGTTAAATAGAGGCTTATGAGGGTCTGTATAGACCCCCATAAGAGACCGGGTTAAAATGGTGTAGTGTTTACACTTTGGGTCATGAGGGTCCTGTATGACCTTCATGACACTTATAGTGTTATTACATGCGTTCATTAGTGTGTTATAGGGGTCTATATGGTGGAGGCACACAGTACACTCACATTGTGTGGTAAAACAGCATTTCAACACTTTTTTTTATTGACCTGTCATTTTTGACAAGCAAGTCGCTAGTATATATATTTGTGTGTGTGTATATATATATGTATATGCATGTATAAATTTATATATATATATATATAGATATATATATATATATATATATATATATATATATATATATTTACACATGTATATACATATATACACACACAAATATATATATATATATTTATATATATATATATGTGTGTAGATTATGAATTATCTGTAATACTTTGTGTGGTTTCAGAGCTAGCAAGCATACAAAAGGTTAACTAACATAGGAGAGGTTTAACATTGTGTGCATTAAGAAATTGCAATGTAACTACGCAGCAGGCTTTCCATTTACACAGTGGTTAACTACTGAGAAACGCTGTGCATGGAAACCATTAGAAAGCAGTAGTCCTAAATTTAAATAATGGTTAGAAATATATGTATGTGTGAAAAGGTGGAGTCTGACTAAGAGCATAATTAATTAAGAACATTTTTGAATAAGGTATATGAAGTGTTTTATTTAATTTTCATTTTGGCAACATCCGTTATCCCCCCTTCTGGGATATTAAGAAGAAAGTATAGGTACAAATAGCAATTTTTTGCTCTATATAAGTGTTTTTCATTTTTGGAATAACTTGGACTTAGTGCAGCAGCCTCACAACCGGTTACAAAGCACTACACAAGTGGGACTTGGAAAAAATATATAAACACGCAATGACTAACTATGGACTTACACAAATATACCAGCTGCAGGACTTAGAAAAAAATAAATTGCGGACTTACACAAAAACAATTACGACCCACGGGACTTAGAAAAAATTAATTACGGACTCGCAAAAATACGACCTTAACGGACAACCCGCGCACATCGCAAAACATTAAAAAACACAAAAATACACACAAAAATAAAATAAAAACCTTACCCACACCAAGGGGGACATCCAGGACCTCTGCAACACAGCTTAAACCTCAAATTCGGTAAAATGTACAAAGTTTAGCCACTCAAAAATCTCCTAAGCGAGGGAAAAAATTGCCGCCAAAAAAACGAAAACGAGGCTACGCGACCCCTAAAGCCGCTAAATACCACAAAGCAAATACGGCTTTTACAAAAACCTGTACAACCTACAACATACACCATTAGCAAGGAAGCTAAATCATACAAACCCGCCTACCACATACACATTCGCCGCCATTTTACAACACTAACTTACAGAATGCGGAAGTACCCAGCTACACTAACGACTTCCCCTTGCGCACGCAGCCTACTTACACTACACACTTCACACATTGCTGACACTTATACCTCAGCTCCACAACACTGTAAACCTACATTGTATGCTGCAGGAACATGAAAACAGATTGTCAGCTTTTCAGCACAATGCTTCCTACATATATTACTTACAAACAGGTAAAGTATATTATTGTATTCATTTACTAATTATTTCATTAGCATCACAAAAAACATATACACAAAAAAAAAAAACATTATCGCAAGAAACGCAAAAGACATTCACTGCGCGCCTCACAACGAGCGCCAATGCCGCTCATACCACACAAACTACACCAGGGGACAGCCTTGCAATAAGCGCAAAAAGCAGATCAGCGCTGACCTTACAATTGACAGCAAAAGCGCCTCTGATAAAAAAAAAATACAACAACCAAGAGTCTCGCAATGACGGCCGAGATTTCAGACCACCACAAAAAATAATGTCTGTCAAAAAAATAAAAATAATGTCGCTAGTCAACAATAAACAGGGAACAGTAAATGGTGCAATCTCAAGTAATGAGGAAGAATGTGTGTGTAGGAAGTATAGTGCAAACTGGACATTTAATAGATGCTCAGCATTCAGAGGAGCATCTATAGAACTAAGAGGTAACGTGTCTTCAGGATTTAAGTCAATGACTGTCTGCATATGTTGTTTTGCTTTTGGTTCTTACAGAAAGTATATAATTATCATTCCAAGTGTTCTTCTTTCATGGTATAATGATATATTATTGCAACTGTCATTTAGCACATGTCTTATCTACTAGTTTTGTGGTTGAAATAAATGTCCCACATTTAAAATCCATGTGGTTGTGTTACTGTTAATGAATGGCAATACTTTATTATCATGTATATTGTTATTTGGTTGTACAATGGTTCTGTTGCAGTTTTTGAATTAAAAAAATGTTAAACACTGTAACTTGTTTTGTTGTTAATTTATACTTTTTTTTTCTTTCTTTTGCAGACTGCTATTGAATCCCCAGCCAGCTCCAGATTCCACCACAGATTGATGTGCTTTTAGTATACATCCAATATGTATAACTTTACCTCTGTGGGAGACAACATTGAGGGTAGGAATGTGAATAGACTCCAAGAGCAGGCTCCTGAACCAGCCAAGTCACCAAATCAATTCACTGCCGCACACTCCTTCAGGGAAACCCTAAAATGGTTCATAAGCACCCGCAATTTTCAGGTATAGTAGATTTTTCTAGTTGCCACATGCTATATATATATATATATATATATATATAAATATCAGAAGATCGCAGTTATTCTTCCTGTTCTTTACTTGCCCCAGTTTGTTGACTTATTAGGTAATATATGTTGTTTTATAGGATGTATTTAGCTGTCTGCAGTTTCTGGAGTGTGTGTATGAGATGCACCTACATGTTAGGAGTGTGCTTTTTGATAGGTGGCCTTATCATTGTTTGCTTGTATCAGCATTTTTAAAAAGATTGAGGAAGAAAGTGCTTCCACAATCAATAAACTCTTTATTTTCATGGAGTTCCCTGATTAATGCTCACACTGTGTTAATGTGATTCAAAGGTTAATTATATGGACATTGAACAAGCATAGCTGTAATGGGCAAAATAGTGCAGTAATAACATGAGAGAAAGTGTGATGGTTTCCTAAAGATTTGTGCTTGTCTTCTACTTCGAAAGCATGACATTCCACCCTGGTCGTGTCACCTGCCCCTTCATCTTATCTGCTCATACAGTGTTGGGGCAGAATGCAAATACCGCCACCTTCCTTTGCTACAGTGGAAGAGCCAGAAAGTGTATCATGTCTTAATGCCTCTGAGTTCTGTTTGATCCTAATGTGATCTGCCTCCTCCTTGAGATAGAATGTTCATATGTGAGTGTTCATGAGAGTGTTTGTGAGTGTGAGAGAGAGAGCATGCTTTAGAGACCATCAGGGAATAGTGGAGTTTCCCTTGCCAGAGAAAGAGAGAGCATTTCAGGCGTTCCTCCTATTTCGGAAGCATGGCCACTTTCCTGGCTGTTTCTTTACAGTACAGGGGCCGTTATTAGTTGATTATGTGTGTGTGTGTTATGTGTAGATCATGATTCCCACATGTTTAACTGAGCTATGTGTTTTAATAAACCAACAAGCAGCTTAATTGTATAGTACATTTTGCTATATCATCCCACCATGTAATAAACTGTCAGTCACTGAACAATACTCCCAAACAAACGGTGCACATACACATTAGAATTGAGTAGAAACAAAGTTTCTAAATCAGGTACTTTCAGAGGATTGGAGGAGATACAGAGGCCATCAGGCAATTTGTCCAGAGCTACCAGACCAGCTCCCTGATTGCCTGCAGAGCAGAGGTTATTCAGGAGAATATGCAGAGAGCATATCACGTTGTCATGGAGGAGGACCTGGCAGCAGCTCTTACAGATCAGTGGATGGCATTCCTGGGAATCCAGCAGGGAGGTGAGCTATCAACATGGCTGGCAGGACTTTTGGGATGAGATTGTTTTGGAGGAGCTGTATGATGATCTGATGGAGCAGCATTGCAACAGCCCTCCTGCTACAGAACGGAGTTAATGAAAGGACTCCAGGGTGTACTGCAGAGTGATCCAGCATGTGTCATTGGGACTATAGAACGTGGGGTGATCATAATCAGCACTGCCAATAATTGTAACAAAAACCAGAACCCTTGATCCAGGAAGAGTTGGAGCTGGAAATCAGTTACAAACATCTGCTGGTGGAAGCAGGCCAGGTTAGGACCAGGCTCAAGGGAAGGAAGGAGGCCTGCTAAGTTGATGGGGATGATGAAGACACATCCTGGCACCAAGAGGCCCTGGAAGCATACAACTGTTTTAATTATTGTTTGCCCTCAGAGAGCACTAGCTGTGTGAGAGGTGCAGTTCTGGAAGGGCACAGAGTACTGTTGGCAGAACCCAGACTACGCAGAGAGCCTGGATGGGATTAGCTATGCTCACGGTGCCCTGGGAATAGACTGTGGGCCTAGCATGGGGCTACAGATGATAGCCAATGTCAGAAAGCCAGCCACAGTTCAAGGGACAGACTCAGCCAGCAGCCCTGTGGCCATGGCAGACCAGGGTCCGCAGCCCTATCCAGGTGGTGGGGACACCATTGCTAAGGACAAGGCAATGGGGCAAAAAAAGGACTGTCAGATTCAGGATGCAAGGGAGAGTCTGGGTGGGAGCAGGCATACCCACCATCCCTTGGAGGATGAAATGGACTGTGAACCAGCTGATAAAAGATGTCAGAGGGCTAGCCACAGACCAAAGGGCAGGGGAGGTTATGATCCCTGAGACCCTGCCAGAGACCCAGCAAATAAGATAAAGAGGGACCACATTCCTTTTTGTGTGCCCAAGCAAGGAGAGCTGGGGCACAGTGCCCTGATCGTGGTCTATGGGCCAGCCATCAATCAAGGGAAAGTAGGAGAGAGATGTAAGACCCTGCCAGTGGACCCGGTGACCAAAGATCCCAATAGAGGTAAGCCCTATACCCAGGCGGTGGGTGCCGAGGAAGGAGGATGTGAGGCCCTGATCCAGATGTCATCTCAGGAAGTGGAGCCTCCAGTCCAGACCACCATCATGGATGCTGGGTTCAGGATCAGACTGTTATGTTCCTCCTTGGAGGTATTATTTTATGGGGCTCCCAAGGAAAATTTTTCCCCATAGACATTAGGGAGAGGAGGGCACTGGACCTGTCTTTTGGGAGGGGGGCTAGCCATGTCACCTTGGGAACTGTCACCTGGACTGGGTACCACCCTGGGACCTTTTGGACTGGGTGAACTAATATGCCCAAGGACTGGTTTAGATGCCGCAAGTCAGGTGTTTGTACTGGCCTGGCTGGGGAGGATGGCATTGGCAAAGAACTTGGGTTGAGAACTAGCAACTAAGAGATAGGCGGTTGGCTACATACCTGGGCGATGGTGTTTTGTGTTATCTGAAAATGTGTCTTGAAAAATAAAGAAGTGGCAGACTGATTTTGGACAAACTAAATAAAGGTGGTGTCAGAGTCTGCTCATACTGTTCAAGGGTACAGGGTGTGTGATTCTTAGATCCTAAGGAAAGGAGTCTGATGGTGCCTGCCTCTTCAGAAATGATGCTGTAATCTGAATTGCTTTCTGGATATTTTAACAAAAAGTTGTGACCGATAGAGAGAGAGAATTGGGGTGAGCGTAGTCCCCAAATCAGGTGGGAGTAACACCTATACAGTAGGCTGGACTGTGCATGGTCACTGGCTGCATATACATTGTGCATGGACAATAGATTAAAATATTGATGTACATCAATATTTTAAAGATTATATTATTGTAAGTAGAATTTGAATGCATATCTAAATATTTATGGATTCGCTATGGTATTCCCCGGAGACACTCTACCTTTTTTTATTTTTAGATTTATTTATTTATTTTTGCTTTTGTCATTTTCCCATCTTCATCAGTTGGATAACCAATACTATAACTAAATATAGTTTGTTAATTCAACGTACTTTCTTAGTATTCACATTCTAAATTGTATGTAACCTGCTGATTGAAACTCTTTTTGTGTGAAGTATTATGTGATGTCCCTTTTTAGTTGGTAAGCTTTTTCTCACTTGTTTTCACAGATTGCCATTGTGTCTCTGGTCATTCTTGATGCACTGTTTGTTGTTGTTGAAATTGTTCTAGATAATGAACGGGTAGCAAAACATATTCACCATATTATACCAAAGGTAAGCTGCCTCCCAACTTTTTTATATGTTTTTTTTCTTTTTGTATATTTTTGGTATGTAGGCTATATCAACTATAATAATTCTGGTAAGTGTGCAACGCTCCATGGGAGCATACACACTTACCACTACTTCCTAAATCCGCACAGAGCTGTGCGCATGCAAGCTGCAGAGGAGGAGGGGGAAGAAAGAGGACACAGGGGGGAGGAAGATGCTGGGGAGGGGAGAAGAGAAGCGGGGGGAGTGACACAGGGGAGAGGGGGGGAGAATGAGACCCGGAGGATGGGAGATAGGGGGGTAGAAAGAGACCTGGGGGAGGCGAGGGCGGGGGGAGTGACGTGGGGAAAGGAGAGGGGGGGAAGGGAAGCAGGGGAGGGGAGGGGGGAAAAGAGACATGGGGGAGGGGAGAGAGGGAGAAGAGACGTGGGGGACGGGAGAATGGGGGGGAGACTCAGGGAGGGGAGAGGAAAGATGCGGGGGAGGGGAGAAGAGAGGAAAGAGACGTGGGGGGGCGGAGAAATATATATTTTTTTAATGGTACCGACATTTTTGACAGGCAATTTACTAGTGAATGCAATAATCATCATGCTTTGCTGGTAAAATGCTGAAGTGTGTATTCTACTATTTACCAAATATTTCACTGATTCCAACAAAAGTATTACTTCATATATACTACCCCTCTACAGCTTCTCTGTATTCCTGTATCTTCTATCACTATAGACTCGTTGGATTCAAGCTATGTACCTTGTATTATTATATTTGGAGATGATCACCACCACCACCAAAATGTTCCCAACTTAAAGCACTAACAGTTTTTTTCACATTCCATACACAATTACATTGATACACCTTTCTGTTTTGCTTTACACATCTGTCATTTAATCTCAGTGGCTTACCTGATGAACACAACCTCCAGTACACGCCTAATATATGTGGACAACCTGCTGCAAAATGTCACTTATAATGTGTCACTATATGTCATGTTGTTTGGTCTAGAGACTGTATCTGGTGATTACAAATATTACACTTCTTATAACTTTAACAAATTCAGTAGAAATATTGGCATTACTGTTCTTGTTAACTAGTTTATTAGTGTTATCCTCTTAGACTTGTTATCTATTTTATTATCCTTTCTGGGATTTGTTTTTGTTAAATAAAAAATATATAAAACAAAAGTACGATGCCTTTTCTTTGTGTGTGTGTGTGTTTTTTTTATATATATAAGTTTCAGCCCAAAGTAGTTCAAAATCACAGCAGCTGAGTTAAAAATATGATCTGTATTATGACAAAATGTTTTATTCTGATGCCATAATGCAAAGAAAATACAAATACTACATTATTATTATTATTATTTTTTTTTAGATATTTCACTATTTGAGCATTTCTGTCTTGAGCATATTTCTGCTGGAACTCGTGGCAAAACTCTACGCCTTTCGCCTTGAATTTTTTCACCACAAGTTAGAGGTGTTCGATGCAATAATTATTGTGATCTCATTTGTTATTGACATGGTCTTTCTATCTAGAGAAGATGTGTTCAATGCAGCGGGATTGCTGATTTTGCTTAGGCTCTGGAGAGTGTGCAGATTTCTAAATGGTGAGTATAATAATCATACCTAAAATATAAAACACCCTTATAACGCTGTAATTATTTAACTTTTTAATGTAGATGTAAATAGGTATTTATCCAACATAATGAATTGAAGAAATTAGTTCCAAAGTAAGGCCTGAATAGCCAACTTCAAAATATATACGTATTCCCACTTATATGTGATATACTCAATATAAAAAAAGGGAGTACATAAAAAAGTCTTATCTCAAAGTCCCGTTGTAAAGAGTGTCCAGTCCTGTAGATTCTATGAGTGTCTACACATCTGTTAGGACTTCTGTGTCGAAATCTTGTACTGTATTATTGTCCACATACTGCAGGAGGTTTGCTGCCCTCTACACGAGCATTGTTCATGTAGTGCTCTCAGCAAAAATGCAAAACAAGGAAGAAAAGAGGGGGGAATCGGAGAGAGAGAAGTGCACCACCTCCTGGTAAAAAATATCTGGTATAATCCTTTGTAAAAGTCAATACTGAGATAAAGAAGGTAAAAAACTCACATTTGGTGACCTCAGCACATGAGGTGTGGATGGCACATCAGGGGGACTCTCTCCTCAGATCATCACGGATATGTGGGTAATCCTATCTTTTGCACTCCTGAGAATAGGAGCTTTCTGATTGACAATGGACCATTGGAGACTCACCACAGATGTAAGGATTACCCACATATCCATGATGATCTGAGGAGAGAGTCCCCCTGATGTGCTATCCATACCTCATGTGCTGAGGTCACCAAATGTAAGTTTTTTTACCTTCTTTAGCTCAGTATTGACTTTTACAAAGGATGATACTAGTTATTTTGCACAAGGAGGTGGTGTACCCCCCTCTTTCTTTTCTTCCTTGTTATGCTAAGGAAAATACTCAGTCTTTTATTATAGAAATTGTAGGAAATACATTTATTCTAAATTAGATAAGATTGTAACTGTGCTCACATGTACTGAGAATAGTTAAACAAAATGCACATAATGAATTAGGTTGATAACATGTTTCTGTCCAGTTTAACTGCAGTAAACTACTTGCTTGGGATTCTCTGCTGGAACAATTTTCCTGACTTTTTCTTAAGCCATACGAACATACACCTAAGGGTACCATTGTAGGAGAAGTGGTGAACCATATAGAACATAAGAGCAGTTGTAACGAAAATCATATTGACCAAGTCTTCGCATTAAAAGTTAAATCTGATAGATGTACCTTTTAAAGATACTTGCTGATTCTTTCTTAATTGTTTTTCAGGTGTAATTGTGTCTATGAAATCTACAGCAAAAGAAAAAAAAGGTAAGCTAAAATGAGACCAGGAAACACTCCTAACAAAGGCAGCAGACCTGGAGGAGCAGTGTGCCGTATAGGTAAACTTTTGTCCTCTGTAATTCTTGTTCATCGTTTTTTATGGATATTTAACTATGTATATTTGGCACACATAGGAACTTGCATGTTTTAAACTGTTTTAGTAATTTATAAGATAATGCTCAATAAAGTTGTACTAATATTCAAATATAGTTTAATTTTCATTCTCTTCCATTTGATTTGGCTCAAACTTTTGTTTAAAGGCTGGATATACAAAAGGTTGTTTAAGACATTTAAAGTTTGGAAAACATACCACTAGCAGCAGTAAAAGGGGTTTATGTGAGCCACATAGTTTGCAAAGCTCTCTTCCCTAAAGAGAACTGAAGGAGCCGATTGTCCTGCTCATTGTTCTGCTCAGTTGATTTAGCTGCAGCTGAGCAGACCTGATTGTATGAATGTTCCTGGAGTATGGGTGAAGCTGCTGATGGACTGAGTATGAGCGTCTTTCTCGGGCTCAAAAAATCTACAGATGTGTCTTGAGTTGTAGAAAGAGAGCTACAGAGAGAGAGAGCAGCTTATGATAGTTTAGAGCAGAGTGAAAATCTGAAAATCACTTGCCTGTATTGTCCTTAAAACTACTGAACTGTTTGTTTTACTCCACCCAGGTTTAGCTAGTTGAGAACTGGTTAGTTTGGGAAACTGTTTTAGTTAAGTTAGTGTTTCAGTGGAAGGTAGGCCTGTTTTCTTTTTTTTTTTTATATATCTATTAGTTTATTATTGTTGTATCATTGGCTAAAATTTTAGCAAAGCTTGGAAAAATATTACCACCACTTGTATTGTGTGCCTCCATCACAGTTCCAGAAATTCTAGCACACCCCCAGAGGAGACTGGTAACTTGTCACACAGCATAAAAATATTTTTAGAAAAAGATCTTGATTTTGAGCTTTCTCTACTTGTTTCATCTGTTGGCAAAACAGTGTATCCTTTTATCTATTCAGGAGTGGAGGGATGGAGATTTATCTCATGTGCATGATTCAGATGAGTTTTTTGTATTGGATACCCCCACTCAAATGCTTCCCTGCTCCATAGCTTCCCCTCTATGCCTTGAACCAGAATAATTACTGTCATGATAGCATCTGCATATTAGCAGTCTGCTAAAATGAAGACTCTCTAAAAATGCTTTTATGTCTATTTATTAATATCCAGCTGTTTAATGTTCCTAGTTGGTTATATGCAAGTGGTTGTTTACAAATTATGAACAATTTAGATCATGCAGCATTGTATTTGTTCTCCTTAACATGTCTAGCTTGAACAATAGGGAAAGGATAAGTTGAAAGCCTTCAAACATTTAATGATTTCAGCTGGAAAGTATCTTTAAAAAAAGAGGCATACAAGAACAGATCACTTGGTGTGTTAATGTGTTAAAAGACTAGTTTACAGAAAGTGTAGTAGATAAGTAGAACAGTAGCCCAGCAGATGTGCCGAGGACAAACAATAACATTTCTGCATCATTATATGCATATCCTAGGTGTACCTGAAATCATATACTGAGCCAAGCTTTTTCTATACATAGCATATACACATTAGACTGACTTGAAGATTATTCTCCATCAATTTTACAACTACTGGTGGTGACCACTATCTCCTATGAGTTTAGACACTTACTGTTTGAGCTGTAAGATTTGTATTCATTGGGACTGATCTGTCACAAGAAAGGTTTTCCATTTTCAGTTATACAAGTGAGTTTGCGTCAAGCTAATTTGTTACCTACTAACGTTGTTCTGTAAATAAGTAAAAGAAATCAAAGAGCAAAATTATAGTTTGTATCTGAATGATTGTTGTGAATCAGTTTATAGTGTGTATTGATGGCTGCAGTGAGCATATTGATATGATAGCATTTAATGTATACACCTCTTATTATGCAGTAATTTAAAATATATGGCCTAATTTCTTCATCAGCCGTACAGTTGTTATATGCATTTGTTTTTTGTTCCTAAGTGTGTTAAAATATATATTTGGTATTTTTGTGGGCTGGCTTTTCCATCCAAGGTATAGCTATATCCAATATGTTATATTTATTGACTGATATGGGTTGAGGGTTTTGAAGCAATGTTTTTTTTAGAAAGTAATATTGAATTAGGTGTATAACAAACATGCAATATAGATCTAGATTGACAGAAGCAGGACTCTTGTATTCATACCTTGTTTCCATTTCCAACACTACAGGAGGAAAAAAACAACCGACTTCAGAAAGTTCTAGTTTACAACAAGATTCTACCAGACTCCGCCAGTGAATCTCTTCCACCATAACAAGCTTTAACAATTCCAGCAGCTGGTGAAATATTTTCCTGGGGAACAAAAAAAGTTTGTTTTGTTTAGAGCTCTGTCCCTCTCATGGTGTAAAATTGCACAATTCATTCAAAGGATGTTATTGTTCTGAAGTTTATTGATTTTTAAAGTATATTTTGCAAAATAAAGTGATTTTGTACACATTTACAAACTTTAAAAAAATATTTAAATTTTCTTGTATATTTCAAATTAAAGCTTTTCCTTTATTTTTTTTTACCAAAGTGCATTCCAGACCATACAAGCAGTGATGTGTTTTTATTATCTCTTTTTTTATTTATTTACTATCAATATTATGACTGCTTGCACTATAGTCAGAAATATTGATAAGTGAACCTCCATATTTTAATTATGTAGGCACAAGTCCCTTTTGTAAGCTTGACATATTGATGCAATAAAAACCTCTTTTACCCTACTTTTGCCCTTGGTATCATTGTTACTGCAGGAAGCCAACCAATGTACCTTAAAGTGTGTTCTTAATTTGTTTTTCATGCAAAACAGTGGAACATATATCTGTCTTTTTGCAAAATTTACATTTACGTTACCATGGAAACAAAAAATGGCAAAAATGGAAGTCCTCATAATTACTCATACAGCTAGTTAAGCACTCCTAATTTAATTTTATGACCACTTGTATTACTTAATCAAACATGCAAAGGTAGAGCAAGTATATTCCCTTGCTGCTTTAAATTTGTTTCCTAAACTTCATAGCCTTTTTATAAAAATTGCCTTATTAAAATAATGCTCCTAAGTGTATTAATTTGCATGGTCCTTTCATAAAAATGCAATCTATCCTATTTTGTCACTGTACAAAATGTAAAAGGTTGTGAAGACAAATTTATGAAAAATGTACTAAATGTTTTAGTTCTTCACACACCAGGACAATTGTTCAGCTTCACAGTCTAATTATTTACAGATTCCAAATAACAATTTGCAATGCTGAAATCTCTTAATTTGTTAACTACTAACTTTTTGCTATACAAATGGGTAGAAGAAATCAAAGGGCAGTTTAGCATCAATAGTCGGCTGAGCTTTGTACCCAGGCTCTGCAGGTGCAGAGACATCAACAAAGAGGGCGGAAGAAGAAATCTGCAAAGTGGTATCACTTCCTGAGACCTGCAACAAGAAAGGAAATGGTATGAAGTTCTGTACCAAAGCAACAACTTACACGGAATGGATAAAATAGCAAACGACCGTTCTGATGCATAATATAATACAAATGATGGATAACAAAGTGTAAGCTTTTAAAGGGTCACGGTAAAATGGAAAAATATATATGTTTGAAAACTTTGGGTGTGAGAATAGCATAATTAGGAAAAAAGTAAAGCTAGTATTTAATTTAGATCTTTATATGTTGGTCCTTGGAGACATTTATAATATTTTGGTTATATTTGTATTAAAGGGAATTTTACATATCTGAAGTAGCAGAGATTGTATTATTGTAAGCAGTCTGCTTCTGAGCATGTGCAGGATAGGGAATAGATGTCAAACTCAAAAAAATCTCATTTAACAAATCAACTCCTGTCTTCCTTTTTTTCCCCTGCCTACACTGAAAAACAGACAAGTACACCCTCTATTCAAGCCAACAGGATTAAATGAGACCAGATCTAAAGAGACTCTAGAAAATTCTGATTTTCAAGAAAAAATATTTTTACACAGCAGCTAGTATATTACAAACGTTCAGTATTTCTGCCCTTTACATTCATTAAATAATGTATCTAAGCAGACTCTGAATCTCTTGTGGAAGTACACAAAACAATATCATTAAATTATTTAATATCTGACAGTAATTTAGATTTTTTCACCTCAAGAAGGTGTGAAGATAAAAAAAAAAATCCAGAAATGATGCAATTGTTTAAAGTAAGGTACGCCTTACTAGAAAGAGGTAAAAATAACACTTTAAAATATGTGATATATACACCACTAAACCACAAAAGGCCAGGCCCAAATGCTATATACCATGCCCATTCTATATGGTGAGAATCTCAACACAACAGATTATATTTCTCTAAACTCCAGTGATTAGGATTCTTACAGTAAATAGAAATAGTGGGAGGTGGAGAGAGTTTTAATACATGTGCACACTTTAACATGAAGGATATATAGTATATTTAGAGCATTAGGAAGATTTGGACATCTGATGATTTTATGTTAATATGAGGATATCCTTCTCTTTTTTAATTCTTTATCAGCAATTTTTCCTTTTTAAATGACATTAATAAAATGTTCATAAAGATAACTTTCTATCATATAATCTCTTGTTTCTATCAGATGTGGGGTGTTTAATCACCAGGTATAATACTGTATGCCATCTCTCTCTTTTTTTCTATAAATATTATATTTTATGCTGACGTCATTTAAGACATTGTAAGCTGTATATGCTTGTTATTGCTACTAAATGTAAATGTAAGAAAATATAAATATAGTTTAAAATATAGTAAGTATTGGAGATCAGCTCCTACAAACAAGGATTAAAAAGCTTGTAAAATCCTGAAAACATCACAAAACTTGCTCTAAATTATATTATTTATAGGAGCCTGCTACTTCTGGGCATTTTCACAGAAAATCAGGACCCAGGTTCCCATCTTGGAGACTGTTTTCCAGACTAGAAGGCACACTGCCCTGGGAGAACACACCCTGTAATGGTGGATAAATCCAGAAGTTATTTCTCAGCTCTACATGACTGCCTGAGCACTGAGACAGAGAAAAACCCTCAACAAGCAGGAGGTGTGTTGAGATTTTGAACTCTGACCATCCTGGAGACAGATCCAAGGGCTAGGAGGTGAGTAAGCAACATTTAATACACTTAGTAAAACAGTTGTACTCCCTCCTAGACCCACAGTGATGTTGTTATGCTGAACTGGCTAGTCCATAAAGAGCTCTGCTAATATCCAATGCTTGGGCTATGAAAACAAACACAGATATTTTGCAAGTGTGATGTAGTTATGTTTTTTTAACCCACACCACAACCCACAAGAGCTAAATAGTATAAGGGTCCAAGAAGGGATACAGTGATTCCAGACCCCAAAAAGAACAGGTGCTGGAAGGCTATTGAGTAGCTCTTAAACTATTGTACATAGAGACAACAAACCAAGACTTGCAAACTCAAAGATCAGTCACTATGTTATATTCCTATGTGGACATATTATTACTGGAGCTGCCATAACACAAACAACACCTGTTGGGAAAACCCCTAAAGTGAATCATTTTATTTCTTGTTTGCTTCTGGGAGAACTTTCAGGGGGACCATCTGCAGAGACAGGGGTGGCACGCAGCCGATAGTGATATAAACAGAGAATTAACCATAATAACATTGCAGCTGTAGTTTCATGAAACCTGCATAAGTGGCGCCATCTTGTGGACAAATTCAAAATCTGCAAACTCTGACTTTATTTATACAGGACTTTTACCAGCAGGGTGCCTTATCGTGTTTCAAACAGTTAAAGCAAACATACTTTTTACAAAAAGACAGATATTGTCTGATTGAAAGCAGAAGCTGCTCAACATAGCCTGCTTTATTTTTTGATGCGAGAAGATAAGATTATGCCTACTATTTTTGTGCTAGGGAATAGGATGGTAGAAAGGCTGGAGGAGTTTTTAAACTAGTAGTTGGGGGGAGGGACTAGATATAAGTAATGGGGTAAAAAGTGTAGAGGGTATAAGGGATGAATGAACAACTCATAGGGGAAGAGATGGCGGGAGGGGTAGTATAGTCAATAGGGAGGTAGTACTAAGTAACTCAAGTACAGTGGCAGGCACTTCAGAACTACAGGCTCATAACATAAGGTGTATGCTTGCTAATGCCAGAAGCTTGCCAGGAAAAATGGAAGAGTTAGAATTATTAGCAATTAATGAAAAATGGGATTTAATAGGCATTACCGAAACGTGGTGGGATGATGGTAATCTGGATGGTTATAACCTATTTAGGAAAGATAGAGGCAATGGTAAAAGAGGGGGAGGGAATTGTCTGTAGGTTAAGCCTGAATTTAAGCCTATTGTCAGAGAAGATATTTATGGTGGTGATAAAGTTGAATGTTTGGGGGTAGAGTTAAATAGCGGAGCAGCAAATAAACCTCCAAATATAGCTGAAAGTGAGGAAATACAATTATTGTTACAGATTGGAAATGCAGCTAAGTATGGGCAAGTTCTAATAATGGGAGATTTTAATCACCCTGAAAAAAATAGCTAAAGGGAGAAGGTTCTTGAGTACACTCAGGGATCATTATCTGGCCCAGGTTATACAAGAGACTACTAGAAATGAAGCTATCTTAGATTTAGTCATCACAAATAATTTTGATATAGTATCTAATGTTGGAATAGGGCAACCTTTGGAAAACAGTGATCACAACACAACACAATCTCATTTGAGATTGAATTAAAAAAACTAAATTTTAAGGGGCCAACAAAAACTCTCAATTTTAAAAGGGCAGATTTTAATGGTCTAAGGGCAGCAATACAAGTATAGACTGGGACAGAGAACTGATAGGCAAAAACACTGAACATAAGTGGACAACATTTAAATCCTTACTAAATATACATATACACATCGGCATATATCATGTGGGACTAAAAGTAAAAGGAGTAAATCCCATCCAATGTTGCTTAACAATGATTTAAAGCTCAAGATACGGAGTAAAAAACAGGCATTTAAATTATACAAACAAGAGGGGACAGAGACTGCTTTACAGGAATACAAGGAAATCAACAAGGCTTGCAAAAGCGCTATTAGACTGGCTTAAATAGAAAATGAAAAATGAATTGCAAAAGAGAGTAAGACTAACCCTAAAATATTTTTTAGGTATATTAATGGGAAGAAGGCGAGGAAGGAAGCTATAGGAACATTAGAATGTGAAACAGGCCATCTGGAAATTAGTGACCAGGAAAAGGCAGATGAGCTAAATAGGTTATTTTCTTTGGTATACACAAGGGAGGTACCAGTGGTTGGGACACTGCAAAATAATGGGGCTACACTACCTTTACCAAATAATTGGTTAACGCAGAAAAAAATCCAAAAGAGGTTGAAAAAAATAAATGTTAATAAAGCCCTGTGTCCTGATGGAATACAGCCACGGGTACTGAGGGAACTGGGTTCTGTAATAGCCAAAACATTATATTAAATTTTTCAAGATTCACTCAACACAGGGTTTCTACCAGATGACTGGAGAAAAGCAGATGTGATACCTATATTTAAAAAAGGGAGCAAGAGCAAATCCGGGGAATTATAGACAAGTGAGCCTCACTTCTGTAGTGGGGAAGCTTTTAGAAGGGTTAATAAGGGATAATATACAAGAATATATCTATTTGAACAGGATTATAAGTAGGAGTCAACATGGATTTATGAGGGAGAGGTCATGTCAAACAAATCTAATTCATTTCTATGAGGAGGTTAGTAGCAACCTGGATCAAGGCAACTCAGTGGATGTAGTATTTTTGGATTTTGCTACTTGATACAGTACCACATGGGAGACTATTGTGCAAACTAAGAGATACAGGAATTGCAGTACATATCTGCTTATGGATTAAGAGCTGGCTAAAAGACAGGAAGCAAAGGGTTGTTGTAAATGGAACATACTCAGATTGGACTAATGTGGTAAGTGGGGTTCCTCAGGGTTCAGTATTAGGTCCTCTCCTTTTTAACCTATTTATTAATGACTTAGAGGTAGGATTGGAGTGTGGTGTCTCCATTTTTGCTGATGACACGAAGTTGGGCAAGGTAATTAAATCAGATAATGATGTGCTTTCACTCCAAAGGGATTTACATAAAATTGAGGAATGGGCATTTAAATGGCAGATGAGATTTAATACGAATAAATGTAAAGTTATGCATCTGGGAAGAAAAAATAGCCATGCAATTTATAATCTTAATGGAGCAAATCTCAGTGTATCAGATATTGAAAGGGATTTGAGAGTGCTTGTGGACAACCACCTAGGTAACAGTGCTCAAAGCCAAGCAGCAGCTGCAAAGGCAAATAAAATATTAGCATGTATTAAGAAGGGTATAGAAGCAAGGGAAGCAAATATAATTCTGCCACTATACAAATCTCTAGTACGCCCTCATTTGGAATTTTTAGAGCTGGAAAAGGTACAAAGGAGGGCAACAAAACTAATAAGGGGAATCGAGGGGCTAAATTATGAAGAAAGACTAACCAAATTAAACTTACTTTCTCTAGAAAAAAGGCGTCTAAGAGGAGATATGATTACCTTATATAAATACATCCAGGGTCAGTATAAAGATTTGTCAAGGATTTCAACTGACAAGAGGACATCCCTTGAGTTCTTCACAGTAAAAGTGGGTAATCTGTGGATTTCTCTCCTAGAGGAGGTGGTGACAGCAGATTCAATAGATAACTTTAAAAGGGGACTGGATTTATTTCTAATTAAAAAGAGAATTCAGGGTTATCATGGATAATTAAAGAGACAGTATTGATCCAGGGAGAAATCCGATCGCCAGTATCTGGGTCAGGAAGGAATTCATTTTCCTTTGAGACGATTGGCTAAGTCTCACTTGGTTTTTTTTTCTGTTTGCCTTCCTCTGGATTAATTTATAAAAATAAATAAATAAATAATTGATTAATAATTAAAAAACGACTAATTAATTAATATTTAATCCGCATATTGCAGATCAGAGGAGATCTTAAAAGGTTGAACTTGATGGACTGAAAGTCTTTTTTCAACCTTAATTACTATGTAACTATGTAACTATGTAAGCGCACCCCATACCCCAGTTTTGGTGGCATGATCTAGAGCAAAGTGACTTGCCTGAAGAATACAGCTAGATCTCATAAAGAAGTAATGGCTGGTATCTCAATAAGAAGGGCTTTTGTACAAAAAAAACAGGCGACCAGTCTCTCCGACAACGTCCTGTGACACCTGAACATTTACCAACATATACTATGAAGCCTACAGCACCCAGCACAAAGGCGGATATACAAGATTGAAAATATCTGATTTCTTCATTTAGAATGGAAATTACAGGGGAAATCAAGAAAGTGGCCGCAGAACTCACTGGAGAATTAAAAGCTGTTGATTCCAAGGTGACTAAGCTGGAAGAAAAATATGATAACCTATTGGAGGCGCATACCCATCTAGAGGATGAGGTGTCGGCTTTGAGAGATGAACAACACCAACTTCAATATGCGCAAGAAGATCTGGAAATTGTTCCCGCCGTCAAAATGTCAGAATCCGAAATTTATCAGAAACAATCACAGATCTCCCAAACTATATGATGGATCTCTGCAAAACTTTGCTACCAAACTTGGAAGAAGACGCCTTCAGACTAGATCGCATTCATAGTGCGCTGGCGGGATGTCCTGCCCCTGGAGAAAGACCTAGGGATGCGATTGCAAAATGTCACTATTACACAACCAAGGATCTTTTTATGAAGGCAGCAATTTATGCTGATCTTTCCCCGACCACCTTGTATAAAAGGAGACTATTTAAACCTCTGTTGGAGATTGTTTTAGCCCAGGGATGGAGATATACTTGGGGATTTCCCTTTAAGTTGAACATTCTGAGGGACGGGAGAACATATCCAGTTTTTGAAATGGAGGCGGGCATGGCGTTGCTTATGTCCTGGAACATTCATTTACCAGATCAGTTGGGAATTGCCCAACGCCCTGATACTAGACCTTACCGACGACCTTACATGTAAAATGCATAGTTTTTGGTTTAATTTAAGCTAAATGGTAGCAATGTTTTAGTTCTGTGTGCCGAATTTGGTTCTTCCTCAGGTTTCATTAAGGAATATTTCCACTTATTAGACTTCAACTGCATTGATATAGTCACTTAAGTATTATTTTTTTTTAAAGTGCCCCAGAGGGGTTTAATTTTGTATATTTTCCTAATTTTATTTTTATTTTTTTTGTGCGAGACACCTGTGTATCTTATTGAAAAGATACCTGGTTCCTCACTGTAGGTTTTAGGAGGACAGCTCTTTGCTCTCTCTCCTCAATTTAGTTCAAATTGAACATTGCTTTGTGTATTTTTATTATACTTAAAAAATACATATATATTTGAGTAATTATCTATTTACATACATGTACAGACTGATATATTGCACTGCAAAAGTACGTGATTGTTATTGCACATTGTACATTGCTTTAATATTTTTTACATTTCTTTCCTACCTCCTTCTGGTTCTTTTCCTTCTTCTTTTACCCCTCTTTCCCCCTCTTGTCCTGTGTGGAGTTCTGTGAGCCAATAGTTCCCAGTGGTGTGCAGTCCTTACGTCATCAGCCCTCTGCGGATAATATACCTATCAGAGCCCCTATTTTCTGACAGGCGATCGGTTTAGGTTGTGAGTAATGGCTTTACACATAGCATCTCATAATGTTCAGGGGTTAAATGAGCCGGTGAAGTGAGGGGTTGCCCTGGGTGAATACAGTCATATGGGGTTAGACATTGTCATGATACAGGAAACGCATTTTAGTAAGAATGCTATCCCAAGGTTTTGGGGGGAAACATTTCACGCAAACGTATCACTCTACTGCTCCAGAAAAAAAGAGGGGTGTCAATTCTGATACACAAAAGGCTGAACTTCCAACACACTTCCACCCATAGAGATCCGGAGGGGAGATTTATTCTAGTACAGGGTACCATTAATGAATGTAAACTTTCACTGTTAAATGTATATGCCCCAAATGCTGGGCAATCAGCATTTTTTCGTAGAGTGTCAGAGCTTATGGCTGACTGGCAGCAATCGGCATGGATTCTTGGGGGGGGGGGGACATGAACTCCGTTTTAGACCAAGCAAAACACAGATCGAGTTCTACTTCCCCGATGGTAACCCCATACACCACAAAATCCCTCATAATCCAACTTCCAACTTAACCATTATGGTATGCTTGATCGGTGGAGAATGGTTCATCCTCCTGATAGGGAGTATACTCACTACTCAGCTAGGCATGATTCACACTCCTGTATTGATTATGTTTTTATGCAACAACACTTAGCCCCGAATTTGAACACAGGAATCCGACCTGTTGCATGGTCTGATCACGATATAACTAAAATCTCCTTGAATGATCTACTACCCAAGGGGCGCTCTCCCTCATGGGCGCTAAACCCGGCCCTGCTCAATGATGTAGTCACGAAGGACAAAATATGTAGCGCTATAGTAGAATATTTTGATTTGAATAAAGTTAAGCAAAGTAAAAGAGAGAAAGTCATCAACAGGTAAGTCACTGATTGCAAAAGAAAATTAAAATTCCTTAATATTGAGGGGCGAAGCTTGCGTCTGCTGGAGCTAGACGTGTTTACTGTGAGCTCCTGCTGTAGGCACTAAAAGTGGGCTTATAAATTGCTCTAGTGCATCATAATTAAACTGCATACCCTGAAAACAACTGGGACCTTCAAAAGACACCCTTGGAGGCACAGCGGTGGAGAAACCTGCACCCGGCCAGCTCACTAGAAGACTGCCTGCCTGCAGGGATCTACCGGGAGGTGAGAACTTCAGAGGCCCTGCGCTTGCTACAGGCGCCCTTTGCCAGAAGCTGCAACACTGCAGATGGGCCTGGTCAGAGCAACGCAGGAAGCAGTGGGAGCTACAGAGACCCCAAGATCGGGTGGTGGCCATCTTGGACTGGCATGAGGTAGGGACTGAGGTGAAGATCACCTCAGGAGCTTTCCCGAGGCACCCGGCGGTGGCAGGGTCCGGCCATGGAGGTCCAGGGTAGCTTGTGACCACACTGCCCAACAGTTTGGGGAGCAGCAGGGCGGGGGAAAAAGCCAGCGAAACGGGTGGCCGCCATCTTGGATTTTGGGCCTGGTGAGGAGGCTTCTATTTACCCATTACCCTGAGACCCTATGCCTGGTGAACCAACTGTAAAGTGAGTACTGGAGGGGCTGGAGGAAAGAAGCAGGAGGATAGAAGGTGACTATTTCTTTACCTATATTAGGGGGGTCAGAGAGGCCCTTGCTAACACCCTGCAGCATAGACCAGTGACTGCTACTACCACAAAGGGGTTTGCTGAAATTAGCCTGATATTCTTCTAATCCTTGTATTCTATAATTGGCTCAGATAACTAAAGGCTCACAGACAGTACTGCAATTGCTGTCAAAGTCCTTTTATCTTTCAACTACGAGGACTGACAATCTACTCATACTACAGACTGACTCCCCTGCTTCTAGCCATAGAAGATCTTGACTGCATCAGTTTACAATCCATTCTTCTGTGCAACGGGTGCTGTGCTGTTGATATTGTTTGCTTGAAAGCTGCATCTGAGACAAGGTTACCCCACAAAACCTACATATCACAAATTTTACTGCTATAATGGCACATTTGTATTAACATACTGCAGAATCTCCAGAGTGGCAGAGACTTAATAAACCAACTTTGGGCTGAAACCACAAATTTTATTGTTGGAGGGTCACTCCTACAAAAAAGAAAGGAAAAACTACAGAATCACCTGAGTGACTTGGATCTAATAAGCCTGTTCTAGGCTGGGTCAGTACGACCGGTGTGTAATCTTAGTTAGCCTTGAACTACTTTTAGCAGAGGCCAAATAAATGATGTATATTATCTGACAATTTGGTCTTGTGCTGCCACCGTGTGGACATCCTGGTTAATTGCAGACTACAAGCTACCATTTGTTGAAGGTAACCAACCCATTCCCAGGAAGAACTGCTATGTAACTGCTAACATTTTGGGTGATTGCTACCCCACTGGCTCCCCATGATCTTGTACAGTAACCTTCATTGCAAACTAAAAGCTACTCAAAGTCTTTCTTTCTGGGTGTCTAAAACTTGTGCTTTCAACACAAATATCGTAATCGTCTCTGTTGTCCTAAAGATACTGAATTAAAAAAATTAAAAATAAGCCCAAAGGGGGCTCTGACTAGCACCAAAACCATCACTAGTCTTCTTTTTAAATATAACTACTGAACTTAAATGCAAGTCAAGAAACAGTGTTCCTGCTCTTAAATCATTTACATCTGCCTCAAAAAAAAAAAAAAGAAGAAGAAATCTAAGGAGGACTTGACAGCTTTCCTGACCACGATAGTCCTAAAGCTCAAACCTAAAGAAAGGCAAAAGAGGTCCGTCTACGAGGGGCATCCAAGAGCATTTCCCACCTAAGGCGGCCAAGCCCACGTCTCAGATGGATTCTGCCTCTGATCGTTCAGACTCTTCAGACCAGGAGGACATTCCTAAGCTACAAAATCAACATATTGACCTCTCTGCTAGATCAATAGCCACAATTGAACAACTTCTAAACAAAGCGATAGAACCACTGAGGAAAGAGTTAAAGGAGTTGGGGCAAATAACTCAATTACTGGAAGAAATAGTAGATCAGGTTGGGGAAGCTCAACAACGTGACAGGACATCTATTGACCAGAATACTTTCAACATCATGGAGCTTACAGACAAGATTGAAGATCTAGAGAATCGGTCTCGCCGTCATAATATCAGGGTACCTGGAATACCAAAAGCTATTCAAGACTTAACAGAATATCTAAGAGAGACCTTTGCTGCTATTCTCCCTGATCAAACAGACACTACTCTTGTGATAGAGCGGGCTCATAGAGCTCTTGGTGGTACAAGAAATCCTGAGGTTCCTAAAGATGTCATTGTGAGATTTCGAAGACAACAGTCTAGGGACCTTTTACTTTCAGATACCAGAAAGCTGCAGATAATCAAGGACCCGGATAACTCCACTCTGCAATTTTATGCCGATTTATCTCCCAGCACGTTGGAGAGACGGAAACAGATGAAACCTGCTTTGGCTATTCTGCAGCAGCATGAAGTGCCGTACCGATGGAAATTTCCCTTTGCCCTCACTTTTTACTACCAAGGTACGGCACATACCACTCGTACATTGGAGGATTGCCTAGC
The DNA here is from genome assembly GCA_027410445.1 of Discoglossus pictus. Lineage (NCBI taxonomy): Eukaryota > Metazoa > Chordata > Amphibia > Anura > Alytidae > Discoglossus > Discoglossus pictus. The sequence continues at coordinate 440,331,291 of CM050163.1, read as the reverse complement.
TGTACTACGCCATTTACATCTATGCTCATCAGAAATATCGGTATGGGGCCAAGATCATCCTCCCCCTCCCATTCCCAAGAGACAGTGGACTCTAGTCGGCTCACAATCTCCGAACAAGAATCCACTACCTCCTGGAGCCCCCAGAGACTTGAGCACAAACCGTAAAGGCAGGAGTATCTGCAGCTCTCCACGCAAGGGGGAATCCAGACTTATTGCTGAGCCAGCACTTGCTGCGAGATCAGATTTATCCAAAATTAGAAGAAAAAAAAACGTAAAAAGAGTTTTCTTTGTATTTTTCAAAACATAATAGTTTGTCAGGAAAGTGCAGGATGCTGATTGACCTTCTACCTATTACTTAAATTTACAATCTAGAAAACTAAAAGTTGAGAGTTTATCTTTAGCCTGTGCTAGTTAGACCCCTAGACCTGTAAAGAAAGAGATTCTACTTTTTGAATCTAATATAAGTTCTTATAGTTAAAATTAAAAAACGTTAGAAGGTTTTTTAATATGTTAACCTCTGATTATAGAGAAAGAGAAATGCTATTTTTTTTGTTACAGCTTTGTAGTTGCTCGGCAAGTGTAGTCTCTTTGAAGAGGCAGAATTACTTATCATGAAAGTAACTGTTCTCATTGTATGCTTATTAGATGGTCGCCTAAAGGTAGTCCCTTTGAAGGCTGCAGAGCTATTGTTTAGGAATGACATTGTTCTATAATAGATGTCTTAAAAATATAAAACTAATGTTTTATATCTTTGCTCTATACTTAGTTTATGATGATAATAAACTGACACTCCAACGTTTTCAGAGGACCCCCGAGCCTTCCTCCGCCTCGATCTCTTCCAGGAGCTCCAAAAGAGGAGAAAGAACAGGTAACAGTCAACAGATCACACACATTGGCCCCCAACCTAGAATGACTGCATCAGACTACACTTTTATGACGCACAATGTTCAATTCTCCTTTTAAGAGGCGGAAGGCGTTTAAATACTATGAACAGTTTAAGCCATCAGTTATTTTTATGCAGGAAACCCACTTCTCTCATGAAAAAAAGCCAGCCTTCCTGCACAAAGAATACCCTATAGTCTATGCAGCCACCCAACCCACGAAGAAAGCTGGAGCAGCAGTTCTCATGCATAAAAAGTTCAACATTTAAATTAGAACAAAGCACTATAGACAAAGATGGTCATTATGTAATAGTAACTGGTTCAGTTTCGGGTATTAGAATTTCACTAGTCTCCTTGTATTCCCCCACAACCTCACCTCACAGAACTCTTATTAATCTACTGAATGAACTAGAATCATTAGATGTAGGTGGATTGGTAATTGGGGGTGAATTTAACCTCGCCCTTAACTCAGCGATTGACAGATCAGGGAAGACTCTAGAAAATAAATTCTCCAAAATTAAGCCAAATCAATCAGTTATTAAATAGAATGAGTCTGGTGGACACCTGGAGGGGTCTTCGTTCAGATCATAGAGAATATACTTTTTACTCCCCCACTCATGCAACTTACTCGAGGATCGATACCTTTATAATAGATTCCCTCATTTTTGACTGTACTCGGGACTCTGACATTGCCCCCTGCCCCTGATCTGACCATGCAATAGTATCTATTAGATTAACACTCAGTCCTAGCCAGTCTCCTTATAATAGTTGGAAAATTAATGAACATCTATTATCTGATCTTAATAGTTTTGCAGTGTTGGCAGAGGATATCCAAATGTATTTTGTCTGTAATGATTCCCCGGAGACAGGGGCCTGATGGCTCTGGGTGGCCCATACACTTGCCTCTCTACATAGAAAATCCCTTAAGCAAAAAAAGACAGAGTTGACGGCCACCCTTAGCAGTCTGGAGAAAGCCAATCAGCAGAGCCCATCCACTAAATTGTGCAAACAAATTGACAAGCTTAGGTTAGAACTTGATTGGGTACTCTCTCACTACACTGAAAAAGCTATGAGGAAGATAAGACATTTATATTATTGGAAGGCGAATAAACCGGATAAGATGCTAGCTAAGAGATTAAAATACAAAGAAATTCAATCTAGAGTTACTTATATCAGAATGCCCAATGGTCAGATTTCTTTTAGCCCAAAGGACGTTTAAAAAATATTTCAATTTTTCTATGAGCAGATATGTACATCTCAAACACAAGCTGAAACGTCAGACCTTGACTCTTTTCTTGGATCACTTGACCTACCCTCAATAACGGAACAACAGCTATCTAATTTGAATTCAGATGTCTCTGCGGAAGAGGTGAAAGCAGCCATCCAGAGCGTTAAAGTGGGTAAATCCCTGGGGCCGGATGGTTTCACAAATCTATATTACAAGAAATTTAAAACTTTGCTTACACCTCATCTCATGTCTTTATTCAATGCAATTCTAAGAGGGGAAAGTATGCCACCAGAGTTAAATCAAGCTGATCTGGTAGTGTTTCCTAAAGAGGGTAGGGACAATCTTGATGTTAAGAATTATCGGCCCATCTCATTATTAAATGGTGATGTTAAAATTTTAGCTAAAATTATGGCACTCCAAATTTCCAAATTTCTGCCTGAAATCATACATAAAGATCAGGCAGGATTTATACCATATAGGCAGGCGGGGGACAATGTCAGGCAAATTCTAAATATTTAACATCTAGCGAATAGAGCAAAATCCCTGATGTGTTTATTGGCTTTGGATATTGAAAAGGCTTTCGACACTGTCAACATTACATCCAAATGTTTAGATCTGTATAAGGCAAATTATACCCCCATATACAAAAAGTTAGGCGAGGAAATGCTGAAATGTATGAAGTACCCACTCTCATGGACCGCCGTATAGCAGCCACCAAGATGAATATATTACCCAAGATCTTATATCTTTTTAGAACTCTTCTTATTCCGATTTCCTTGAAAGAATTGGACAGATTTCAGTATAACATGTTCTGACTTATTTGGAAAAATAGACAACCCTGTATCCCTAAAAGAATAATGTATAGACATAAAAGTAGGGGGGCTCTCGTGGCCGAACCTAAGGAACTATTATAAAGTGACACGTCTAGCACAGCTACCCCTGGCGCATTCTGTTAAATACCAACCAAGCTGGGTATTCTTAGAAAACCAACAAATGCTCCCTCACAGGTGGGATACAATACTCTGGGTTCCAGAAAGAGTATGCCCTATTAAATCACAACAAAATCCAATGATACACCTAACCTTAACCTCTTGGGAATGGGCTAGAACTAAAAATAGACTGGACATAGACATATCTCCTATGCTATAGTTTTTTTCTTTTCCCAAAATATTAGCAGATTCTAGCGCAATACCCAAACATTGGTGGACCTCTAGAGGCCCAGATAGGTTTGGCTCATGGTTTGCTGAAGGTCGCCTATTAACCTACCTTCAATTTTGCAGGAAAATGTATCTACCCCAAAAGGAATTTTATAATTATCTAAAAATAAACAGCTGCGTTAGCGACATTCTCAACTGCTTTGGGCCCCATAAACCCTCATGGATCTCACTAATTTGTAAAAATCTCCCACTCTCTAGAGGAACGATAAGGTCATTGTATGATATTTTTACAAATACCACCTTGGACGAGAAGTATACATTTATATGTAGATGGGAGGAAGATTTAGGAGTAGAATGGGAGTGGAAGAAATGGGTGGAATCATGTTCAAACTTAAGCAGAGAATCATTCAATTAGGCCCACTTAGAAACATCCATCAAAGTCCTCCAGAGGGTATACTGTACACCTGACAAGCTTCAGAAGATTAACCCCCGAGAGAGTAACAACTGCTTTAGGGGGTGCCAACAGATAGGAGATCATATCCACACTTGGTGGTCTTGTCCGGTGGCTCACAATTTATAGGGAGACCTAACAATACTTGCCACATCACTATTTAAGAAGGCGATCCTGGTCAGTATGGAATCCTTCCTTTAGGGAAAAAATGTATCCCCGAATCAAAACAAGTTGTTTCAATTAATGGCAGTTGCGGTTAAACTACATATTGCTAGCAAATGGAAGTCTAAGACCCTAAGCTTTCAAGAGGTAATTAGGAAAATTAACTACATATTATTAAATGAGAAACTAACTTGCATTATACTAGATAAGATGTCTCAATTTTATAAGATTTGGGAACCTTGGTTAGAATCGCTTCTTAGCACCTCACTTCAACACAACTTAATGAGAGGAGGACTTGAGGCGGAGGAGGCTTGGGACTCTGTATATACCCTACAACATGGGTGGCTTGACAGGAGGTAAATATTTAAATGCTTGGTTATAAACCTATAACTATTTTCTAACGTTTAAACTCAGCTTTTAATAGACAAGCTAAAGACCTTATATAAAAAATGTATATGGGAGCTATGTTAGAAATCTCTAGATTTAGATTAGATTTTTCTTTGTTAAAATTAGCCGTGCTTAATTGTTGAGTTTATAAGAGGGTCTGTTATGTATATATACACAGTTGTACATGTTTATTTTTTTAATTTTTTTTCACAGTTATTGTTATGGTTCAATTATAATTGAAAATATAAAATGGAAAGGCTTAGCAGCTTAGCAAGTGAAATATTTTTCTGTTGTAGAAAAAGAATGTATGATGTAAATATTGTTTAATACGTTGGAATGTTGCGTATGCCTTTCAATAAAATTATTATAAAAAAAAAATCCTTAATATTATACAATACCAACCTGTAAATGTCTTAATCTGAAATGTGTGCGGGAAAAATTGGTGATTGCATGAAATGTAGCCATTTCTAAATGTAACGCTTTGGTAAATTGATTACAAAAAGGGTTACAATACTTCACTGCCTCAAATAACATTAATTCCTCAACACTATACATACAGTTCAATATTTAAAGGTAACACTGTGTAAATACAAGTGACACAAACCGCATCAATTTCCTGATGACTAATAATTGTCTCTCCTCTGTTCACACAGTGCTACACTTAAATTAAGTCTTGTATGGGAAGAATAACGGTTTATGAAGCACTGCAATAACACTGTATATATAGAGACTGTGTAATAGACAAAGTAACTGTACATTTAGTAATTTAAAATGTGTTTGTAAGACATTGTTCATTGTTGAAAATGAATACATTTATAAATTAAAATGTATTGCTTTAACATATTAAAAATGGTTACTCTTATTGTATAAAAAACTTAGAGAATAGAATATAGTTATAATATTCATGTATATTAAAACAAGATTACATGTTACAATTAATATGAAGATATTAGTTATAAGTTAGTAACAGACAAATTGATTGGAAAATGAATGTAATAAATAAAAAATTAAAAAAAGTTCAAGTCATTACTGAAATGCGTTCAGATTCTTAGGATATTAAGCTATATTAATATGAAATTCAACGTAAAAAAATGTATATTTGTTTAAAAAAAATATTGCTATTTTTTTACATTGTTATCATTTTCATCTATATTAATAATAATTAAAGCTATGCTGCTTTCAAAAAAATTGTCTTCAGTATTGTTTTGCAGAAAAAAAATGGCATGTAATAAACAACTTTGAAGATGTTTTTTTGTGTGTGAAGCAAGCAGCAAATAGGACAAAATAACAGGAAAAGTAAATGTGCATAATTATTCACCCCCCTAAAGTCAATACTTTGTAGAGCCACCTTTTGCGGCAATCACAGCTCCAAGTCACTTTGGATAAGTCTCTATGAGCTTGCCACATCTTACCACTGGGATTTTTGCCCATTCCTCCTTGCAAAACTGCTCCAGCTCCTTCAAGTTGGATGGTTTGCGCTTGTGAACAACAATCTTTAAGTCTGACCACAGATTTTCTATTGGATTGAGGTCTGGGCTTTGACTAGGCTATTCCATCACATTTACATGTTTCCCCTTAAACCACTCAAGTGTTTCTTTAGCAGTGTGTTTGGGGTCATTGTTCTGCTTGAAGGTGAACCTCCGTCCTAGCCTCAAATCACGCACAGAGTGGTACAGGTTTTACTCAAGAATATTCCTGTATTTAGCACCATCCATCTTTCCCTCAACTCTGACCAGTTTCCCAGTCCTAGCTGCTGAAAAACATCCCCATGAGACCATGGGGATGGTGTTCTTTGGGTGATGTGATGTGTTGGGTTTGCGCCAGACATAGCATTTTCTTTGATGGCCGAAAACTTCAATTTTAGTTTCATCATACCAGAGCACCTTCCTCCATACATTTTGGGAGTCTCCCACATGCCTTTTCGCAAACTGAAAAACGTACCATTTTGTTTTTTACTGAAAGTAATGGCTTTCTTCTGGCCACTCTGCCATAAAGCCCAACTCTATGGAGCGTATGGCTTATTGTCGTCCCATGTACAGATACTCCAGTCTCCGCTGTGAAACTCTGCAGCTCCTCCGGGGTTACCTTGGGTCTCTGTGCTGCCTCTCTGAATAATGCCCTCCTTGCCTGGGCTGTGAGTTTTGGTGGGCGGCCATCTCTTGGCAGGTTTGCTATTGTGCCATCACCTGCCCCAGCCCCAGTGAATTGCCCCGTGACCTCCCCCAGCTCCAGTGAATTGCTCCTGTAACCCCACAACCCCAGTGAATTGCCCCCATCACTTGCCCCAGCCCCAGTGAATTGCCTCGTGACACACTCTCACTCAGACACACTCAGACACACTCACTCACTCACTCCAACTCCCACAGACATACACACTCACACAGACACACACACTCACACAGACACAGACTCACACAGACACAGACTCACTCAGACACTCACACAGACATACACACTCACACAGACAGACATACATGCACAGACAGGCACACTCACTCAGACACGCACACACTAAGACACACACTCTCACTCACAGACATACAGACACACTCATACAGACACAAACACTCACACAGACATACTCACTCACAAACACACTCACTCATACATTTACAGAGACACTCACATTGACACACTATCACTAACAGACACAGACATACACACTCATAGTGAATTGCCACCATCACCTGCCCCAGTGAATTGCCCTCCAGGCACAGTGAATTGCCCTGTGATCTCCCAGCCCCAGTGAATTGACCCATCACCTACCCTGGCACCACTGACTTGCCCCAGCCCCAGTGAATTGACCTCCCCCAGCCCCAGTGAATTGACTCCATCACCTCCCACAGCACCAGTGAATTGCCCTCCAGCCCCAGTGAATTGCCCCATCACCTGCCCCAGCCCCAGTGAATTGCCCCATGACATCTCACAGCCCCACTGAATTGCCCCTGTAACCTCCCCCAGCCCCAGTGAATTGCCCCATCACCTGCCCCAGCCCCAGTGAATTGCCCTTCAGCCTCTGTGAATTGCCCCATCACCTGCCCCAGCCCCAGGACTTGCCCGGTGACCTCCCCCAACCCCAGTGAATTGCCCCGTGACCTCCCCCAGCCCCAGTGAATTGCCCCTATCACTTGCCCCAGCCCCAGTGATTTTCCTGACTCCCTCTGCCCGAGCAGTGGCAGCGCGAGTCCGCGGCCCTCGCATAGCGAGGGCCTCAGTTGCTGGCATGGAGCGCCTTCGCCAGCAACTGAGGCCCTCGCAAAGTTGTGTGAGTGTGCTTCCGTTCCCTGTCTATGTGTCTGTCCCTCCATCTATCCCTGGTGTGTGAGTGTGCCTCCCTCGGAGCCTGGCTCCTCCCCCAGGGGTCCTGTTTGCACTGTGGAAGACAGGCAGCAGGCAGGACGCCCTCAGGATGAAGGAGGAGGTCAGGGGACCGAGAGCTGTCGGGATATTTTACCTTAAATCCTCCTAACCCAACTCATATCTCCCCTATCTTCTCCCCCCTCCTCTATCCCATCTATCTCCCCCCACACTCCTTCTACCAACCTCCACACTCCTTCTCCCACTCTCTTCCCCTTCTCTCCTCCTCTTCTCTCCCCCCTTTTCTTCTCCTCTCCTTCTCTCTCCCTCCCCTCACTCCCCCTCCCTCTTCTTCTCTCCCCCCTCTCCTCCCCTTCTCTCCCACCCTCTCCTCCCCTTCTCTGCCCCTCTCCTCCCCTTCTCTGCCCCCTCTCCTCCCCTTCTCTCCGCCATTGTTCCCCCTCCCTCCCCTTCTCTTCCCCCCTCCCCCTCCCTCCCTTCCCTTCTCATTCCCCCTCCCCCTCCTTCCCTCCCCTTCTCATTCCCCCTCCCCCTCCCTCCCTCCCCTTCTCATTCCCCCTCCCTCCCTTCCCTTCTCATTCCCCCTCCCTCCCCTTCTCTGCCCCCTCTCCTCCCCTTCTCTCCTCCCCTTCTCTCCCCCTTTGTTCCCCCTATCCCCCCCTCCCTCCCCTTCTCATTCCTCCTCCCCCCCTTCTCATTCCTCCTCCCCCTTCTCATTCCTCCTCCCCCCTTCTCATTCCCCCTCCCTCCCCTTCTCATTCCCCATCCCTCCCCTTTTTATTCCCCCTCCCTCCCCTTCTCTCTTCCCCTCTACCTCCCACTCCCCCCTCCCCTTCTCTCCCACCCTCTCCTCCCCCCTCTCCTCCCTTTCTATCCTTCCCTTCTCTCCTCCCCTTCTCTCCTCCCCTTCTCTCCTCTCCTTCTCTCCTCCCTTTCTCTCCCCCCTTTTCTTCTCCTCTCCTTCTCTCTCACTCCCCCTCCCTCTTCTTCTCTCCCACCCTCTCCTCCCATTCTCTCCCACCCTCTCCTCCCCTTCTCTCCCACCCTCTCCTCCCCTTCTCTCCCACCCTCTCCTCCCCTTCTCTGCCCCCTCTCCTCCCCTTCTCTGCCCCCTCTCCTCCCCTTCTCTGCCCCCTCTCCTCCCCTTTTCTCCCCCCTCTCCTCCCCTTCTCTCCCCCCTCTCCTCCCCTTCTCTCCCCCTCTCCTCCCCTTCTCTCCCCCTCCCTCCCCTTCTCATTCCCCCTCCCTCCCCTTCTCTCTTCCTCTCTCCCTCCCACTCCCCCCTCCCCTTCCCTTCTCTCCCCCCTCTCCTCCCCTTCTCTGCCCCCTCTCCTCCACTTCTCTGCCCCTTCTCCTCCCCTTCTCTCCCCCCTTCTCCCCTCTCCTTCTCGCCCCCCTTCTCCCCTCTCCTTCTCGCCCCCTTCTCCCCTCTCCTTCTCGCTCTCCCTCCCCTCTCCTTCTCGATCTCCCTCCCCTCTCCTTCTCGCTCTCCCTCCCCTCTCCTTCTCGCTCCCCCCATCCCCTTCTCGCTCTCTCTCCCCCTCCCCCCTACCTCCACTCTCCTTCCCTTTCCCTCCCCCTCCACCTTTTCTCCTCTCCCTCCTCTCCCCCTCCTCTCTCCTCTCCCCCTCCTCTCTCCTCTCCCCCTCCACTCCCCCTCCCCTCTCCTTCTCTCCCCCTCCCCTCTTCTTCTCTCCCCCTCCCCTCTCCTTTCCCCCTCCCCTCTCCTCTCCCCCTCTCCTCTCCTTCTCTCCCCCTCTCATTCTCATCCCCCTCCCCTCTCATTCTCCTTCTCTCCTCTCTCCATCCTTCTCTGCCCCCTCTCCTCCACTTCTCTGCCCCTTCTCTCCCCCTTCTCCCCTCTCCTTCTCGCTCTCCCTCCCCTCTCCTTCTCGCTCTCCCTCCCCTCTCCTTCTCGCTCTCCCTCCCCTCTCCTTCTTGCTCCCCCATCCCCTTCTCGCTCTCTCTCCCCCTCCCCCGCTACCTCCACTCTCCTTCCCTCCCCCTCCACCTTCTCTCCTCTCCCTCCTCTCCCTCCTCTCTCCTCTCCCTCCTCTCTCCTCTCCCTCCTCTCCCCCTCCCCTCTCCTTCTCTCCCCCTCCCCTCTCCTTCTCTCCCCCTCTCATTCTCATCCCCCTCCCCTCTCATTCTCCTTCTCTCCCCCCCCTCCCCTCTCTCCTCTTTTTTTTACAGATATATGATTTTCTATGAAAACACTGCATTGATACAAATACACACTCTTTGTATAATAAAACTATCACATATATAGTTGTGAGCAGGCGAGCCTGCCAGAGCCGTTGCTCACAATTGCGGGCTCGCGTAGCGAGCCCACGGCCCTTGCAGCGAGCCCGCGGCACTCACGTAGTGAGGGCTGCGGGTGAGGGCCTCAGTTGCTGGCATGGAGCGCCAAAGGCGCTCCTTGCCAGCAACTGCGACCCTCGCAAACTTTATGTCACAACGCAAACAACACGCCACACCAACTACGACCCTCGCAAACTTTACCTCGCAACGCAAACATACGAGACAGTTTGAACACTACAAAATTCGCTAAGCAAGAGAAAAAATGGCCGCAGAACAAAACTAAAACGAGGCTACAGCACTCTAAACACGCAAAACACCACAAGAAACCCTTAAAACACCACAAACGACCTATGGATATTCCGCTAAGACGCATACCACTCATTACCCGCCATTACACATTACCCGCAAGTACACAACTACGCTAACGGTTTGTTCTTGCGCACGCACACTATTACACTGCACACATTCATCACGCTTACACAGCAGCTCCACACCACTAATGCTGCACCAACATCAAAACAGATTGCAGCTCTTCAACACAATGCTTCAAAATAGGTAAAGTATATTCATTTATTAATGTATTAGATATTTCAGTAGTACACACAAAACACCATTAGCTACCTTACAATTTCATTGCCGTTATTTTTTGACGGGCAATTCGCTAGTTTAAAAAATAAATAGGAGTTATTTATCCTTGGTTATAGAGAGTCCAACGTTCTACATATTCGATAGCAGGTGATAAAAGTTAAAAATGAAACATGAATTCATACATGGGAACAGCCTAGTAAAGGACTTAGATGTCGCTAGATGTAGACATGATACACAACATTATGCTAAGCAACCAAATCACGGAGTCAATTAAATATACATTAGTCACTCATATTCTTTCTCCTATCCCTTGCTTGTCTCTCTTGAGTAAAAAGACACCTGCACGCTGAAGAAGTTAAACAGCACTGGTCAGTAGTATACCTAACAGCACACAATATATGTAGATTCACTTTATAAACAATATGCTAAACCATACAATATCCTAAACTAATATTATGCATGTTTGTTTTTAAAATATATACAGTATTATAGACCATAAGAATGTCAACTACTTACCCCCAATACTACATCTGTACAAATTCCTGCAGCACTATCCCATTGGGGTGTCTTATCATTGAGGGTTCCTGGAGAGAGGGTCCCATTTAGAGACTTCATAAGAATGGATTTGACTGTAATATTAACCTGTGATATGAAACAATATGCGTGTTATTAATATCAGAAACTAAAACAAAGGATTGCTAAGCTCCCAAGGTGTCTACCACCTATAATGAAACCATTTATTATATACAAAAAGGAAATACATTTGTCAACGTTTTCCTTAAAGGCAAAACCATTTTTTTTTGCCTTTGAGGAAGACGTCCAGTGACGTCAAGACGCAACAGGCGTGCGACGCTGCGTGCGTCCTTACGTTGGAGCACGTTCTAGCAGTGTGTGAGCGTGTCTGTGTGCCCTTACCCGTCCTTACCCAAATTTATGCATGTGAATTGCGAGTGGTGGCCTACAATAGCGCCTTTCTCAGACATAGAGTCTGCCAGCATATACCTGCTTATAGCATATACTAGTGTATGTTGTAGTATACCACACACCTTCACTATACTGGCTGGCATTAAACTGCAGCTTTAGATCTAGCTGCAGCTTACCTCAAGTTTATTCCTTGGAGCTAAGGACCTTTTCTACTTTGCCATTTTTGAGAGAGGGACTCAATTAAGTAATAAATCATCCTGCTATAAACCATTTGGGCATCAACCTTGGCTTTTGTATTGCCATTATATGTCCCAAATCTTTCAACTTTGACTTTATCCCTTACAAGGTATTTATACAATTTGGGATTCTAATAGGACTCCTTCATGGCTTGTTGCACACTTACAAGTGAGTCATTTTTCTAAAAAAAGACACAGCACTGCAGAATTGGCTAATGTCTACCCCCCCCCCCCCCATTAAAGGGTCTCTAAATATTCACTACTTTGTTGATAACTAAGAGGTATTCATTTCTCCATACATTTCTGTCCTCTTTTAACCTGCCTGTTAATCCTGGATTTTTTAACCAGTTTTTATCTTCGCCGTTGTGATATATATAACTATTAAAATTATATCTGTTGACAAATTTATTCCCTTTTTGTATATAATAAATGGTATTAATATCACCTCCACATCAAATGTTCCCAGATCACTTCTTCACATAATACACCTGAGGAGTCAGACATGACTTCCATAACTGTCACATATGATCACATGTTGGGAAACATGTAAACCTTCTCAATACAAATTACTGGAAAGTCCTAAAAGAATTTTGCATCACTTGTTTACGATCAGCCACCTTTGAAACTTATGGGTTTTAAATAAATTAGATTGGTACTTATACAATGCATTTTGCATTTTATACACAATCCCTATATATATATATATATAGTAAATAAAAAGTACATCTGTGTTCACATTTGAATGTCTAAAGCAAGTTAAAAAACCCGCTTCCAGCTCAGAGCCCCAAGAAAAACAGTTATTACACTGCATTCTGGGAAGTTGAGCTGGGACACACAAACATGGCCACAAATGCCTCACTCTTCATATATATATATAGTTGAATAATCAGAGTATTGCAGTGAATATTGATACTTTTTTATTGGACAAACGTATTCATAATAAAGCGACGAGCTTTCGAGAGATAATGCCTCTCTTTATCAAGTCAAAAAGCGATACTGATACAAGTATGAACTAAAAACAGCAAACAGAAATAATTAGAAAAACAAGAAAGACTAAATTAATTGGCCAGAGTTAAGTGAGAAACAGACCTGCATTGTGAATAATGTCCTGATAGGTCAGTAAGTCTATAGATCAGGTTGTAGATAAGAACACAGCAGAGTGAAATAAAGAGCAATAAATTAAAGCATAGCATGTAGCTTACACAAACAGCAATAGAAGGGGGGGGGGAGGTAAGTGGAATGTGTTAGCTATAAGACATTAAGATAGTGGGCCAGAAAGCCTAAATCGGTGTTAATACCAAAATCCTTGGTATTAAAAAATGTAATCATTTTTAATTCAAAAGTTTTCCGCTGTTGGATAGTTCTGAAATTCCCTCTGAGTACTTTTATTTTGAGGTTCTGGATGGAGTGATTCTCCTGGGTGAAATGGTGTCCCATGGTGTTTTTTGATGGAGCTTTGGAGGTTCATTCGCATTCGCATGTGTAGTTTCTGGCTAGTTTCCCCAATGTAGCACCCCCTTTTACATACAGTACATTGTATCATGTACACTACATTTGATGATGTACATGAATATGAGCCTCTGATGTTGTGGGTCTTGTTGTTGTGCGTGGCTGTGTCCTCTTTGCAGATGTGTTGGCATAGTTTGCAGCGACTTTTATTGCAGGGTTTGGTGCCATTTTTTCTGTTATGCTGTTCATTTGGCAATCTTCTGTTCACCAATGTTTGTCTTAAATTTGGTGGCTGCCTAAATGCAAGAATGGGGGGTTTAGGGAATATATGTTTCATTTCTGTGTTCTCTGTGAGTTCTGGTTGTAAGTCCTTAAATATTTTGCGTATTCCTTCTAGAACCGGATGGTATGTGCTTACCAGAGGGGTACGTGGAGTTGTTTCTTTGGTTTTGTATTGCAGCAGGTGTTCCCGGGGTGTTCTGATGGCAGAGGTTACTTTCTGAGTGATAATACAGGGTTTGTAACCCTTCTGTCTGAAGGAGGCAGACAGTGTTTTTAAGTGTTCATCACGGTCCTCTGTGTTTGAACATATGCAGTGGTATCTGATGGCTTGACTATGAATTATCCCTTGTTTAGTGTGGGAGGGGTGGAAGCTAGAGTTGTGGAGGTAACTACATCTGTCTGTAGGTTTCCTATAGATAGATGAATTCAGTTTGCCATTTGTAATGGAAATGGTGGTATCCAGAAAGTTAACCTGTTCTGTGGAATAATCCATTTTAAATTGAATGGATGGGTGAAAGGTATTGAATGAATTATTGAAGTCTTTGAGTTTTCCTTCCCCTTCTGTCCATATGATGAACAGGTCATCTATGTAACGGTAGTATATGTAAGTTTTGTGGACATATGTGGACAGGAATCTCTTTTCCAGGTCGGCCACAAATAGGTTGGCATATTGTGGTGCCATTTTCGTGCCCATTGCGGTCCCCATTATTTGTAGGTAAACATGCTGGTTGAAGGTGAAGTAGTTGTGGGTCAGGATGTATTCTAGTAGTTTGACAATGGTATCAGGGTTATATTTGTGATTCTGATTGTGTGTAGAAAGAAACTTCATGCATGCCTCAGTGCCATCTTTATGTGGGATGTTGCTGTAAAGGGATTCAACATCCATGGTTACCAGTAGTGTGTTGGCAGGTAGGCCCTCAATCTGACTGAGTTTGTTAAGGAAGTCAGTGGTGTCTTGTATATAGCTGTCAGTGTTTTTAACTAGTGGCTTCAGGATGTTTTCAACAAGACCAGATAACTGTTCAGTCAGTGTGTCCATACCTGTAACAATAGGTCTCCCTGGATTGCCTGGCTTCTGGATCTTTGGCAGTATGTAGAAAGTCCCAGTTGTAGGATGGGTGGGTAGAAGCTGCTCCAATTCGTGCTGCACGTTCTTAGGGAACGTTTGAATGAGTTTTCTTAGTTGGATGGTGTATTCCTCGGTAGGGTCCTTGTTCAATTTTTTGTAGTAGGTACTGTCTGTCAGTTGTCTGTTTCCTTCTTGTATGTAGTCCTCTGTGTTTATGATTACAACTGCGCCTCCTTTGTCTGCTGGTTTAATGGTGATGTTAGGGTTTGATTTTAAGCTTTTTATGGCAGCTCTTTCTGATGGAGAGAGATTGTATAAGTCTCTTTTCTGTTGGGATGTTATTAAGGATGTAGTTCTCAGGCGAAAGCTTTCTATGTAACTGTCCAGTTTGGGGTTGCGTCCAGGTGATGGAGTGAACTGTGTATTCTTTTTCCTGCTGTTATAATCCAGTGATGGTGTGGTATCATCTTTGTTGTAGAAATATTCTGTAAGTCTCAGTCTCCTGAAGAATTCTTCCAGGTCAGAGTATAGTTGAATTTTATCCAGGTTTGTGCTTGGACAGAATGATAGTCCTTTAGAGAGAACAGAGATCTCTGGTTGTGTTAGCTGATGGTTAGATAGGTTTATGAATCCTGTGTTATCTGAAGAGTTTTCCAGAGACTTATTGGTGGTAGTAGAAATCACAGTTGAATTGGAGTCATTCACACTCTCTTTCTGTATCTGTACTTTGTTGTTCTTTTGAGAGAGGCAGTTCAGTTTTTTATTTTTCTTCTTTATGAGATCATGTTGCAGTTTCATCTGTAGATGCTGTATTTCCTTTTCCACTATTTCAGCATCATGTATGTTGTGTTCCCTTAGTTGTTGAAGAAGGGATAGTATTTGGTTCTTTAGTTTTTCTTTCTTGCCATATAGTTGGTGGATTCGGTTGTTTCTCAGTTTCTCACTTGTGCGTTTGCAGAGGTTATCAGCATATTGTGAGTTGTGTGTAGTAGTAAGTGGATTTTTTATCTTTAGCCCATTTGGGATGAGGTTCCTTCTTTTGCAGTGTGACAGAAAATATATGTCACTGTTGAGCTGTGCTGTTTTTTTGGTCAACTTAATCAGTAGCCTCTTAAAACGGCCATATGCGGTATCTTCCATAGTTATGAAGAGTGAGGTAGCCGTGAATGTCCAGTAATCCAGTTGAATAATCAGAGTATTGCAGGGAATAGTGATACCTTTTTATTGGACAAACGTATTCATAATAAAGCGACGAGCTTTCGAGAGATAATGCCTCTCTTTATCAAGTCAAAAAGCGATACTGATACAAGTATGAACTAAAAACAACAAACAGAAATAATTAGAAAAACAAGAAAGACTAAATTATTTGGCCAGAGTTAAGTGAGAAACAGATCTGCATTGTGAATAATGTCCTGATAGGTCAGTAAGTCTATAGATCAGGTTGTAGATAAGAACACAGCAGAGTGAAATAAAGAGCAATAAATTTAAGCATAGCATGTAGCTTACAAAAACAGCAATAGAATGGGGGGGGAGGTAAGTGGAATGTGTTAGCTATAAGACATTAAGATAGTGGGCCAGAAAGCCTAAATCGGTGTTAATACCAAAATCCTTGGTATTAAAAAATTGAATAATTTTTAATTCAAAAGTTTTCCGCTGTTGGATAGTTCTGAAATTCCCTCTGAGTACTTTTATTTTGAGGTTCTGGATGGAGTGATTCTCCTGGGTGAAATGGTGTCCCATGGTGTTTTTTGATGGAGCTTCGGTGGAGGTTCATTCGCATGTGTAGTTTCTGGCTGGTTTCCCCAATGTAGCACCCCCTTTAACATACAGTACATTGTATCATGTACACTACATTTGATGATGTACATGAATATGAGCCACTGATGTTGTGGGTCTTGTTGTTGTGCATGGCTGTGTCCCCTTTGCAGATGTGTTGGCATAGTTTGCAGCGACTTTTATTGCAGGGTTTGGTGCCATTTTCTCTGTTATGCTGTTCATTTGGCAATCTTCTGTTCACCAATGTTTGTCTTAAATTTGGTGGCTGCCTAAATGCAAGAATGGGGGGTTTAGGGAATATATGTTTCAATTCTGTGTTCTCTGTGAGTTGTGGTTGTAAGTCCTTAAATATTTTGCGTATTCCTTCTGTGAACAGAAGATTGCCAAATGAACAGCATAACAGAGAAAATGGCACCGAACTCTGCAATAAAAGTCGCTGAAAACTATGCCAACACATCTGCAAAGAGGAAACAGCCACGCACAACAACAAGACCCACAACATCAGAGGCTCATATTCATGTACATCATCAAATGTAGTGTACATGATACAATGTACTGTATGTGAAAGGGGGTGCTACATTGGGGAAACCAGACAGAAACTACACATGCGAATGAGCCTCCACCGAAGCTCCATCAAAAAACACCAGGAAGACAGCTATTGTACTCCAGTGGGACACCATTTCACCCAGGAGAATCACTCCATCCAGAACCTCAAAATAAAAGTACTCAGAGGGAATTTCAGAACTATCCAACAGCGGAAAACTTTTGAATTAAAAAGTATTCCATTTTTTAATACCAAGGGTTTTAGTATTAACACCGATTTAGGCTTTGAAGCCCACTATCTTAATGTCTTATAGCTAACACATTCCACTTACCCCCCCCCCCCCCTTCTATTGCTGTTTTTGTAAGCTACATGCTATGCTTAAATGTATTGCTTTTTATTTCACTCTGCTGTGTTCTTATCTACAACCTGATCTATAGACTTACTGACCTATCAGGACATTATTCCCAATGCAGGTCTCTTTCTCACTTAACTCTGGCCAATTAATTTAGTCTTTCTTGTTTTTCTAATTATTATTATTATTTTTTCCCCATCTTTTTCTGTTTGCTGTTTTTAGTTTATACTTGTATCAGTATCGCTTTTTGACTTGATAAAGAGAGGCATTATCTCTCGAAAGCTTGTCGCTTTATTATGAATACGTTTGTCCAATAAAAAAGGTATCACTATTCACTGCAATACTCTGATTATTCAACTGGATTACTGGACATCCACGGCTACCTCACTCTTCATAACTATGGAAGATACCGCATATGGCCGCTCTAAGAAGCTACTGATTAAGAGGACCAAAAAAACAGCACAGCTCAACAGTGACATATATTTTCTTTTTTTTTTATAATTAACTTTTTTATTGAAAGAATAAACAAATAGAACATCGTAAGTTCAGCAAATCATATAACAAATCTCTCAAGTATCAACAAGATATATCAAAAAGTTTCTTTCAAAGTTTTTCTTTTTTGGTTAGAATAACACATTACCATGTAAAACATATATATAAAGTCACACAAGGTCTTGAACATATATACATTCCTCAAAGCAGACATGTGTCTAGGAGGTACAGTAAGGTGAAACCATAGATCAAACATCAGGTCAACCCATAAAAGTAGTTCACACGAACCTTATTGTGGACCTCGTAGAGTCCATAAGTCCCAGCAGGAGGCCCATCGACGGTATCTTTCATCAATTTCAGCTGAAAGTGAGCTCATAGCCCGAATGAACCTGATTTTGTGAAGTACTTCAATGTGAGTAGGGGAGGTAAGTTTCCAGTGTTTAGCTATGATGCATCTCGTGGCCAAAAATATCTGTGTTGTTAAACATTGTTCTGATTTGAATAGCCCCGTAATTGGAAGGCCTAGCAAAGCTTCCTCAGGCTTTTGTGTTACTGTTGTCCCCAAAAGTGTTTCTAATAGGTCGTATGTTGCTGTCCATATGGGTCTTATTTTCGGACACTCCCACAGCATGTGAATCAGTGTACCAGTGTCTGTGCAGCCCCTAAAACATGTGTCAGGGTGTGTTTTGTTCAGAAGATGGAGTCTTGCTGGTGTAAGGTACCACCTCATTATTGTCTTAAAAGAGTTTTCTTTTAGTGTCACGTTTAGTGAAGAGGTATTGGCTTGTTTTAGGATCTTATTCCATTGGCTGTCGTCTAGAGTTACCTGCAAGTCAGCCTCCCATGCAGTTTGGTAATGTGGTTTAACCCTGTTGGTGAGAGACACCATCTGATTGTAAATGATGGCTATATTGGCCTTACCTCCGGGATTGTTGATACAGCATTTCTCAAAGGGAGATTTGGTGTGATATTTGTTGATTTTCGTAGAGTGTGTTAGTGTCTCATTAATTGCCATCAGATTAAGCCACTCTCTATGTGGCACCTGAATTATGTCAGTGATAATTGACGATGTGTTGCTTTGTGAGGTCACCCAGGTATCTGCCACAATTGTTATTTTGTTCTTTATCCACCATTTCATCTGGGTAAATTTATTGAGGTGCTGACCTTTGTGTGATTGCCATAGTGGAATCAAGCCAGAACCCACGCTCAGGAGGTCCACCCTTCTGTTCAGGTCTTTCCATAATTTCAAAGAGTGGCTAATACAAATTGGTAACTCTCCTGTTCGTAGGTCCCGACCTAAGCTAAGCCATAAAACCTGCGATAGTACCCAATGCTTGTCTTCTAGAAGTTGCCTCTCTATGTCTGCCCACACCGGTATGGCCTCTTTTTTAAACCAGGTCGTGGTTTGAGCTAATCTAGTGGCCTTATAATACTTGATTAGATCAGGGAAGGCTAGCCCCCCTTTCTGTTTAGGTGCACACATTGTGGTTCTATTAATTCTTGGTTTCTTGTTATTCCATGCGAACTTAAAAAGTGTTTTTTGCAACACTCTAAGGTCGGGTAACCTGATCGGGGTTGGGATTGTCCTAAATAGGTATAATAATTTGGGAATCACATTCATCTTGATGGAATTTATTCTGCCCAACCATGAGATGTTAAGGAAGGACCACTTGTAGATATCTGCCTTGATTCTGTTAAAGACAGGAGGAAAATTTGCCTCGTATACCAACGCTATAGACCGCGGAATATGAATACCCAAATAAGTTATCTGTTTGGGTGCCCATTTTATGGGAAAGCTGTTTTCTAAGTTCTGTTTCACCGTTTGGGGTAGTGTAATGTTGAGGGCTATGCTCTTGTTAGTGTTGATTTTGAACCCTGACACTCTGCCAAAGTCTGTGAGCAATTGGAATAAATTAGGCAGGCTTGGTATTGGATCTGTAAGTGACAGCATGATATCGTCTGCAAAAAGGTTGAGCTTATGCTCATTAGGGCCAATCTGCACTCCTTTAATGTTTGGACAATTTCTAACTGCCGCTGCCAATGGTTCAAGACTAAGGGCGAAGAGCAAGGGGGAGAGTGGGCAGCCCTGTCTAGTTCCCCTAGTAATATTAAATTGTTTGGACACAAATCCCTGATATATAATACATGCTCTGGGATCGCTGTATAAAGGCATAATGCCCTTCAAAAAGCCGTCCCCCAGACCAAACTTTGCTAATGTTTTCCACATAAAAGTCCAGTCTATCCTATCAAATGCCTTTTCGGCGTCTAAAGATAGGAGCATTAGCGGGATATCCTCTCTGGTAGCCAAGTCTGTCAGGTTAAAGATTCTCCTGGTGTTGTCGGGTGCTTCTCTACCTGAGATGAAGCCTACCTGGTCCGGATGGATCACGTCCGGCAACAATGGGGCCAATCTGTTTGCCATTATTTTGGAATATAGTTTGAGGTCCGTGTTGATCAATGAGATCGGTCTATAACTACCGCACTGTGCTGGGTCTTTCCCCTCTTTGGGTATTACGATAATTTTAGCCTCTAGAAATTCTGGTCTGAATGAAGAACCAGAAAGGAAACTGTTAAATAATTCTTGGAGGTGCGGTAGCAAGAGATCGATGTATTGTTTATAATAAAAATTTGTGAATCCATCCGGACCAGGTGCTGCATGTGATCTCGTGGCCTTAATAGCCTGTTTAATTTCCTCAGCAGTTATGGGGTCTGCTAGGGTCTCTGCCTGTGATTCCTCAATTTGTGGCAGCTGAATCCCAGAAAGAAATTCATCAATTTGTGATTTGTGAGAGTAGGATCCTGAGTGAGAGGGGGCGGAATACAGTTCTGTATAAAATTGTCGAAAGACATCAGCAATCTGGTCTGGTTTAGAGACCGGGCCTTTCCCTTTAGTAAATATCTTTGGGATGAATGAGTCCGCCCTCTGTGCTTTAAGCTTTCTGGCCAACATACTGTCAGGTTTATTGGTGCTCATAAAGAAGCTGGCCTGCGTACGTTGTAGCATGGAGACCACCTTCTTCCTGAGCACTGTGTTTAAGGTGTGTTTGTATTTCAGAATTTCATTGTAGATCTTAGGATCATGATTCCTGGCAAATAGTGATTGTAACTCTGTGATCTTGCTATTGAGGTCCCTAATTTGCACTCTATCTGCTTTTTTCGCTGCTGCTCCTAGCTGAATACAAACTCCTCTAATCACTGCCTTATGGGCTGCCCACACTCCTCCCCCGTCTACCTCACCCCCACTATTGATCCCGAAGTATTCCACAATTGCACTGCTGATTTTTTCCCTTAGGACTAGATCGTTTAATAGACAGGGATTTAGTGCCCACGAGGGGGACCGTCCCGCTGGTAGAAGTCCAGACAGGGAGATCAGAACCAGGTCATGATCTGACCACGAAATGGGTCGAATGGAAGCTGCTTCTAAGTTTAGTGATAGGTGTTGTTGAATGAACAGGTAATCAATTCTGGAGTGTGACAGATGTCTGGGGGAGTAAAAAGTATACTCTCGATCAGTGGGGTTCATTATCCTCCAACTGTCTATCAGGCAATTAGATCTGAGAATATGTTTAAGAGCTCGGGTAGCCGTGGGAGGTGTGAGTTTAGTGGTAGCAGTTGATTTGTCTGTAGATGGATCTAGGACTGTGTTCATGTCCCCCCCTATGATCAGGAGGGAGTGCTCCCAGCCCATAATCAGATCTGAAATCTTAGTGAAGAATTGCTTCTGATCAGTGTTTGGCGCATATATGTTAAGGAAGGTAATTTTCTGGTCATGAATGGTGCCATGTACTGCCACATATCTACCCTCTGGGTCTGTCTGAGTGCGGGTGTGGCGAAATGTAAGCCTATTATGAATAAGGAGAGCCCCCCCTCTTTTCTTTTCTGTTGCGGTGGAGTGGAAAGTTTGTTTATATGCTTTCCCCCAGTATTTGGGGACCGCTAGTTTCTTAAAATGTGTTTCTTGCACAAATATTACATCTCCCCCTAGTCTCTGATACTCTTTTATGGCAACCCCTCTCTTAATCGGTTCATTCAGGCCCTGAGCATTATGTGAAATGATATTAATATTCATGACTCACCGTTTGTCTGGGGCTCAAGGCCAAGCTTAGTAGAGCACTAAGGGTTATAGCCGCCTTCGAGTATCTAGTCTGATGAGCCTCCCGCTGGGACTCCGTCCAGAAACCACCTGCGTCACTTCACTGTGCAAATTGATGTAAACGTAAAGTAAAAAGTTAGGGTAGAACGGATGAGGAGAACACAACGATATACAGTGGTTGAAACTGCTTGTCAAGTAATCCGGCGTCAAATTTGTTGACACAAATTTATCAAAAAAAAAAAAAAAAAACTTCTTTTTTTTTTAATTCTAAAAATAAAATTATACTAATAGAATATAACAAAGCTAGGAACGTAGTATAACACAACTTCAAGGAGAGCGAGCGCTGTCCTTTTAATTAAATTGGTGAGTCCAGTAGTATTAGACTCCAATACTGACTGGATTCGCCGGGGGGTGTGTATATGGTGAAGCCCTTAAGGGACACTATCAATATCTATATAAAAAAAAAAAGAAGAAATATTCTTCTAAAGTGACAGATATTTATGCAAGAGTTTAACTAGTCCTGTCTGTTCATATTTTTGGTCGCAAGTTTTAGAAGATCAAAATAAGAGGTAGAACCTAACTATAACATATCATATAACAATACATCACAGTGTTATTGGATCTATGGCACATCTGGCTGGTCAGGGGCCCTGTTTTGATGTCTTCTGGGGGGGAGGTTGGAACCTCTACCACGAGAATTAAGACCAACTGTTCTTCCTCGGGGACCCTCTGTCAACTCCCTGACGGGTTGGCTGTCGCCAGAAACTCCAGGAGCATCTGTTAAAGTAATGCCCCAGGTAGCTAGAAGGGCCATCCCCTCCTCTAGGGTTCTGATGGTAAAGAACTTGCCGTCCCTGGCAATCAGTAGGCGAAATGGAAAGCCCCAAGAGTATTTCCAGCCATGGGCTAGGATGTTGTCCAGGAGTGGTTTCATCATTTTCCTCTTGAATAACGTTTGTTGAGCGAGGTCCGCAAAGACACTTGGTCTGTGCCCTTCGATGTCAGGGATACCCCCCCTGGATGCTCTCATGAACATTTCCTTAGTTGTATAGTAATGGAAGCGGGCGATGATATCTCTGGGGCGTTCAGACATGGTGGAATGACCTCCCAGAGCTCTATGGATCCGGTCCAGTCTGTATTGCTCAGAGTCCAGATTTGGTAGCAGAAACTCACAGAGCTCTGACATGTATAGATGGAGGTCAGTTACTGATTCAGGTACGTTTCTCAGTCTGATATTCTGTCTCCGAGATCTATTTTCTAGGTCTTCCTGAAATGTTAAGTGGCGGGCTTGCTCCTCCTTTAGCATGGAGATTTCTTCCTCAATCTTGACATGAGATTGTTTTAGTTTGTTATATTTCTCTTCAAGCGAGTCAGTTTTAGCGTCCACTCTTTTTATCTCGGACGTCAAGTCTGCTGAGACTTTTTGGATGTCCGCTCTGATGTCCTCCCTGAATGTGAGGATCAGGTCTTTGAGGTCTTGGATATCACCCTTAGTGCTTGGCGCTGTATGCTCCATCGTTGTTGCTGCCGTGGTTTTTGAGTTAGGCTGTTGTTTTTGAGATGCAGGGGGTGACGCTCTAGGCAAGTAATAAGATTGTATATTCTTGCTACTTTTTCTCGTAGCTACTCCAGCCATGACATAAGAAAAGGTATTTCGTCACTTTTGCGTTTGTAAGTGTCCCCATGTAACGGGCATATGGGAATAGGAAGTTACATCCTGGAGAATATCAAGTCTCTCATGTGAAACATATGCCCCATAAGCTTTGTGCTATCAGGAAGTCCCTTTGTGGTTTACCACTTTCCTCCACTAGATGGCAGTGGCAGACCAGGGAAGTATCAGATGTAATTGATAGTCTTAATTTCTTGTAGTAGTAAGTTAATGTAGTTTAAAGATCACTGATGTTATATTCCTGAAATTTCTCTGGGTAGTAGTGCTGTATATCTTTATTGCAGTACACTGAATATATGTGCACCCCATTAGACCCCAAGATATAGTAAGTTACCAGAGTGCTTCAGGAATTGTCACTTTGACCATCGGGCGGCTGAATTGTAGTGTGCTCTGCTCAGCACCAGCCACATTGTAGCTTGATCCGCCAAAGAAGGAATAAAATACTTTTATTGTGCACATGAGAATCTGTGAACTTCCAATGTAGGGTAGATGGTGCCCCTTTTCTACTTTGACAGATAACAATTGTATCCACCTGCCTTTGGTGTCAGGCAGCTGCATGCACTTAGTGAAATCAGAATGGCAGTCAGTCACTGGGCCTAGCCCTGCCCTAGTTAGAGCATAGAGACCACAAGTCACAAAATGCCCCCTATCACAGGGGAGTGAGGCATAAGAACTTGCAGAGTTGTGTGTCACAGTTCCAAGGCAATGATAGTTGGATTCTTTGCCACAGCTGTAAATATTGACAACAAAAAATCAGGGCTTGGCTGTCGTTTGAACTAGGACTAGAACATAAGAATGCAAATCAGGCTCTAGTCACACACTTAACAAACTTCAGTAGACAATAGCAACAAAATCAAAGGACACTGGGTTGTAAAGGCCTAAGTAGGCTTGTCAGTTGTAGTGGATTTCAGAGGCACTGATAGGCATGAGTGACATATATTTTCTGTCACACTGTAAAAGAAGGAACCTCATCCCAAATGGGCTAAAGATAAAAAAAATCCACTTACTACTACACACAACTCACAATATGCTGATAACCTCTGCAAACGCACAAGTGAGAAACTAAGAAACAACCTAATCCATCAACTATATGGCAAGAAAGAAAAACTAAAGAACCAAATACTATCCCTTCTTCAATAACTAAGGGAACACAACATTTTTGATGCTGAAATAGTGGAATAGGAAATACAGCATCTACAGATGAAACTGCAACATGATCTCATAAAGAAGAAAAATAAAAAAACTGAACTGCCTCTCTCAAAAGAACAACAAAGTACAGATACAGAAAGAGAGTGTGGATTACTCCATTTCAACTGTGATTTCTACTACCACCAATAAGTCTCTGGAAAACTCGTCAGATAACACAGGATTCACAAACCTATCTAACCATCAGCTAACACAACCAGAGATCTCTGTTCTCTCTAAAGGACTATCATTCTGTCCAAGCACAAACCTGGATAAAATTCAACTATACTCTGACCTGGAAGAATTCTTCAGGAGACTGAGACTTGCAGAATATTTCTACAACAAAGATGATACCACACCATCACTGGATTATAACAGCAGGAAAAAGAATACACAGTTCACTCCTTCACCTGGACGCAACCCCAAACTGGACAGTTACATAGAAAGCTTTCGCCTGAGAACTACATCTTTAATAACATCCCAACAGAAAAGAGACTTATACAATCTCTCTCCATCAGAAAGAGCTGCCATAAAAAGCTTAAAATCAAACCCTAACATCACCATTAAACCAGCAGACAAAGGAGGCGCAGTTGTAATCATAAACACAGAGGACTACATACAAGAAGGAAACAGACAACTGAAAAACAATACCTACTACAAAAAATTGAACAAGGACCCTACCGAAGAATACACCATCCAACTAAGAAAACTCATTCAAACGTTCCCTAAGAACGTGCAGCACGAATTGGAGCAGCTTATACCCACCCATCCTCCAACTGGGACTTTCTACATGCTGCCAAAGATCCACAAGCCAGGCAATCCAGGGAGACCTATTGTTACAGGTATGGACACACTGACTGAACAGTTATCTGGTCTTGTTGAAAACATCCTGAAGCCACTAGTTTAAAACACTGACAGCTATATACAAGACACCACTGACTTCCTTAACAAACTCAGTCAGATTGAGGGCCTACCTGCCAACACACTACTGGTAACCATGAATGTTGAATCCCTTTACAGCAACATCCCACATAAAGATGGCACTGAGGCATGCATGAAGTTTCTTTCTACACACAATCAGAATCACAAAAATAACCCTGATACCATTGTCAAACTACTAGAATACATCCTGACCCACAACTACTTCACCTTCAACCAGCATGTTTACCTACAAATAATGGGGACCGCAATGGGCACGAAAATGGTACCACAATATGCCAACCTATTTATGGCCGACCTGGAAAAGAGATTCCTGTCCACATATGTCCACAAACCTTACAGATACTACCGTTACATAGATGACCTGTTCATCATATGGACAGAAGGGGAAGGAAAACTCAAAGACTTCCATAATTCGTTCAATACCTTTCACCCATCCATTCAATTTAAAATGGATTATTCCACAGAACAGGTTAACTTTCTGGATACCACCATTTCCATTACAAATGGCAAACTGAATTCATCTATCTATAGGAAAACTACAGACAGATGTGGTTACCTCCACAACTCTAGCTTCCACCCCTCCCACACTAAACAAGGGATAATTCATAGTCAAGCCATCAGATACCACTGCATATGTTCAAACACAGAGGACCGTGATGAACACTTAAAAACACTGTCTGCCTCCTTCAGACAGAAGGGTTACAAACCCCATATTATCACTCAGAAACTAACCTCTGCCATCAGAACACCCCGGGAACACCTGCTGCAATACAAAACCAAAGAAACAACTTCACGTACCCCTCTGGTAACCACATACCATCCAGTTCTAGAAGGAATACGCAAAATATTTAGGGACTTACAACCACAACACACAGTGAACACAGAATTGAAACATATATTCCCTAAACCCCCCATTCTTGAATTTAGGCAGCCACCAACTTTAAGACAAACATTGGTGAACAGAAGATTGCCAAATGAACAGCATAACAGAGAAAATGGCACCAAACCCTGCAATAAAAGTCGCTGCAAACTATGCCAACACATCTGCAAAGAGGACACAGCCACGCACAACAACAAGACCCACAACATCAGAGGCTCATATTCATGTACATCATCAAATGTAGTGTACATGATACAATGTACTGTATGTGAAAGGGGGTGCTACATTGGGGAAACCAGACAGAAACTACACATGCGAATGAACCTCCACCGAAGCTCCATCAAAAAACACCAGGAAGACTGCTATTGTACTCCAGTGGGACACCATTTCACCCAGGAGAATCACTCCATCCAAAAACCTCAAAATAAAAGTACTCAGAGGGAATTTCAGAACTATCCAACAGCGGAAAACTTTTGAATTAAAAATGATTCAATTTTTTAATACCAAGGATTTTGGTATTAACACCGATTTAGGCATTCTGGCCCACTACCTTAATGTCTTATAGCTAACACATTCCACTTACCTTCCCCCCTTTCTATTGCTGTTTTTGTAAGCTACATGATATGCTTAAATTTATTGCTCTTTATTTCACTCTGCTGTGTCCTTATCTACAACCTGATCTATAGACTTACTGACCTATCAGGACATTATTCACAATGCAGATCTGTTTCTCACTTAACTCTGGCCAATTAATTTAGTCTTTCTTGTTTTTCTAAGTTTTTTTTTTTTTTTGCCCATCTCTTTCTGTTTGCTGTTTTTAGTTCATACTTGTATCAGTATCGCTTTTTGACTTGATAAAGAGAGGCATTATCTCTCGAAATACACATATATATATACTACATACATACACACGTCCCAATGTCGCTATGAATTTTATACTACAAATTCTTTGTTATTTTGGTACAGAGCATATGAATTCTAGCCACTAGTCTATATGTTTTCCCACAAATTAGGTTGCTTTAATTACTTTTTTTCTCATTTAACATCGTTTGTGCTGTCATGCTGTTACTGAGAGCCTAATAATATATTTCTGCATTTTTAAAAAAAAAATATGAATGTATTAACATCATTGAAAGTTTCTGTATTAAATAAATATTGTTTCCCAATGGACCAGTTCACTAGCCAGAGGCCACACCAGCCATTTTCTTTTCACTTTTGCATAGAGAACAGCCACTGCAGTCTGGGAATATTAGTGAATTGGGTGCAATGTTTAAAGCCTATGCAGAGAAGGGGCAGCTAATGTTAATATCAAGCTGATATCACATTCTTAAAAATATATTTATTTGCTGTTTTATGCAGAGAAAAGAAGAAAAAAAATGTCAAATTCGGTACCTGCAAAAAAAACCAAAGAATTTAAATAATAGTTTTTTTAAACAAAGAGATTTTCATTTTTGTTTAGAATGATATAAAATATGATTTGTGAAATGCAAGCTTGCAATACTTACAGCCAAAATTAGTGTAAGTCCCAAGAGTCAGCTCAGGTATGGAACAATTTTCTATCTGAATACTTCAGCTACATGTGAAATCCTGGTTTACCAGAAAACCCTTTCAATACAGAGAAAAAGTAAACTATCAATTACTATTATAGATTTACCCAGTTTCATTTGTTACTTCTAATCTCAAAGGATGTCCCCTTGTCAGTTGAAAACCTCTTGGCACAAAAAGTTCCCTTGACAAAGCCTTGTATTGACCCTGTATGTATTTATATAAAGTAATCATATCCCCTCTTAGACGCCTTTTTTCTAGAACAAAAAAGTTTAATTTGGTTAGTCTTTCTTCATAGCTTAGTTAGCCCCATCCATTCCCCTTATTAGTTTTGTTGCCCTTCTCTGTACTTTTTCCAGCTCTAAATTTTCATCTTTATGAAGTGGTGCCCAAAATTGTACTCCATATTCCAAATGAGGGCGTACTGGGGATTTGTATAGTGGCAGAATTATATTTGCTTCTTTACCCTTCGTAATACATGCTAATATTTTACTTGCCTTTGCAGATGCTGCTTGGCATTGAGCACTGTTACCTAGGTGGTTGTCCACAAGTACTCCCAAATCTCTTTCAATAAATCTCCTCTGCCATTTAGCTGCCCATTCCTCTAATTTATGCAAATCCCTTTGGAGTGAAATTACATAATTTTCTGATTGAATTACCTTGCACAACTTCGTGTCATCAGTAAAAATGGAGACACTTCTTCCCAGTCCCACCTCTAAGTCATTAATAAATATATTAAAAAGGAGAGGACCTTATACTGAACCCTGAGGAACCCCACTTGCCACATTAGTCCAATCTGAGTATGTTCCATTTACAACAGCCCTTTGCTTCCTGTATTTTAGCCAGCTCTCAATCCATAAGCAAATATTTACTGCAATTCCTGTATCCCTTAGTTTGCTCAATAGTCTCCCATGTGGCACTGTACCAAAAGCCTTTGCAAAATCCAAAAAGACTACATCCACTGAGTTGCCTTGATCCAAGTTCCTATTAACCTCCTCATAGAAACTAAATAGATTTGTTTGACATGACCTATCCCTCATAAATCCATGTTGATTCCTACATATAATCCTGTTCAAATAGACACATTCTTATATATTATCCCTTATTAAACCTTCTAAAAGCTTTCCCATTACAGAAGTGAGGCTTACAGGTCTATAATTTCCTGGATTTGTTCTTGCTCCCTTCTTAAATATAGGTATCACCTCTGCCTTTCTCTAGACATTTGGTAGAGACCCTGTGTTGAGTGAATCTTGAAAAAATAGATATAATGGTTTTGCTATTACAGAACCCAGTTCTCTCAGTACCATCAGGACCTGGGGCTTTATTAACATTTAGTTTTTCCAACCCCTTTTGGATTTCTTTATTTAACCAATAATTTGGTGTAGGTTGTGTAGCCCCATTTTGTTGCAGTGTTCCAACCACTGGTACCTACCTTGTGTATACCGAAGAAAATAACCTATTTAGCTCATCTGCCTTTTCCTGGTCACTGATTATCAGATGGCCTGTGTTACATTGTAATGTTCCTATAGCTTCCTTCCTCACCTTCTTCCCATTAAGATATTTGCAACTACCTTTTAATTTTTAATTTTCGGTGGTTCTACAAATAATTCTCCACCATATTACTTAGTGCCTATATATTAGTGTATTTTAATATACATTGTACCAACCCTCACAGAAAACTGTATTGAGACAGATATATGAGTGTCTTTTTCTTTTTTGGTTAGATCAATCCCTGCTTTATATTAAATGTTTTTCCAAGTTATTTTACCCATCTTTTAGAGTATTTCTGTGATCTTGAGTAATAGTGGATAGCAAATAACATTAATAGATATCAGGCATTTAAATTCATAGTAGCAGAGTTTCAAATAACATGAGTGGTCCAATTCCAGTGTCTAACTGCGAGTTTTAGGTGCTAAGCAGCAAACTTTGGTGTATCTGAAGAAATTACAGTAGCTTGTTAATTGCAGAATGAAACAAGTAGGTTATACTGGAACAGATCTTTAAATCTCAAGATATCTGTCTCTTAATGTTTCAATGTTTTCATAAAGTGTATGAATTATTTTACAGATACACATATATGTGGTATTAAAATGTAAACATGTTGTATATACATAGTACTGTATAATTATACAGCCTCAAAGTAAAGCTCAAATGCAAAGCTCAAGATTGCACTGATAAATACAAACTGTAGACTCCCCATGCTCAAGAGCAATTCTAAAGTATTTAAAGAAACTATGTGGTGTTGTAACAATACAATTATTATGCTATGCTTATATCTAACAGCAATATTCAATATTAAACTTACTTTCCCTCCAACCAAGCCATCAAGAGGTGAGGGAGGTTCTGTTCTGGCCTGAACGTATTTCAGAGAAGTGTGAACAGATAGTAGTTAGCATATGTCTAGACAGTGCCCTTTGCCAAGGAAAGACATTTTAACACAGGACATCTCCAGTAACAAAGTATATAATATATATATATATATATATATATATATATATATATATATATATATATATATACCATATATATATATATATATAAACACACTCACACACACACATAAAATATACAGACTATAGATTCAACGGTTGCTTAGTAAAGTCTCCTAAATTTACAATAATTTGGGTCCCAGTGAGACCGTATGTATGCAAATAATATCCTGTGTGCTGAACACACTTGCTGCTGTGTGTCTTGCAGCACTGACCATTTCCTGTTTTTTTCAGGCTTTTGACAGTGGTTATCAATATATTCACCAATATTAAGATGAAACTGTTTTGGAGAAAACTAAAGTAGTTCTCGGAGATATCTGTCCCTGGCCAAATTACCAATATACATATAGTGTGCACACCTTAGAGAAATAATACACCAACACAGAGTTCTGGTATAAAGCTTTCTCTCGCCTACTGTTTATTGAATCAGCCCCCATATATAGCATTTAACAATCAGATACATGTTGCAACTAAGCAAAACATCAGGTTTATTCGGTATTTCATTGGTTCTGAGGTGTCCGCTTTTACAGAATCTCAGCAAGGCATTGGGTTAATGCATTAAGGAGTCTCTAGGTGTCATCCCACAGTGGGATGAGTCTTTCTCTCATTGGTCAGAAGGTGAGGACAAAGGGAAGATGGCGTTCTCCTTCTTGTGCCCAAGGTGTGGTAGTCATCGTCACCCTTAGCAGACCGGAAATAGGGCTGCCGACATCTTGTATGCGGAAGTGGAAAATCCTCCATCTTAGAGTCTCCAATAATCAACATTGTTAATAAGGTTACGTAATACTGAATAGAGAAAATGTATGAGTAGAGCAAACATAAAATGCATTTTCTTGTAGATCCTGATCCATAACAGTCCCCCCTAAAATGTCATCTTATGTTTTCACATCATCCAACCCACTCATACTAGTTCATTGTAAAGGTTAGTAACTGCTGCGTATTGGATAATACAAGTTAAGAGTACATGTCTTTTAAGCTATGGTTCCTCCGGAACACTATTCTTCTGTGGATTCTATGTCCGGATGTTGAAAGCATTGCATGTGAGTATGACATAGGTACATATCTTCGTTTGATCGGGCTTGCCATGACCTAACGTCACACCTACCCTATGTCCTATGCGGCATGGGAAAACTTAGAAGCCTCTATCAGCTAATAGTGTAACTAACTCAGATCAGGAACCATGGTGTTCATAAGACACTCTCCTTCGAGCCTGTGGTCATCTGCTTTAGCATATGAGATGTCTTATAGGTATCATCTTGGTCACCGAAATCTAGTTCTAGATTCTGGTGCACAAAGGTGGGTGAAGCGCTGACCATTGCATCCTGTAGATAAGTACGTATACAGGGGATAATACAACACAAAAGGAAGACAAGTAGGATTATAACGGCAAGAATAGCCATTCCAACTTGTAATAAAACCTTTTGCCAACCATTCATCCATCCGAATCATGAATCCCAATAGTCCATGGTACCAGAATTTTCTTTTATATCTTGACCAAGATTAGGCAATTTCCGAATTGCCAGTGTGATCTTGCCATTTGGACCTGTGTTATCGGAAATATACGTACAACATGTGCTAGTGTCAGGAAGCATTTTACATACTCCACACTTTTCAGCAAGAATCATGTCTAATGCCATACGATTCTGGAAGGCCATGTGTGATGTAGCCTCTAATTGTTCTGCAATGCCTTTTAAGGCATCCTTAGTGTAGTTAACAAATCGCTGCTGATTATAATAGATATAATTAATCCAGGTGACATTTTTATTTACACCAATCATTGGTATCAGTGATTCAAATCCTGCTGCTATCTGATTTTGGGCCTTAAATTGGTCGGGCACCCCCCTTGGGACTCCAATAGCATCAATATACACATGTGGGTCAAAACTTTCCCGAGGTTCAAATGATGTTTGTCAGAAGAAGTTTGTCTTCTCTTTCTGGACCTTGCTTGGGGGGCATTAGGTAGATTATCATCATAATAAGTTGGGACAATATGTAACGGCATTATGGCTTTAGCCAAGGTACATTCCCCACGCCATACTCCTGACAGTGTTACCCTGAGTTTCATATCCCCACATAACCAATATATGTCCCCTAAAGCTTGTGTCTGATTGATTAGCAGTGTGGATGAACCATCTCTATATGTGTGACAAAATCCACTTGGGAACTTCTGCAAATTAAACCCATGAGAAACATTTCTCCTGTAACACGTATAATTTCCAGGGTATATAGTTATACCTTTCCCTGGATAGGGATTATTACTTATCACAGGGTACGTCTTTCTCCATTGTTCGCACTTATCTATATAATTATGTCTATATTTGAACAACCTCAGAAAACATTTCTCTTCCTGCAAAGGTATAGTAAGTGGAACAGTACCTAAATGAGGCCTAGCATGGCCGCATACATAACAGTTGGTCTTATTACTTTCCTGTACATTGTATTTCATCCATTCCAACCATACATAAAGATCTGAAAATCCAGTCTCAGTAGCTAACGTGTCCTCATATGTTGGGTCACCAGTGGCAGTCATTGTTCCTATAGTCTGTGCGCCGGGTTTTAATGCCTGTAGTACGGGAGGTAAATCAGGATATTTGTACAAGTCTGCTAATTTCCCTGAAAACCTCGTAGTTTTCCTGCTCACCCAAGCTCCCATCCGATATGTGTCAGCATCTTACTGGACTAGGACTCTGTATAGTCAGGGTTAGTTGCATACTCCCCCCACTATTCAGGCATCTACCAGTCTTTAGTAGAGTAATTCGGTCGGGGAGGAATCTGCCCTGGTCATCTCTCTTATTTGCAGCGCCCTGAGGTCTAGATTCCCAGTGTTCCCCAGTATTCCACCCTACCGCTCCCCATGTGGAGCAATCTTTACCAAAGATCTCGTCAATGACACATATATATATAGCCTTATTGGGGGAGCTCTGGTACAAGTCACACTGTTCAGGGACCGTGGGACATTCGACAATGTCACAAAAATCAAAGGTGTATGTAGCTACGTGTGAAGTTTGGGAATTATACCAAAAGGTGATACCATCCTCACATTTTGTAATGGTTACATGTTGAGCATTGCTCATGTATACTGCAAGAAACAGAATAAACCACTGGGCTGTGCTCATTGTATTGTTTCCTGGTCATCAGGGGGAGGAACATTTTTGCAATGGGATGCGTGGACCCAAGTAGCTTTCCCTTCCAACTTAACTGATGTAGCTGTGATCAGTAGTACTTGGAATGGGCCTTCGTATCTGGGTTCCAAAGGAGTTTTCCTCACAAATTTCTTGACCAGGACCCAATCTCCAGGAAGTAGTTGATGAGTACCAGTGATCACTTCCGAATCTGGAATAGAAGAGAACACTTGTGAATGGATTTTAGTCAATGCGGTGGACAGTGCAATCACATAGTCAACAAGTACATCAGATTTAAGTTGCAGCTGCTGAGGAAAGTAGCACCCTACTCTAGGAGCAGAGACAAACAGGATTTCATGAGGGGATAGTGCATGTTTCCCCCTAGGGGTATACCTGACACTGAACAAGGCTATGGGGAGACTTTCAGGCCATGGCATACCAGTTTCTTGTGAAATTTTTTAACATCCTGGACTTTAAAGTCCTGTTCATACGTTCTACCTTCCCGCTACTCTGGGGATGATAGGGTGTATGGAAGGACAGAGTTAGCAGTCTCTTTACAGTGGTTTTGGCTGTCATGTTTACAACTGGATAGGCCTCTGGCCATCCTGAGAACATATACACAATGACCAGAGCGTATTCAAATTGACCACTCCTTGGCATTTGTATGTGATCAATCTGTATCCTCTGGAATGGATACAGAGATTTTGCTAAATGCTTCTGTGGGGGGTTTTCAGTTCGGCCTGTATTACATTTAGCACAGATGCTACAGGACTTGCAATAGTTGCTCGTAAGTGTAGTTATGCCTGGGGCCATATAGTACTTGTCTATTAGAGCGTTCATGAGGGTCTTTGACAAGTGTGCTGGTCCGTGGGCCCACTGTACTGTTGCTGGATAGAGATTCTTTGGTAAACACAATCTCAGATTATCAACATACAATCCATCTTTAGGGATTGCTCCCTTTGCTTTCCACTTGTTTACTTCTTCTGGGTCTGCAGTCTTCTGCAATTCTTTGAGTGGTTTCAAATCTGTAGGTAAAGACTGCATTGTGTAGATATTTATGTCTTCCTTCTCCTCTTTCTTGTCCATTTCCTGTGATATCATTTCTGCCTTCTTAGCCATCTGGTCTGCTAGATGGTTTCCTCGTGCTTCATCTGAATTTAGCTTCCCATGTGCCTTCACTTTCAGTATGGCCACCTCCTTTGGGAGTGCTAAAGCATCTAGTAGTTCACGAATGGCTTTATCATGCTTTACTGGGGTGCCTGCAGCTGTCATGAATCCTATGGCTTTCCAAATTATCCCAAAGTCTTGAGTCACTCCTAGAGCATATCTTGAGTCTGTATAGATGTTAGCTCGGACTCCTGTCGCAATTTCACAGGCCTTAGTCAATGCAATCAACTCTGCTTCTTGTGCTGACATGGAGGGAGGTAGTGAGAAGGCTCGTATCACATCTTTTTCCGTAGTCACAGCATAACCTGTGTGATATTTTCCATTCTCATCAGCATACCTTGATCCATCCACATACAGAGTGATGTCTGGGTCTGTCAGGGCAAGTTCTTTTACATTCGCAAGGTGTGAGGTCTCCATTTCCATTTGCTGAAGACAGGTGGGTTTACTGATCCTGGAACAGCATATGGGTCTTCAGCTTGTACTTTGGGAAAACTATTCACATGCCAGTTGAGGGTTTGTTTTGTTATTCCTTCTGCTTCTAGTTCATCTTCATCTGCAGACTCCCACCATTTCAGCGCAGTTCCCAATGAGCTCCATGTACTCTGTGCAGACTTTGTTAGTGCTATGTGTGGGACAGCTGTATCCCAATGTTTATAGAGCAAATCTGCTTCAAAAGGAAGCTCTACTGTGATGTGCGCTATGCCCTATTGTATCATTATACAATGTCATCAGTTTTGACGTGACTTGCTTTAATTTCATAAGCTTTACTTCATATTGAAGGTCCCGTCCCGGTGTTTGTTTGTTCCACAGCGTACAATGTAGAGAGTCTTGTGTTTCATCTGTTTCTGTCTTCTTGACTAGGCGTCCCAGTAAATGATTTTTACATCCGAGCTTATGTTTGAATCCTGATCCAAGTTCAAACTATACCAGAAATGTCCTTCTTCCTCATCTCCCCCCTCAGGAAATGGCAAGAGAGTGCCTGGATTAAGCACATAACACCTCTGTAAGGTGACATCATGTGGCAGGAGCAGTGAACATTGGAGACGGAGGTGTCTGGCTGCTGTCAGGTGTTTTGGCTGCGTCTGATTTATGATAGCAGCAATGTCATGTGGAGCAAGAACTGTCAAGGGATACCCAAGGACTATGTCACTTGTCTTATCCAGTAAGGCATGAGCTGCAAATACTGCCCTAAGGCAGGAAGGGCCTCCTCTTGCTATAGCATCCAGATGACATGAGAAGTAGCCAATGGGGGGTTGTCTGTTTCCATGGGACTGTGTCAAGTCTCCCATTGCATGTCTTTCTTTTTCTGATATAAACAGTTTGAACGGTAGGTCATAGTTGGGTAGCCCTAATGCAGGGGCTGAGGAGATAGCCTGTTTCAGAGCGTAAAAGTTGTTTAAGTTATCTGAGTCACCTGAAAGGGTTTAATCTTCAGGACATCATACAAGGGCTGCATCAGGAGAGAGGCTTCTGGGATCCACGCTCTGCAATAGGATATGAGACCTAGGAAAGCGTGGAGGGGTCTATGTCCTTCTGGTACAGACATTTCTTCTATTGCTCTAACACGGCTGCGTGTGAGATGGTGCACTCCTTTTGAAAGGCAATGTCCCAGGAATATAACAGTCTCCTGACACCACTGTAATTTTTCTCTGGATGCCTTGCACCCTTGTTCTGCCAGATGTCTCAGTAAAATCTCTGATGTCCGTGTAGCTGTAGGAAGGTCTTCAGCACAGAGTAGGAGGTCATCAACATATTGCAGAAGTACAACATCAGGGTTTTCCTGTTGCCAAGAATCAAGGATTAGACCCATGGCCTTAGCAAACTGACTAGGAGAATTCTGTGCTCCTTGGGGCATGACAGTCCATGTAAATTGATTATGATCATGTGTAAATGCAAAGAGATACTGACATGAAGGATCAAGAGGAATGCTAAAGAAGGCATTTGCCAGATCCACTACAGTAAAGTATGCTGCTGTTGGAGGTATTTCAGAGAGGAGAGTGTGTGGGTTAGGTACTATGGGAGTGTCTAATATGGTTGCTTCATTGACTGCTCGCAAATCTTGTACCATACAGTATTTTACTGGCTCTCCTTTCCTGGATTTCTTTTTCACTGGGAAGAGGGGTGTGTTACATGGTGACGTACACCGGACTAACGCCCCCTGTTTCAACAGGCTCTCTATCTGCCGTGTAAATGTATCAATCTGTGCTGGCTTCAGAGGATACTGGGGTTTTCGTGGTAATTTAGCTCCAGGCTTCAACTTTACTATGACTGGAGGCACCTTTAAATGCCCCAAATCTTCCGGACCACGTGACCAGAGGGTTGCCGGAATCTTATCCAAGATGTCGACCGGGCCTGGTCTATTGTCACTTTTCGCATCTAAGTGGAGTAATATTGGTAGTGAACAGAGTGCTGACGTGTCGGTAATTGTTAAAGGTGAGGACACTTGTATAGTCCCATCCGGGGTAAACCAGATGGATGCTTGTAAGCGGGAGAGCACGTCTGCACCTAACAAGTTCATTGGGCATGTGGAGGACACTACAAATCTAGCAAGCAGGTCTGGGAATGGGCCTATTTGTAGTGGCTGAGTCAACTGGTTGGATGAGGGGATACCGTCAACTCCTACACAAACAACATCAATGTCAGACAGGTAAGATGAGTCGGGCAGATCTTGTTGTCTTAGGACACTTCTGGCTGCACCTGTGTCTACTAGGAAGGTGGTAGGGATCCCTTCTATTGGTAATGTTACAATAGCTTGAGGTCCTAGTCCCCTATCCCCTGAAGATACTGCCATAGCAGGAGATAGTGACACAGGCTCACCACTGTCCCTTGCACCTCATTAGTGCCATCGCCCTGCAGCTTTGTCCTTGATTTTCTAGGCATCATACAAATCTTGCTGATGTGCCCAAACTTGTTACAATTAAAACACTTTCTTGTTGGTTCTGTCTTCTCCTGCTCAGAAGACACCATAATGTGTGTATTCTTCTTATTACCTTGTGAGAACTCAAGCCCTTTTGTTACGAATATATTTCCACTGACTCTGTTTTATCCTGTATAAATCTGACAACTTAATAGCCTGATCTGCTAGTTCATCCGTTAATGACTCACAGAATTCTATATCAGCATTGCAGACAGGCATGCAGGAGTTAACTACAGGAGCAGAGACAAGCAGGGGGAGTTGCTCACAGAGAATCTAAAAATAACAGTAAATGAGACAGAAATTGTCTCGGAGTAACTTTCTAAAAACATAAATTAACGTTGTGTTTACTTTTTCTTTCGTATACTTCTTCATGTATAGTAAAGCTTAATGAAACATTGAATGTCTCCTATCTCTTCCTTTTAATAAGGATTAATATTGCCAAGAAGTAGTGGATACAGGGCACTGATTCCAGCAGAGGTAGTATAGTAGGTGCTGTCTGCCTTTTAGATGGGGTATAGGGGCGTGTATCCAGTGGGTGCGGTGGACATCGTCATAAAGTTATAGTCAACTCCCACTTTCCTAAGTTGGGAACCATGATAGGGCGGTGGTCGGGCGGCACCGTCACATTAAGAGGAGTGTTCAGGTGTGGGTTGGGCTCCTCCCTCGTGTGTGTGTGGGCGCCATCTTGGGGCTGTGGCTGAATGGAATGTCTTTGTTCTGCGGAGGGAGTTTGTGTGGTGTTGGAGTTACAGGGTGCTTGTATTACAGGGGGGACAACGGCTGGAAGTAGGGGACTGACTGTCTCACACGGTGCATAGTATGCACACTTATGTCCACATACTTCAACCTCTCTCTCTGTCCACCCCTCTATTACTTCTCAACACTTTCCACCACTCTACTGCCCTCAGATGTCCTCCCACAATATTTGTGAATCCACACACTTTAAACATCTTCTTAGATTTATTTACCACTGCTTCTCCCCCTTTACTATATCTCGGGCCAACATGCCCTTTTGTTAATTTAGTCTCATTCCGCCCCATCTTTCTGTCCTGAGTATAGCACAAGCTGGTTTTAGGAGGCAGACAAGAGGAGGGAGAGAGAGAGAAACAAACAGACCAGTTGTTTGAAATAGAGTGTCTGATATGCTCGACTGCTGCAAAGAAAAGAATAACTTTGCACGTCTTCCGTAAACTCAGACTGTAGTTACTGCCCTCCGGGGCACCACTAGGTTGTAGTGTGTAACCATGCACTACTGGCAAAGGGATAGCAAAGAGCCTAGTGTATAGCAAGAGGTGACTAAGATAGGCATAAGATTACAGAAGAGAATAACATCACATTTCATTATTAAACATACATCGTAGCCGGCAGTATCACAACATAACAGTATGTTGTTTTGGATGGATAAAACTCACAAGTACACACAAATATGCAAACTGTTACATGCAATGCATTCAAACAAAATAATCTCCCATTACATTGTAGATCTTATGGAGATTTCTTTCTTGGTTTAATAATCTGAAAACCCAACACACCTGTCCAAGGTGTGTTCATTGACGCCCCTGATGATTGTTACGTTGTTGTGTTCGTTACACAACCAATTCTCAGTCTGCGTCTATATATATACTGTACTCTTAGGGGTACGTCTACAGTCCTTAGGTACAGTTTCCTTTGAGATACCTACTTTTACATTCAAGGTGCGGTCTCAAAGTCTAACTCCGGGTATATATATCTTGAATTATTTACCTTTTAAATCAATCTCCTCCCGGGACACACCTACTTTCACACAAATATTTACTTCACGTAATTTAACAACAACATGAAAACATGAACAGAAACATGAAACATGACAGTTATTTCACTTACTGTACAAATTCATACGACCTTAAGCATTGGCATAGAAAGAATTCTCTTAACTAAGATAAGTCCTTGAAAGAGTTAAACGAGATGGGAGGGGGAGTATACTTTCGCTGTATGTGCTCTGACCTTGCCTGTCACACAGCCACAGAAAATTCAGCTTCTCAGCTTCACAAGTACAGGGGGAGAAATTCTAAGCCACATTTCTCACCAAAACATGCATCACAACCAGCAATAACAGACCATAGTAACATTTAAACAATTTCTGCAGAAAATTTCTGATTCTTAAGATACTTTAGTCCAAGGCCTCACACCGTCGTGTGCTAAAATTGACGCCCTCAGGGCTATAGTGCTACCAGGGCACTACCAATCCGTCCCTGAAGTCTGCATTCCACATACATGCTTTTACACCTTAGTGTGTGATAGACGTCTCTCGGGGTTATCACGCTACCAGGGCACGAACATCATGACCCCCGAAAGATACTCGGCTATCCAACATGCATAGACCCTCCTTAGGAAAGGTATGTCAAATGACACCGATCCCCAAAGTACGTGTATGCACGTCTGTACGTACGGCTCCTCCGGTTTTATTGTGCTACCAGGAGTCTGCTGCACGTACACATATATGTCCCGGACCACAATATCCAAGAAATCACAATCACTCGACCCACACTCTCAACAGTCATACACAGGTGATAGATATCACTGGTACAGGATTCGTAATGGACTTGAGGCAAGTTATTACCTGTACTTTGACAACTTCCCCCAACAGCGGGTCTGGATGATGGGCTGAGTCCCAGGAACAGGTTTACGCGGTCAAGGTGCTGTGTCCTTACCGTGTACCGGAGGTGATCGGGCTCCGCCCGTTCCTGCAGGCTCCGTCCAGATCCCTTGTGTCCGCTGCCGGCTCAGTTAAACCTCAAGTCCCTGTTCGGGCGCCAATTATGTTTTGGAGAAAACTAAAGTAGTTCTCGGAGATATCTGTCCCTGGCCAAATTACCAATATACAGTACATATAGTGTGCACACCTTAGAGAAATAATACACCAACACAGAGTTCTGGTATAAAGCTTTCTTTCGCCTACTGTTTATTGAACCAGCCCCCATATATAACATTTAACAATCAGATAAATGTTGCAACTAAGCAAAACATCAGGTTTAATCGATAGTTCATTGGTTCTGAGGTGTCCGCTTTTACAGAATCTCAGCAAGGCCTTTGGTTAATGCATTAAGGAGTCTCTAGGTGTCATCCCACAGTGGGATGAAACTTTCTCTCATTGGTCAGAAGGTGAGGACAAAGGGAAGATGGCGTTTTCCTTCTTGTGCCCAAGGTGTGGTAGTCATCGTCACACTTAGCAGACCGGAAATAGGGCTGCCGACATCTTGTATACGGAAGTGGCAAATCCTCCATCTTAGAGTCTCCAATAATCAGTATTGTTAATAAGGTTACGTAATACTGAAAAGAGAAAATATATGAGTAGAACAAACATAAAATGCATTTTCTTGTAGATCCTGATCCATAACAAAACCACCCTGCCAGACAAATATTTACAAAATAGGTGTTGGTGTAGATTCTCTACATGACTAAAGAATAGAGGAATTGAAGGGCCTGGAGGTCACCCCAGCATGCTGAGGTTGAAAGTAGGGCCGCTTGACCTGGCAGGAATGGTATGGAAGGAGGTGGCTAGCTGGGGGAGGCGGAGCCATTTATAGTCTGGTTTGGCGCTAAATGTATCAGTAGTCCCCTAGCTGGCCATGGGGGAAGATAGGGCTGCTGATGCAGCTCCTTCTCATAGGCACTCAGAGGACGGAGTGGTGGTGTGGAGAGTGCTGGGGGCACTAGGGAGTATATGTGTAGTGCTGGGGACGCAGCATGGGCGCACCAGCCGGTGTCGTGGCTCTCAGCTAATGGGCAGGTGAGCCTGTGTATCCCTCTCCCTCCTTTCCCGTACTTGCCCTCGTACACACTGTGGTTAGGGACTCTGGGATCTGGGGAGTTGCGGGTCACAGTTGTGCTGCTCCTACCTGGGGGCCTCGCCGGGAGAGTGTGCGCGCCGGATCGGGGGCTTAGTGCAGCAGGAGCGTTTGTTGGCCCGCTGCCTGGATGCATGCAGCGCAGGTGGAGTTGGACACTTCAGGCTGCTGCCGACGCCCACGGGGTGGCTGTGGGGGTAGGCTGGAGTCCCTCAGATCAGGTGAGTGGTTGATGAGGCATGCCATACAGCACAGGATCGCTGACAGGATGCAGGGGAGTGCTTATGTCTCAAAGTATTCATGGACATTGTGAGTTGAAGACATGGGGGACAATCATATAAGACATAGGCTAGTGTATTTCCAACGATTAGGAGGGATGGATAATTCTGGGTCCCCCCCCCCCCCAGTTCTGGGTGGTTCACGTACTCTGGGGAAATGGGACAGTTGTGTTGTAGAGTTAAATAGTTAGTATCAGAGTTATAGGTGTGTAAGTGATTTCCCTGGTCAGAGGTGTGTCTGGAACAAGAGTTGTAATAAGATAGCAGCCTGCAGTTATACTGTGTGTAGGCTGTGTAGGGTTATAGTTAGGTATCCATGTATGTGAGTTTCAGTCTATTTTATGGAGCAATGTCTGGTGGTCCTCTAATCTGGAGGTGCGTCTGTGTGTGCCATTTTGCCCCCGCCCCCTTACTCTCTGATGACAGTATCTCCATGCTGTCTAGGAGCTGCAGTGAAGGAAAATGGATCAGCACAGTGCTGTCCACAAGGTCACAGAGAGTCAGACACGACCGAGTGATGCTGTTTATATTATTTGGTACCATTTGCTGGGGGCGGTCACTTATGGTGATGTCGCCGGCCCCTTACTGCTCTCTCATGCTGTAGTTATCCCAGGCTGTCCGGGGAGCTACAGCGAAGGTGGCAGCACATTGTGGCACTGTATAGCAGCATTTTTCTCCGAATATACAGTCAGGTCCATAAATATTGGGACATTGACACAATTCTAATCTTTTTGGCTCTAAACACCACCACAATGGATTTTAAATGAAACTAACAAGATGTGCTTTAACTGCAGACTTTCAGCTTTAATTTGAGGGTATTTACATCCAAATCAGGTGAACGGTGTAGGAATTACAACAGTTTGTATATGTGCCTCCCACTTTTTAAGGGACCAAAAGTAATGGGACAATTGGCTTCTCAGCTGTTCCATGGCCAGGTGTGTGTTATTCCCTCATTATCCCATTTACAAAGAGCAGATACAAGCTCCAGTGTTCATTTCAAGTGTGCTATTTGCATTTGTTGCTGTTAACTCTCAATATGTGATCCAAAGAGCTGTCACTATCAGTGAAGCAAGCCATCATTAGGCTGAAAAAACAAAACAAACCCATGAGAGATAGCAAAAACATTAGGTGTGGCCAAATCAACTGTTTGGAACATACTTAAAAAGAAAGAACGCACCGGTGAGCTCAGCAACACGAAAAGACCCAGAAGACCACGGAAAACAACTGTGGTGGATGACCGAATAATTATTTCCCTGGTGAAGAAAACACCCTTCACAACAGTTGGCCAGATCAAGAACACTCTCCAGGAGGTAGGTGTATGTGTGTCAAAGTCAACAATCAAGAGAAGACTTCACCAGAGCAAATACAGAGGGTTCACCAGAAGATGTAAACCATTGGTGAGCCTCAAAAACAGGAAGGCCAGATTAGAGTTTTCCAAACAACACCTAAAAAAGCCTTCACAGTCCTGGAACAACATCCTATGGACAGATGAGACTAAGATCAACTTGTACCAGAGTGATGGGAAGAGAAGAGTATGGAGACGGAAAGGAACTGCTTATGATCCAAAGCACACCACCTCTTAAGTGAAGCATGGTGGTGGTAGTGTCATGGCGTGGGCATTTATGGCTGCCAATGGAACTGGTTCTCTTGTATTTATTGATGATGTGACTGCTGACAAAAGCAGCAGGATGAATTCTGAAGTGTTTCGGGCAATATTATCTGCTCATATTCAGCCAAATGCTTCAGAACTCATTGGACGGCGCTTCACAGTGCAGATGGACAATGACCCGAAGCATACTGCAAAAGCAACCAAAGAGTTTTTTAAGGGAAAGAAGTGGAATGTTATGCAATGGCCAAGTCAATCACCTGATCTGAATCCGATTGAGCATGCATTTCACTTGCTGAAGACAAATCTGAAGGGAAAATGCCCCAAGAACAAGCAG
The DNA here is from genome assembly GCA_027410445.1 of Discoglossus pictus. Taxonomy (NCBI): domain Eukaryota; kingdom Metazoa; phylum Chordata; class Amphibia; order Anura; family Alytidae; genus Discoglossus; species Discoglossus pictus. The sequence continues at coordinate 440,287,637 of CM050163.1, read as the reverse complement.
GAACTGAAGACAGTTGCAATATAGGTCTGGCAGAGCATCGCCAGGGATGAAACCCAGCGTCTGGTGATGTCTATGCGTTCCAGACTTCAGGCTGTAATTGACTGCAAAGGATTTGCAACCAAGTATTAAAAAGTGAACGTTTTCGTTTATGACTGTTAGTCTGCCCCATTACTTTTGGTCCCTTAAAAAGTGGGAGGCACATATACAAACTGTTGTAATTCCTACACCGTTCACCTGATTTGGATGTATATACCCTCAAATTAAAGCTGAAAGTCTGCAGTTAAAGCACATCTTGTTCGTTTCATTTCAAATCCATTGTGGTGGTGTATAGAGCCAAAAAGATTAGAATTATGTCGATGTCCCAATATTTATGGACCTGACTGTATATTTAAGTTTATGGGATTTCGGTTATATATATTCCATATTCAGGTGTATTCGTGTACCATGGGTATCAACCGCAATAAATTGATCTCATAGTCTTATCAGCGAGTCTGATTATGTGGTGCACCTATCAGTGGGTTTCTCAAGTGGCAGGTTACAGGGTTGTATGCTACAACTGTACCCGATACGACGCTTCTAGTAACTTGCTTTAAGCATGGTTGGTTTACTACCCTTATGGAGCTGCCTGGCACATGGGTCATAGGCCTATATCAGGGTCAGGTTATCCGGGGTGGCTCTAAGGGGAGTGATCAAGTGGGTCGGAGAGGCCTTAGGAGTTATAGGGCAATTCCTCTCTATAGTGTTCCCCGTAGTTTGGGGCATTGCCCAGGTTCATGTTTAGTACCATGACTTACTAATCAGGCTTTATTGACTTAACCGCCGGGGTATTGGTGCTGCCATAAACATGACTTTGGGATGTGGGTTTAGTCACAGGGCTGTGGGACTGAACCCTGCACCTGCCTCCCTAGTCGTATATGCTCCACTTTGGTGTCTGTCTCAACTTTGGTGAGGACAGTCGCAGCTTGTTATCGGTTTCCGGGCTAAGTTCCCGTTTAAGGCGGTACATCTGGTGTTAGTTATAGGGGACATAATTACCTCAGTCTCGCAGGGTCATTTTGGTATGTTGCCCGGGTTAGGGTTCAATGATCAATTGATTGTTTGGTGTATTCTACTCTAATATGGGGGGAACTTGGTGTGGCATTCCGGCAAATAGTTGTGGTTTAGATCGGAGGGTCCTCTTCTTCCCCCGATACGAGGATCGGGTTGAGTGGTATCCCCTCTTATCCAGGATGTCATATAATTCATTCAATCGGTGGTCCTATTAGGGTGATGCGCTGCTCGGTGGTGGGAGCAGTTATCATTGGTTTTGATAATTTGACGGCAATTTACCCTCAGTTAGGCATCGTTCCACTCTGTCTTAGGTTGTCTGAAGACACCGGGCTCTGGACCAGTAGGGGAGCATATGGTGTAAGGAAGCGTTGGTGCCGGGCTGGAGTTTGCTGTTTTCTCCTACCAGTGTAGCATTGTCTGGTAGTTCGGGGCTGGGTAATTTTTTTGAGTGAGACCAGACCGATGCACTACAGATATTATTTCCTGGGAAGGACACAAGGGAGCCAAAAGTGGAGACTCGCAGGGTGGATTTATTAGGACAGGATGTCGGGTTAGTACCCCCCCTGCTGCCACCCTCGTTTCTAGGGCGCACCTCAGACTACTGGACAGGGTGCGAGGACGAGCAGTTTTCTTGGGCACTGGACTCGCGTTGGCACCTGAGTGGTGGAATGGTAAGATTGTGGGTCCTCTGTAACACAGGACTCAGAGTGAATGTCCCCCGAAGGTGGGGCGTCAGGTAGCAGACGTGGTAACCCGGAAATGGGCCGGGCTCATACTACCTTGCGTAGCGAGGCATGGAACAGAAAGGGGAACAAGCGGTACCGAAAAGGGATGACAGGCGATTGGTAGCCTTTTCCCAAGGGACGTAGATACCACGGTTCAGGAGGGAGCTCTGTGCCCAGTGAAAGCCTTGGGGTCTGTGCAGCCATGTCTCCATTCTGCGAGTCTGCCAGTAGCGAGAGGTTGGTTGGTATACGGACAAGGCATGGTAGCCTCAGGCGCCTGGTTTTTGAGATCCAAAGGGTGATCATGCGAAAATATGCGCGGTCTTCGATCCTAAGGGTGATCATGTGACCATGGGGCGGAATACCACGGTGATGGAAAGAGGTCTGTGACAAGTGTGAAGCCTTGAGGTTCTGTACAGCCAAATCTTCCCGCTGGAAGGGAGAGGGCGGCTGGTAAACAGACAAGGTATGTCGACCTCGGAGGATTGGTCCTGGAATCCAAGGTGAACAGGAGACCATATAAGCAGCGGCCAAGATTGACCAGGTGGAGGAAGGAAGGTAGTTTGCAGTGCAACAAGCACACCCATGATCCTCCTTGGTGGTGTGAAGACTTTCTTGGGCTGGAAGGCGTATTTGGCGTATCACTGATACGGATGAGGTTTGTGACATGTGGGAAGCCTTGGGGTTCTGTGCAGCTATCTCTTTCCCGCCGGTCAGTGGTTGGAAAACAGACAAGGTATGTCAACCTCAGGTGACAGTGGGCGATCCAAGGTGATCAGGTGACCATTTGGTTGCGACGGTCCAAGATGGAGCAGGTGGGTGAAGGGGGTAGTTACAGTGTAACAAGCACACTGATCGCTCCCCCTTCGTGGATTACGGCTCTCTTGGTCCAAATCGCGCAGTTGGTCTTGCCCCTTTCCTTACTTGAAAGAGGATTGGTTCTCCATGATCATACTTCTACGGCAGGCAGCGTTTTGGCGTATTCCACATTGGAACTTGGTACCCACTCACTTTGTGCTAAAAGCAGCCACCGTAACAGCCCTACGGGCTTTTGGAGAATGGCAGGTTGGAGAATTGGAAGGTTGTGTGCTGTGCGGTCATTGGTAAAACTGAACAGGTAGGGACTTTGCCTCAGTTGCCAATCACGGCCCACAGTTGGGGTGTGGCCCTGGTTCAGATGGAAGGGCTATCGGTGTTCCTGGAATGGGTAGCGACATCAGTCAGAGGAATTGACCCAAGTGGTAGTAATGATCCTGATAACATACCGGTCAAGCAACGGGTTTATCAAAGGCTTAAAGGATCAAGCATGGTCGTATGTGCCTCATACGACAAGTTTCATAATTGGGCTGAGTAGGAAAGCAGTCGGATTCGAGTTCAGCCCTGGTTGGGGTTCAAATTCATGAGCAGATATGGAGCTCGGAGTGCTTGTGTTTTAGGGGGGTATGTGGCTGGCATGGGTGTTTGTTGGTTGGGTCGAAACCGCAAAAGGTATTCTGCGGTCTCCTCCATGGCAAATTGTGGGGGGAGTCGCTGGGACAGTGGTAAAATGGGTAAGATCCCACCCTACGGTGGTACGGTGGCCCTGGATGAGGCTTCAGGGCGTAGGGCCTACTGTCTCTGGCCAGGCTCCTCCCCTCATGTGGTTATGTTTATTTATTAATGGTTATGGTTATTATGTCTATTTGTGTTTACCAATAAACGCTATGGCCAGTCTTCCTAACATGAAGTAGTCTGTGTCTAATCATTATATTTAGCCCATGAAGTAGGCTGGGTCTAATTATTATATGTTAGAGGTAATTGTGTTTAACCCATATCCGGACATAGTAACTGGTCCTTGATTAGGTCAAGTCAGGATGTATTTGAAAATGCAGCTTAGTATCATGGTAACATAATTGGAAACGTGTATTGGCATAGATGCGTCATACCTACTGGGTTATTATCTGTGCATGCTTTTGTACCCAGAGGAGCAGGAATCTTTAAGTATCTGTTGTCGGCAGTTTGGATTGGTGAGCTATACTACATAGAAAAGAAATATAAAAATATAAAAGCTAGGTTAAACACGTAAGGAAATCTCAATAAAACATATACATATGTAAAGAGAGAGAGGAGAGGAGAGAGACAGACAAGCATTTCACTCTTGTGAAATCTAACATCTATACATAAACAGTCATTTTCAGAGTACCAAAATTTACCTTTTTAATAGTTTTCTTTATAAATGCAGTTATATGCTCTAAAATTTAAAGATAAGAAATATCATATACTGTGGGTCTATACTGGGAGGTACATTGGCTGTAGCAGCATTACAGGAGAGGCAGGCCCCAACAGTCTTTGGCAACCACAACAAAAATTGTCTCCACTTTTATGTAGATCAAGCTACATGTATGTATATGGCACTGGTAACTAATTTCCATAATGTATAATGAATATGAAACTTGTGTGTACAGTGCAATTGAATATGAATATATAAACCCAGCTTCATCTTGCTTAAAGGGACAGTTAATGCCGCACAATTTGGAGCACATCACTGTAAAGTACTCCCAAAAACATGTTGAAATACTTTTAGAATTTTTGAAATAGGGGCCTTTTTCACAGAAAAAATTATAAATGAAGTGTCTGTTTACATGAGACTCTGGCAGTGCCCCCAGGCACAGTTAAATCAAGAGCTGCTTGCAGGGAGCAGAAGAAAAAAGAGCCTTAACCCTTCACAAATTCATCTGTGCAGAGAAATCACAGCTGGGTACTCCTAAATATTTTATTTATATTATGAGTCTACACACTCTGGGCCTCATTCTATTATCGGCCGTAGGAGATGCGGGGCCGCAAGGACCGGCCGCAAGCTATTTGCCTATTCTATTCCCTTGTTATACCTTGCGGCCACACGCGCCGGAGGAAAGCCTTTGATCTTAAACGGCTGCAAGAGTTTCGGCCGCAAGAAAATCCTGGTTGCTATTCAATTGCTCCGGGAACCCTCTCTGCAAGGCTAAAACCGAGCCGCAGCTTACTTGCAGCAAAAAGGTCCAGCAGGCACACAATTAAGCACATAAAAAAGCCATAAGAAAGCCATCCTGCACTCTGAGGAGACTATAAAGTGATTGTAGGTGTTAGCATTCATAGCACAACATTTCCCTACACTCAAATCCGTAAATAAAAATGTGTTTTAATTTATGTCACATATCCATGTAAAAAGTCCAGAGGGCTTGGAGCACCTCAGACCCGCCCACGCTGCGGCCGGAAAATAAACAGTTAATTAAATCTCGGATTTGGGCTGATGTGCAAGCTTGAGAGGGTGTTGCTATTAATCCTCATGTCCCCCATTATGATCCCTAGCATTTACAGAGCTTTACAGTGCCGTCTTGAATTTATTTTTGCTTTTAAAGTTTTCAGAGCTTACGGACGGTTGCAAGATATACGGACGGCCGTAAGGGGATATCCTTGCGGGGCCGTCTATTTGAATTGCAAGGTAACGGGAGCCCCACAAGGAATCGCAGCTTTGTGGACGATTTACGGCCGATAATAGAATGAGGCCCTCTGTGTCTGCATGTGTTGTTAATCATGAAACAGTTATGATTGTGTTTGTAAACAGATCTAAGACTGCAGATTTGTAGCTGTTATTAGTGTAATTAAAAATAGCATATAATCTTGTGCTCTTTCACACCATGAAGAACACTTATAGTAAGGTTAATGGCCCTTTAATACAATCCATGAGTTTAGTTTTGTCATTCATAGGATATGGTGATTACCTCTCCTGGTATCTAAGAGTAACAAAGCCACAAAACCGTCAACACATACATGATAGAAATTCCCCCATAACAACAAAAAATTGTGCAATTTTTAAGACAGTTTCTTTTAAATTGATTTTGTGATCCTGTAAACAATGCAGCTCAATGGGACTTACTGGACTTCTGTACAAAGCATTAACATTTCCCAGAGGTTTCCTGTAATTTGCCAATTCTACAAGAAAAGTCACAGTGAACGCAGCTTCATTTAAATAGGAGTGACATCTGCACCACCTTGTGGTGAAAATGCAATATGTAATGTACATTTGCATTGTGAGGTAGAAATAAAATAAATTATTGTGAACAGCTTTACAACCAACTACCCAAAGTCTGGAACCTCATATTTACAATATGCTTTTTTTATATATTTGACTTGCAAATTAAATAATGTTTTTAGAAAGTAAAAAAAAATATGAAAAAATATTGTTAGCAATTATATGCAATTATGTTTTACTGTGGGTAGCATGTGTCGTTTATTTAATTTTTTTTTCAGATATAAAAATAGAAACATCAAAACAAACAATACATAAATCAAACATCCACAAATACTATCAGGACATTGAGAGAATCCACATATAATATGAAAACATAAGATGCACAGAGTGTCATAATAGCAACAAATGTACTACGAATAATATCTATACCCCATGTATGGACAACAAATATCGATCCTAAATCAGCCAATTTGCATTCAAACCCTTTTTTGTAAAAATATTTACATAGGTCTCCCTCATCATTTCCCAGGGGTTGTTGCTAATGGTATTTGCTACTTCATTCCACAAAGGAGTTAACGGTTGTTTCCAATATTTAATTACTACTGAATTGCCACATCCAGAAAAATATTCAAAACTTTTTGAGAATGTAATACACAGAATGATTCATGAAACTCTCTCACATAATGTTGAAATTAACATTGATATAGATGCAAATATTAGAGAGGTGTTAAGATCTGTCAAAGTATCTAACAGAACTCACAGCCCTGGGTCTAAAGAAGTTAAGTTGTAATATAGGGGATACAGATGTAATATTTTTTCTCTGTATATATATGTATATAAAAGACACTTAGATTACACAATTTGTAAAGGTTGGTGCTTGACACCTGATCTATTATGTTCATGGAATTATTAAATATAAAAGTTCAAACAAAAACTTTATTATGAGTTGCCTAACCCGGCTTACTCATGGATTAAAAAGAAGTTAAAAAATAAAAGTATAGAGAAGAAGCCCTGGTAGTGAATATAATATGAGGAAATCCTGACTAAACTACCAAATAAAAAGCGATACTCTAAAGAGTACAATAGGATTGGGACTAATGAAAATAAATAGGGGATGAGAGTGGTGAATGGAACATATGATAGTGTGCAATGACCATAAGTTATGCAGTGGGCAGAAAAGAAGAGACTACCACTGGTTGTGATACTGGAACTAGAATGGTAGCTATGTGTAAACACTTGTTGTGGTGTATGGCAATGAACAGATAGAGGTAAGTGAAAAAATGTGGTGAGAGAGGGAATATATGACAAAATTGTGATGGAAGAGGTAGTAGAGAAAGGAGTTTATCCTCATATGCACAAAAAAATTGTAAATCATAGGATAAACAAAAAAATGAATGGTATCAATCACCCAGAGCTACTTAAAAAACTTTTATAAAATTTAAAATAGTGGTAATCAAGGCTCAAAGGATATATGGTCTAAAAGGAGACCAATATTGTAGAGGGCTTATAAATGCTCCTGTGCCAGTAGGAGATACTGACCAGATTATAGGTATACCAATCACTGGATCTCTGAAGGTCTTGATATACCCCTTAGATCCCACTTATATAGTGATAAAAAATGGATCTGGGGGTTTACCCTAATAAGGGGACCAAGAAGATACAGGGGTATATACTCCTATACAGATCTTTAGATAAATCTAAGTAAAAAAAAAAATATATATATATATATTGAAGCCAAAAGGCTGTTACTTACTGCACTAGGATGCATGAAGCCTCTAGGTCCTTGTACTTGTGCCTGATTGTCAACAAAATGATATGGCTGTCGCCTGACCGGTTTCGTTACCAGTATGGTAACTTTCTCAAAGGCTGCCACTTCCTTCTGATGCCCTTCGCGGGCTTTTTATTGAACTTTCGGAGCCACGCCCCCTGAGGGAGACCATAGGATTCTGTTGCTGCAGAAGGCACGTCATTTGACATCATGACGCGCATCGCTCAGCAACCACATAGACGCCAATCAACGTTCATCCTGACGTCATGACGTGCGTCGCCTAGCAACCACGTCGGCGTTAACCAGCGCTCAATTAGGTCGAGCTATTCATATCAGAATAGCGTCCACCTTTATAGGACAACAGGAGGAGCCACACCAAGTGTCCACAGCTAGACAGATCACACCACATAACCCGGAAAAAGAGTGGACCACGGAGCCCTGTGAGTAGCTTGAAATGTTTTTAAGTGTGATAGACCCTAAATAAGGAATTTAGGTTGTTAAATGACTAAACCACTCTTGCTTTGTATTTTAGATATAGTAACATATCAGAGGACAGGAGGTACCATGTAGAGAGAGATGATTATATGTTAGGCGCTTTTGTGTAATGAAATGGTACATATAAACCAGAGAGCAAAAATGCCCAAGTTTTCACGTAAACTTTGCCTAGTCAATCTTATATGTGTGTACCAAGAATTTGTAACGTTGTACATCAACATATATAGATAGATGTCTCTATCGGAAAGTCTATAGAGATGAACCGGTATCTAGTAAACTTAACATATAAATGTATTTTATTATGTATGCATTCATATATCCTAAGATACTATTCATAGTGATATTGACAGTGAAATTGTAATTAAAATGGACTTGTTTCATGATTCGATCATGGATGCCTATTAGAAATAAAAAAATTAATAATAATAAAGTATATCAAAATATATAGGGCACTTAATGACCAAAGAGTGATAACTTTATAGAGTGCCAATTTTCTAGAACTTAGAATGTGAATCTGCACCAATGTGTATGTGTATGTACACCCCGTAGTTAATGGTAGTCTATAAAAAGGTGAATGTAAAGATTCCTTAGAGGAGGTGAATAATCTATAAAATTCTAAGTATGAGACCTTAGACAAAAAGAAGATGCTAAATATTATTTGCACTATTTGTGGGTACTCACTATTAAATAAAGAGTGAAAAAGAATAAAAGACAATATAGTGACCGACTAAAGTCAAAAAAGAAAAAATAATAAATTTCTAAAGAGGCAGTATTATAAGAAAGCTGAAAACGAAGCATCTTCATTTAGGCCCTTTGGGCTCAAAGATCCCAAGGCATGGATCCATCTGCATTCCAGTTGTAATAACTTGTTACTACTGTCACCACCCCTAGGTCCCAGCCGGACACTGTCAACTACATGAAATTTTAGGCAGTTGAGATCTTCTGGATGGTACAATCGTACATGTTTAGAGACTGGGGTATCAAGTTCATTTCTAATTGATCCTATATGTTCCAAGATTCTTCTCCTCAACTGTCGATCCGTTTTTCCTACATAAATTCTATCACATTTGCAGATCGCCACATAAATTACTGACGTTGATAGACAGTTGTAGAATCTTTTTATAGGATATTTTTTCTTGGTTTTGGGATGTTCAAAGAATTTTTCTGTTTTAATGAACCTGCACGCCTTGCAATGTCCACATTGAAAGAGTCCACTCGTGGGTTGTAGCCAGTTCCGTTCTTTTTCTGATGAGAAATGACTATGAGTTAGTCTATCTCTTAGGCTGGTTCCTCGTCTATATGTGACCGATGCATTTTTTGATATAACCTTATTCAAGATAGGGTCATCTTTGAGAAGAAGCCAGTGTTTGGTCAAAATGGCATGAATTGCTGCACTATTTGTGCCATACGTTAAAATGCATCTAATCTGATCTGTTCCTTGTTCATCTTCTTCAATTTTTCTGTTGTTTTTATATAGAAGTTGAGGTCTTTCCTTTTCCAATGCATTTTTATATGCACACTTAAGAACTCTATTCGGGTAACCTCTACTTTTGAAACGTTCCCTTAGTTCTTTTGCCTGAATTTTGAAATCTTCGATGGTATCACAGTTCCTTCTCAGGCGAATATATTGCCCTGTTGGTATTCCTCGTCTGAGGGGCAAGGGGTGCTCACTCTTCCAGTCTAGCAAAGAGTTGGTTGCAGTGTTTTTCCTGAACACTGTTGTATGGAGGTTTCCATATAGGTCTTTCTTGATATAGAGGTCCAGAAATTCAAGAGCCTTATCATCAATTGTATAAGTTAGTTTTAAATTCATGTCATTATTATTTAGGGTACTCACAAAATTTTGGAAGTCCCTTTTTGATCCAGACCAAATAATGAGAACATCGTCGATATATCTTTGCCATAACAATATATCTTTAGTGTAGATCTCATTTTTGCTTGAGAAAACTTCAGTTTGTTCCCAATAGCCTAGGAATAAGTTGGCATAGTTAGGGGCACATGCTGTTCCCATCGCTGTGCCCCTAACTTGTCTGTACCATTTTTTGTTAAACAAAAAGAAATTCTTTGTCAGAATAAAGTTAAGTAAACTTAACAGTAAATTATTCCATTCTTCTCGTTCGACTCTCTTTGCACTCAAAAAATATGCAACTGTTTGAACTTTTATATTTAATAATTCCATGAACATATATATGTATATATATGTATATATTGTTTAAATCTGGTTTGGAGGTATAAGTTACCCCCGTTAAGAGGAAAATACGAGGGGAAAGGGGGGAAGAGAGAGTATTATCAGAAGAGTGTCATGAATCGTGATTGTTTGTCTGCTCTGTACTTTGTATCTACGTCTTGTTTTTGTACTTGTATTCTTTTGTCTAGAAAAAAAAATAATTAAAAGAAAAAAAAAAAAGAATGATTCATGGGCCATGTGGAGATATCATTTCAAATTCACCATATATGGAAAATAAAAAATGTACAAAACGATTTCCAAACCAATTTCAAATGCAAACTTATGCTAATTGTGATGGTTACCCTTTGTATAAAAGAAGGCAAGGACAAACAGCTATTATCAGTGGACAAAAGGTTGATAATAGATATGTAATTCCATACATTCCACATTTGCTCATGAAGTTCAATGCACACATAAATGTGGAAACTTGCACTTCTATTAAATCCATCAAATATGTGTATAAATATATATACAAAGGATATGATGCAGCAACTGTTGTTGTGCAAGGTGCAGCAAACGAAAAGGAAAATCCTATTTTACATGACAAACTTTCTAATTATTTAGATGCTCACTATGTCAGTGCTCCTGAAGCAATGTGGCGGCTTCTGAAATTTGAGATGCATGATCGTTCACATGCTGTGTATCGGTTAGCTGTACATTTGCCACAAAGTCAGTTTGTTTGCTTTACTGCAGGCAATGAAAGATCTGCCTTAGCCCAAAGTGAACACAGAGAAATAACACTTACTGCATGGTTTAAATTAAACTGCCATGACACTCAGGCCAGACAATTTTTAGACATTGAGATTCCATATCACTATGTATTTGTAAATGGTCTATTGCGACAATGAAAAAGAGATACGCATAAAATTATAACATGAATTTAAACCGGCAGTCCAAGAGACATTGAATGTTTCAGTTTAAGATTACTTTTTTTTGCATGTTCCCGGTACACAAAGTTTTGAACATTTACGCATAGTGAATGACATAATTTATGACACTTTCCTATTAGCTTCAAGACATCAAAACTTCATAGCAGATGATAATAACAAAATTTTAAAATTCCTCAACACACCCCACAATAATTATTACAGTGCAGATTCAGTTCTGGCTGGCGATAAAGACAGTGAATCTAATTTTAGTATAGAATTTATTAATTCTTTAACCCCATCTGGAATGCCACCACATGTTTTGCAATTGAAAAAAGGGGAAATTGTCATTCTATTGAGAAATATGAATCCTAAAAAAGGACTTTGTAATGGGACCAGATTAATTCTGCACGATTTAAAAGATCATATTATACATGCAGAAATTATGACTGGGACCCATAAAGGTGAAAAAGTTTTTATACCAAGAATTGATTTGGCTAGAAGTGAGAGTGGTTTGCCTTTTGTCCCTCAAAGGAGACAATTTCCAGTTATAATGGCATTTGCCATGACCATCAATAAATCCCAAGGACAAAGTTTTAAGTCTGTGGGCATTTTTTTACAGGAACCAGTTTTCGCAGATGGACAACTCTATGTTGCTTTTTCAAGGTGCACAAATCCAGATGAGGTTCAAGTTTCAATTTAAGACAACCCAAGTCAGGATGATCTACTACACGATGGATGTATTTTTACAAAAAAACATTGTGTACTATGAGGTTTTGTAATCAGAGAGAATAGTGGTTTTCATTAAGAAATTTAAGGTCACTTGGCCTCTTCTTAGAATACCACTATTTCACTTACAAAACTATATCTACAATTTGAGAAAAATACAGTAATAACCAACAAAAAAGGAAGAAAGGGAAAAAAATGGTTACATCCCATAGACACAAATATAAGTCTGCTGTGCTCTTTTAAAGGGAACCACTTTCACAGACAAAAAAAAAAAAGGAATGTCTTGGAAATCACTTTTGCCATATTTGACCCCACAAAATAGCTTGCATTTTCTTACCTTTACTGTTTCAAATTTCTTACATTTATTTCAGGTTTGTAATGTTAAAATTCTGTTTGTAAAGGACTGAAAAGTTGATGCATTGTATGTAATTAAGGATTTAATGTTAGTAGCAACATCATCATTTGTTGAAAAATGTAAATGTTTCATGATATATAGATTATTGCTCCAGGGAGGAATCCGATTGCCAGTTAATAGAGTCAGGAAGGTATTAATTTTTGCCACCACTTTAAAAAAAATTACAAAGTTTAAATGTGCTTTTTTGGTCTTTGCCTTCCTCTGGATTCAGTATTCAAGATCACTATAGTTTTAAATAAATTCAGGTTAAATGTTATTGAATTTTAGTAAAGATTTATGTCATTTGCAGCATAAACATGTGCTAACAAAATTCAATGTATAATTAAATAGACATGATTCTTCCAGAGAGTAATCTGATCACCACTTAATGGGGTCAGGAAGGAATTCTTTTTTTCCCCCTTTTGAGTTAATTGGCCTCAATGCAGTTGCAATGTTGTTTTTTACTGTTTGTCTTCCTCTGGATTCAATACCTATGTGCTTTAAACAGGAGTTTAAATACAAGTTGTATGTTAATAAGCATTCTGTAATGGTTTAAGAGACTCATTTAGACAAAGTTCGGCGATTTTATGTTAGTATTGTTAAAAAAATTCATTCAACACTGTTTACAATATAAGTTGCATATTGCAAAAATGGATGTAATGCTTCACAACACGTATTCAGAGAAATGTTATGGATTGTTATATTATTATTCTATACATGACAATTAAAAAGTTTAATATGGTTTAACAGTTCATTGTTAAAAAAAATTAAAAAAACTTTATTATAAATTTTTGTACTTCTTTTTAGATAACAAAAAGGTTAAGAGTCTTAGAGAATCACATTGGGTCACAAACAGCATTTCCAGCTTTAAAATCTTATTGACCGTATTTTTTTGACGGGCAAGTCTCTAGTCATTTATAAAAGTCAAGTATAATTTCAATATGTTTGAACTTGTAAATATGTAAATACGCATTGACCATGAATTTAACTACGTTACAGTGAAGATATAGTGTTAAAAGAGAGGGCTCATTGAGGTTCAAAAGCCACAGCTTAAAGAGACTTTTTCCTAATTTATATAAAGTGGAGAAATTGAACATCAATCCTATTATCAATTGGGTAAGAGATTAAAGAACTTCTCTTATCTATTATGGGGAAAAAAGAGGCAAATATTCCTATAGGGAAACCAAAAGATAAGAAAAATTCTAAATCGGTCCCCTCTTCCTCCACAGCATTTTTTTGCCTTGGAATAAAAATCCAGAAAATACATCTTATACTGAACCTCCTCCGCTTTTGGAAACTCCATCACTATTAGATCAAATGGAGGTCTATGAAAGCAAAACATCCCCAGAAAAAAAGTCCATTACTAAATGATGAAATTCTAACGGTTTCCAACATAAAATTGCTATTAGCTAAATTTCAACAAAATCTCAAAGAAGAATGGACCCAGGAAATTTCTCAAAATACAATAGCGATCAACTGTCTATTAGAATGCACGAAAGAAGTGGAAAATAATCAAGAATTGCTTTTTAAGGAATATCATAAATTGTATGACTATACTGAGAAATTAGAATCTGAGATTGACATTTTGAAATCTAAATGAGCTCAACAAAATTATTTGACTAGACGTAAAAATCTACGGTTAGAGGAATCCTCGAATCTACATCTTAACTTTATATATTGAATCTTGTATTAAGTACTTGCTTAAGTCAGACATTAAGTTGGATAAAATGGAAGAAAAAGTCTTTAGAATACCTCTTCCACAGAATATAAAAAATCATCTACCTAGAGATGTGATAATTATATTTTGTCAAAGAGACCAAAGGGATAAGGTATTACAAGCAACTAGACAGGATACCAAATTTGAAGCTCCCTTTGAAGATTTAAGAGTCTTTACTGATTTATCTGTAGCCACTCTACCAAAAAGGAGGTCATTTGCAGACATAGCTAAAGCTTTATGAGTTAATATTGTGTACAAATGGGGGTTCCCAGTAAAACTTGATGTAGACAGAGGTGATAGTAAAAAAAACAATGGTTCAGTAATGGAAGGTATAAAAATTTTTAAAGAATGGAAGATCCCAATTGAGGGAAATCTATCTCAGCTATAAAACCCAGGGAAAATACAATTATTAAATTGGAGGAAGGTATAGAAGTGAGAGTAAGAGAAGTAGTAGGAAATTAAGTGATATATGGAGTTGGGCATATTACATAAATTAAAGAAAAAGTGAGAGAAGCAAATATATATATTTTTTTTCAATAAGTAGATTGATGACTTTATAAGTAGAATACTACAACACCAAAATATATTCACTTGATAAAAAAAAAAGGTATGTAAAGAAGTGATAAAAGAAAAGATATTAAAGAGGTATATGGAGTTATATTTAAGTTATAATTTAATAAACACTATAGAGAGGTAAATGGTTCTCACAGAATTGCTAAGGATTCATAAAGAACTACATTTGTTAAATTGATTACATTTACAGGTAAATTATCTATATTTCACTTTAGAAAATATGTTGATTACACATAGGGTGTTTTTTTTTTTCACTTTGAAGAAGTAGTAGGAATTTTCGATTGGGTTACACATATTAAAACTTGATAAAAATATAAGACACATAGGTAATCTATATTTAGTTATACTTTGACATTATGTAGATTGCACGTAGTGTTTTATTTTTTATTTTTTCTCTTTCTCTCTATATATCCTGCTCTTCTCCTTGATCTTGTTCCTTGTTTGTGAAGTGAGTGGATAAGAGGATGGGAAAAAAAAGAAAAAAGAAAAGTATTTGGTAAAGGAAGGGTAAAAAGAAAAAAAAAGAAAAGAGCGATCTTCTAAAACAAACTAGAGGTGTATTTATTACTAATGATTTATGGGTATTTAAAAGAATTCATGGAAAACAGGATCTAGTATTAACTTTAAATATGTTTTCTATTAACCACTAGAGAGGAGAATATATCAGGGACGGTCAGACTTATGTTTGATCTATCACAGACCCTTTTTCTTTTTTTACTATGGCGAGGATTACTTCTTTTCTCAGAAAATGGGGTGGGGAATGAGAGGTTAGGCATGTATGTTATGAATCGTGGGATGTGTGTAAGGGTAGAATGGAAAAAAACTATGCAGAAGGGTAATTATAAAATGATGACTTTCACAAGATACTGGCTTCTATTTTTGGTTGTACTTTATCTAAGGTCTTGAATATTGTATCCCAAAAAGTAATAAATTCCCCCTATAAGCGAAATATTGCCATGGACCAATTTTGTAAACAACAAGCTGATATAATATATATGCAGGAAACTCACTGGCAAAACAACAAAAATCCGTATTTGAGAGACAATATTTTTGAGACCATGATCAATGCAACCTATTGGAAAACAGCTAGAGGGGTCACAATTCTCTTTAACAAAAAAAATAACCATGCAAAAAGAATTTAGATTGATTGATCCACATGGAAGATTTATCATATGGTCGGGCTCAATCAATAAGGAAAATATCCCCTTGGTAAACTTGTATGCCGCTAACCAAGGCCAAAATAAAAATTTGAATACGTTAATGAGGCAAGTTAATAAAGTAACAAGTGGCTTGTTAATAGTGTGTGGAGATCTAAACATGGTATTAGATGCCAATATTGACAGTAAATCAAATGTAAAAAAAATGGCTGGATTCTACTACAGTGAGGAAAGCGTATAACTTTCAAAAAGCAGTGTTAAAATATGGTCTTTATGATGGTTGGCGAATCTACCATTATTCAGAGAGGGATTATACATACTGTTTGCAGCGTCATGAGACTTATTCAAGAATAGACCTTTTTCTACTAGATTCAAATGGCCTAAAAAAAGTAAAATTAATTAAAATAGGTTTAATTAAGTGGTCAGACCACGCACCAATCGCGTTGAATATATCAGATAAAAGGTGTCAAAGTTGTAAACAGATTAGAAAAAACGATCCCTCTCTTTTTAATTCCAAGGGAAAAAAATTAGATTACAGAGAGAAATAGAACCTTAATGATAATTCAGTAGTTAAAAACACTAATATATGGAACTCTCATAAAGTTGTTATTAGAGGGATATTTTTTTCTTAGGCCTCTTATCGTAATAAAAATATTACTATTGTTAAGGGAACTCAATTGGAAACTAGCAGATCTAAACGGAGATAATAAACTAAATCCGTCTCTTTATAGAATGAGAAAGATTAAAGAAATCCAAGCTCAAATTAGTAAAATTCTTGAAGGTCAAATAGACAATAATTTGTGGAAAATACAACAAAGACACTATTGTCTAGGTAATAAAGCTAACAAGCTAAAAGCTAGTAAACTAAGGAAAAAAGATTACCATATTGGTCCGAATATAAGCCTTTTTTCTGATTTTTGAGTTTGCGAGTTACGGGTGCGGCTTATATTCGCGACCGTAAAAAAAAAATCCCTGCCGATTTGCGAGCTTGCGAGTTACGTGTGCAGCTTCTATTCGCGAACTTAAAATTACTGCCGAGTTAAGGGTGCCGATTTGCGTGCTTGAGACTGCAGTATTGTAGCAATTGAATAGCGATTTTCGGTTTTAGTGATTCTAACATCCTGTAAGGCCTGTAACCTGCAAAAAAAGTTACAGTACTAATTAGAAAGCCTGTTTCTGGCAATGGCTGATCACTAGGAGAGAGTCTTTTTCTCTCTAATTTTAAGGGTGCGGCTTATATTTGAGTACTATCTTTTTTTCTTTTTTTTTCCTCTTGAATTTTACAGGTGCAGCTTATATGCGTGTGCGGCCTATATTCGGACCAATACGGTATAAGAATAGAATTGAAGAAATAAAAGCTAAGAATAAATTACTTCATTCTAATCCAGAAGTAATAGAAAAAGTCTTCTGTGACTTCTACAATGAGCTATATAATATAGAAAAGCAAAAAGCTTCCATCAAGCCCTCAAAGGAAGATATTAAACTCTTCCAAGATAAGATCAATTTATCAAAAGTAAGTAAAGCTAATCTAGAGTTTTTGGCACAAGATATTACATCAGAAGAGATAGATAAAGCAATCTCAAATCTTAAATCAAATTCTGCCCCAGGCCTAGATGGGTTTTCTAATGTATATTACAAAATGCTTAAATCTACTTTAGTACATCATCTTACGAAAGTATATAACGAGATTAAACTTTCAGGTCAAGCTCCTCCCGAAATGTTAGAAGCAAAAATAATTAATATTCCTAAACCTAATAAAAATCATAAGTTATGTAAAAATTACCGCCCGATCTCTTTAATGAATGTAGACATCAAGATATATGCCAACATTTTAGCGTCAAAACTGAGCTTATGTATGCCTAGTTTAATTAATATAGATCAATCCAGCTTTATATCAGCAGACAAACAACTGATAATACAAGAAGATTAATTGACCGTATTGCCTATTGTAAATATACAAAGAAACCATGTACAATAATGGCATTAGACGTGGAAAAGCCTTTGATAGGCTAAACTGGGACTTCATGAGCTCAGTCTTGACTAAATATGGTCTTAATAACTTTGGTCTAAAAGCAATAGGTGCACTTTATTGTTACCTGTCAGCGGTACAATGTACTTAAAAAAATACAATGGCACACGCTAAGGCTGCCCTCTTTCCCCTTTGATATTTGCATTGATAAAGGAGCCACTTGCGGAAGCAATTATATCCTCAAGGGAGATAGAAGGAAGGGCATAGAAATTAAGGCTAAATCATTTAAAGTTATGCTTTTTGCCGATGATACAATTCTCACATTAACTAATGTTGAAACATCATTGAGACATGTTCAGGAGCTCATAAATATTTTTGGGTTGCTATCATACTATAAGGTAAACTTAGATAAAACTGAAATCCTGAATATTAATTTTAAAAAAGAAGACCTTCATTTCTTGGAAAAATGTGGTTCTTTGAATCAATTAATTATTTGGGAATTATTTTCTCAAATGATTTATATAAAATGGTATGGTTACATTTTCAGAGAATTACTTAATCAGTGGAAAAACCTACCTACTACTTGGTTGGGAAGAGTAACTTCTATTAAGATGAGAAGACTACCTAAACTCAATTATTTGTTCAGATCTCTCCCACTAAAGATTCCAATAGCAATATTAGTTACATTTAAAAACAAATATTGGATTTTTATATTTATAAATGTAAGGTAATGACTGACAATCCCATTCCCATATTTGATTATGGACAATAATTCTGGAGTAGATGTAATAAAATAATTAATCTATTACACCTTCCATCCCCAGTGACCCCATTCAAGTTCATTGCCGAAAAATACAATTTCCCCTTATTATTAGAATGGGATAAATGGAATCTGGATAAATTGGGGGATTTGTATATAAATGGATTGTCTAAATATTTTGAGGATTTATGCTTGGAATTTATAATACCTAAGAACAAATATCTGCATCAAAATTAAAAATTAAAAGTTCACAATTTAATATTAGGAACGATCCATATCATACTTCTGATTTGTTCAAACTATGTTCTTCAAAAAACTATAAACATCTTATTTCTAAATGTTAGACAATTTTTTAAAAAAGAGCATCTTTTACAGAAATCGTAAATTGTAAAATATGATAAAATGAGAGAGAGCTATAGCAACCGAATTCCCTTCTGAGATATGGTTCAGAGCTTTTAACTGAACGCAAAAATCAATTATTAACCAGACTTATAGAGAGTTGTTTTTTTAAAACTTTCAAAAATGGTACTTAGTACCCTCAAAAATAGCACGTATATCTAGGAATATATCTGATTTGGAATGTTGGAGAAATTGTAGTGAACCATATGTGGTGGGGCTGTTCATATGTAAAAAAGCTATGGATTGAATGTTCTGTTTATATTTCAAAACAACTGAACAAAGTATTAAATCCAACACTAGAAATTGCTTTATTTCATATTATGCCAGAGGATCTTAAATTCTCAGAAAAAGCATATATTATCCAATTTTTATTGTGATTAAATGGCTGTTAGCCAAAAAATGGAAATTACCTGATATTCCATCATTGAAAGAAGTGCTAATAATAGTCGAATGAAACAGGAAATTAGAACAAAACTTACAGTTCTCTACCAATATATAAAGCCAAGAAATGGTTAACTTGGGATAAATGTAATGTTTAAAGTAATTGACCCTAGGCCAGTAATTGTCGTAAAATTTTCCTTTTGTTTATGTAATCATGACATGCAATATTTCTGCTGATTCTGTTTTACCCCTGTATGTTCTGTAATATGTATGAATTGTTTTAAATGTTTATTAGAATGCAGTTTTTGTTTCACATTGCAGCCAAGCAGAACTGGATATGCCCCTGCTCATTTTTGCATGTGTGGACTTTGTTTGAATTAATCAGAATGTAATAACATTTAGATGCCATGAACATCCCTACAGGTCCGTGTCATAGGGGTTAATAGTTTTAACCAATCAGAATGCCCAGATTGTATTTACATTTAGATGCCTTAGACGTCCAGAACTTTCTTGGCATATATATTTACTAGCGACTTGCCCGTCAAAAAATAACGGCAATGAAATTTTAACCCAGGCAATGCTGTTTGCTGCACAATGCAAGGCTAAGGCCCCTCTGAGCACCTTTGGTGCTCATCGCGAGCCTCTCCCTCCGTCTACTGTACGGGCCTCGCAATGAGTGCCTTCGGTTCGCCGCCTATTGCAGGCCTTGGCAACCCACAACTTTCGTGGTTCTCAATGTTCACCTTCGGTGCTCATCGCAAGCCTTGCTATGAGAGCCTTTGGTGCTCATTGTGAGCCTCTCCCCAGTCTCTGACCCCTGTGTCTGTTTCCCCCTCTCTCCGTGCTTTATGTCTTTTGTTTTTCCTTATTCTCCCCCCTTGTGTCTCTTTTCATCCGTCTCTCAGCCCTGTGTCTCTTTTCATCCGTCTCTCAGCCCTGTGTCTCTTTCCGCACTCTCCCCCCTCTCCCTCCCATGTGTCTTTCTCCTATGTGTCTGTGCTGCAGTATTGCATGGCTCGCAATGAGTGACATTGCATGCGCTGTTGCTAAGTGTTACTGGCTTTGTAATTAGTGTTTACTTTCTTGCGCTAATTGTTACTGGCTTTGAGTTCGTTTTTACTGCCGTTGGCCTCCTTTTACAACCGTTTTCGTTTTGACGTCCACCATTTTTTTTCTTGCATAGCCGATTTCCGATCTCCGAAATATGGCAAATTTGCCTCAAATGAACTTGCAACCTCACTCTCATGCTCCATGGCTCTCCCCCTTTGCTGTGTGTGAGTGTGTAAGGTATTTTTTTAAGTATTTGGCATTTTCTTATTGGTCTTTCGAGTTTGGTGGTTTGGCCAATAAAGTCATAAAGTATTGCGTGCAGTAAAGTATTGCGCGAAACTGCCACACACTGAGTCCTGCTGACTCTTGGTCCCAGCAATGGGCGCCTTTGGCGCTAATTGCAGCTAAGTCCCGCGGGCCACGTGATGAGTGTCTGCGGTGCTTATCTCCACCCCTGCAATGAGCACCTTTGGCGCTCATTGCAGCTAAGTCCTGCGTGCCTCACGATGAGCACCTGTGGCGCTCATCTACACCCCTGCAATGAGTGCCTTCAGTGCTTTTTGCAGCCAAGTCCCGCGGGCCTCCACCCCCCAACTGCATTAGTGATGGTAGGGGTCATGGAAGTCCTTACATATATGGAGGCCTCTCTTCTTAAATGCATGGTTGCAGGAGGCATAGATATAGAAGGAACCAGGAGATGTATGGAGGCCCCTGAGGTTTGAAAAGGCAAAGGACAGATTAATAGGCAAATGTAATAAAGCAAAAAACTATGGGATAGATTTATTAAATTGACTCAATCAGGGTAATCATGGTAATGTCATAACTAAGATAATATAACAAAGCAATAATGTCTAAAATGTCTACAAAATAAACAGTATGCCCCATAGAATGTTTGTAAAAAAATGGAAAGATCTACCTACATATTGTGCATTAGGTGGCAGCCATCTCCTCCAGTGGTCTGTTTTCTCTGCCTTCCATGGGCTGTCATTAAGGGGAAGAAAATATACATGTTGGAGTTGCTAGAACAGAAGGCCTCACTCATTTTGTAAAATATCTCCACACCTGTCCTTGTTCCACTCTGGGGTGGTAGTGAGAAGCTGTGTGGTCACAATAACTTTCTCTGTAATCTGCTTTGCATAGATGCTGAATACCATAGCTTGTTGATGTGTATGGGGAGTGATATTTGCCCTGTTTGTTGTTTTCTGTGCATTATGATGGGGGAGGGGGTTATTATCAAAAAGCAGAATTACAGAAGAAACATGAGAATAATGCAAATGACAAACCTTAACTTTACTCAAGAGTAGCCACACAGACATCACAATCCGAGTGACTGGGAAATTAGCACCATTTTATGAATCCTCACATTGAGAAGAGACACGTTGCCACCCAGTCCCCCACCAATAAATCTGATAAGCACACCCCCAGGATCTTTCCCATTATCCCTGCACTGCATCAATGTGAACACAGTGATCGTGCATGAATACTGCGCCACATGAATGTAGCATAGCAATTCAGGACACTAACTGAAGGCAAATCCTAAGCCTATACCTAACCCTAACCCCTAAGCCTATGCCTAACCCTAACCTTATGTCTAACTCTAACCCAGGGGACACCAAGCACCCAGGCCTGGATTTGTGGATATCCTTGCTGCAAACAGGTGAGACTATTGCTTCTTCAATTGTCTTGATTGACTCCTGTGCACAGAAAGGAAATCCTCAAATCCAGGCCTGGGTGCGGCCCCCCAGGACCGAGTTTGGTGACCCCGGCCCTAACCCTATGCCTAACCCCATGCCTAATCCTAACCCTATGCCTAACCCTATGTCTAATCTCTAACCCTATGCCTAACCCCTCTCCCCTACATCAATCCATTTTAAAATAGAATACTCCCATAAAGCAATATATTTTAAACCATAGTGTAGTATCTCATTGTGAGCAGTAGGTGGCGGGGAGCTCACGTCGGCAGCAGGGACTGCGCAGCTGAAATGGGAAATCACCCACCCCCATACTGTAAGACTGTATGCTAGTTTTTGTCATGACACAGGGGAGGGGGTCCAACTCAGCTCCTGCCTTGGCTACAGGAATCTTCCCATGGAGTGGATGCTCTTCTCGGTGACCGGCTTCTATTCCAGGACCATCAGGTTGCAGAATAAGGATTAAGGGGTTAGAAATAACAGACAGAGGTTATAACTTCTAAATAAAAGTAAGAACACCATGTTTATGTTTCCTAGAAAAGTGTGTCTTTATTGGGAAAAGTTGGAACATTTATAGGCAAACAAGACAATACAAGTCTGGTTCAACCTACAAACATGATTAAATGATCTGCCCTTAATTAGTTAACTCAACCAGACCCCCATTAGACAATCTAGGAGGTGTGAGCTGGTAATTACATGAAAACTAAAACATATTCAAAGTTCCCTTCTAAAGCAATATGTTACTTTGCTATTTGTTTCCTTCAAATACTCCATTTGTATTGCTAATTATATATTCAATTACCAAATTAAACACTGTGGTCATCATTACTGTGGTCATTTCATTTATCCACCAGATCAGAATCACCAGCAATGTTAAGCAGAGGCATGAGTTTACTTTCTTTGAGCCTCATTCAGTTGTGATTTGGACAATTGAATAGGGCTTTATATAAGCACATAGCATATCTTTTTACAGAAGTTTTTAGCTAGTGAACTTCTATCCAAAAGCAAGGTCTTCACTAACTAAAAACTTCTCTAAAATAATATGCTCTGTGCTTATATAGAGCCCTATTCAATTGGAAAAATCGCAATCGAATGAGGCCCTTTGGCAACAATACATTCTAAGCAGTGAATTCTAGCTCTATATTGTTCATGTGTATAATACACTTTAAGTGTCTATATTGAATCTGACATATTCATTTACAGAGTCCACACACATTGAGCATGATTCGTTTATAAAAATACAGACACTACAAATAGACCAGAGCTTTAAAAGTGTTTCCTTTATAAATAAGAAATGCTGTCTGTTCAAGGATAATAAAAATGAAAATGAATGAGTTTAGGTTGTGTGTTTCAGTGCTGCCAACTATCTACTTAGCAAAGAACCAGAAGACATTTGCTTTTCACTCGCAAGGCGGAACTTTGTTTTTAGCAAACTTTGGCAAGATAAATGAATAAGTACGTTTGCTCATTATATTTTGGATGGCTCATTGCATTATCTTCACTGTACACTGTGCATTTCAGTTTTAGTGGAAAAGTGCTTTATGGTTTAATGTTACCCTAGGTTCAATAAAAGCCTTGTCTAACGGAAAAGCTTTGAATGTGAAGGCATTATCTGGCTGATGACTGATTATGCAATTTGTCAATAGAATAAAAAAAAAAAAATGCTGATCATCTGATAATGTATACATGGTGTTCGTTTTGCTGTGTTTAAAGAGTTTGTATGCAGAGAAAGTTTCTGTCTGCACAATCGCAATGTAATATCTAAAACAAACAGTGTGTTCAATAGGATTAATGGAATACTCATTTGTTTACAATGACATCACCTCCTGAGTGAGTAAGTAAAAAACATACAGCCTTATTAAATTGCGATTCGGCCAATTGAATAGGGCTCTATATAAGCACATAGCATATTTTATTTACAGAAGTTTTTAGTTAGTGAAAAAGTTATTTTGGATAGAAGATCACTAACTAAAAACTTCTGTAAAAAAATATGCTCTGTGCTTATATAGAGCTCTATTCAATTGTCCGAATCGCAATATAATAAGGCTGATAATCAGTTGAGAAAGTAATATGGTTCCTAGCAGTAAAAATTAATTGCAGGAGAGAAATGAAAGAGAAGGGAGAGAGAAGGAGGTGTAGAGATGGATAAGGTGATGGAGAGGGGGAAAGGGGTGTAAAGATGGGGGAATGATGGGGAGAGGGTGAGAAAAAAGGAGAAAGTAGAGGTGAGGTGAGAGATGAGTCGGAGACAGTATAATAGCCCGATTAAATTCCAGCCTTGGAGATACGAGGTTTGAACCTAAGCCCTACGTGCTTTAAATTTGGCAAAGTTACACCGGTATTAAATTAGACCTGCTGTGAGCATCGTGTGAGCTACACAGCACGGCCGTGCATCATGGCACGTGAAAGCCTGTGAGATGATCTTGCAGGCTCCCCACACCATCACTTGCCACGCAGGTCCCAAACGGACCTCTGCCGCGGGGGGTACTCCAAGTTCCCCCTGGCACCTAAAATTACCCCCATGCTGGGGGTCCCCATCGTGACCCCCAAGTGTCCCCATATCAATCTGTGCATCGGGGGTCCAGATCGGACCCTGCTGCATTTAAAAAATTTAATTTCCCACCAAGGTTCCTTATAGGGCCTGGGGCACACTATTGAACAATGCTGGCCGTGGGGGTACTGTAAGTATCCCTGCGGCACCTACCATTAACCCCCTCTATGCTGGGGGTCCCCATCGGGACAGCCACTGTGTCCCTACATTAACCCTTGCACCGTGGATCCTGATCGGTCATGATCTGGACCCTCGCTGCATTTAAAAATCCAAATTTCCTGCCTCGCAGGTCCTTAAAGGGCCGTAACAGTCCTGCAAGGACCAGCGCTAAATAAAATATTAACTCCTACCGACACCTAAATTTAACCCCGTCCCTCATGGGGCTCTATACAGAGCCCCATGAGCCCTTAATTAACCCTGTCACTCATGGGGCTCTATACAGGTAGGTAGGCAGTATAGGTAGGATGGGGTTTACTGGGTACATTTGGGGTTAAATAACCCCAGTTAGGGTTAGATTGACCCAGTTAAGTTTAAATAGGACTAGATAAGCTTACATAGGACAAGACAGGTTTAAATAGGTCTAGATGGGGTTAAATAGGCCAGATAGGGTTAGATAGGCCCAGTTAAGGTTAAATAGGACTAGATAGGCTTGCATAAGACTAGACAGGATTAATAGGTCTAGAACGGGTTAAATAGGCCCAGATAGGGTTAGATAGGCCCTGTTAGGGTTATTGGATCCAGATAGGGTTAATGGGGTATAATAGTGTAGTGTAGTGCTTAGACTTTGTGTCATAAGGGTCTTGTAGGACCATCATTGCCCGTATAGTGTTATTATAGGGGTTAATTAGTGTCGTATAGGGGTCTTTATAGACCCCTTTTGGACTGATGGGGTTAAATAGAGGCTTATGGGGGTCTGTATAGACACCCATATCTGACGGGGTTAAATAGAGGCTTATGGGGGTCTGTACAGACCCCCGTAAGTGATGGGCTTAAATAGAAGCTTATGGGGCTCTGTATAGTGCCTTGTCATGATCCTCCTGACTACCAGTTCTTGGGACTCATGCGATCCGATGGTGTGGTCTGTTTATAGTTGTATTATGTTATGTAATGTTAATTACTGTATGTTATGTTGCTTGCCTATGTGTGATTGACTTGTTATGTGTGATTCTGTATGCTGAAAGTTTGGTTCATTAAGTATTACATATTTTAGAATGTTGTGAAGGCTGTAACTGTCAGGGTTAAGCAGTTAGGCAGTTGAGAGGTTCAGTTTAGATTCAGAGTTGTGTGTCTCTGAGAAAAAGCCAGTTCTGAATGCAGTCTATAAAGTTTCCACAGAAATAAAAACAGTTTTGGATATTTTTCTAATGCTGGGCCGAAGTCCATAAATTTTAAATACTGCATCTGAGATGTACATTTTAGAGACATCTGCTGTCTTGGCGAAGGGATATAAAGAACCGGGTGTATCTGCTGGGTAGGATTGGCCATAATAGCCTTATCAAGCCCGACTGAAGAAAGAAGATCACCATAACTGGTGTCAGGAGCGGGATCCCTTCATCAGAAAAATCAGCTAGCCAAGACAGTGAACAGATGGCTTCTTAGGTTGACCTTTCCATCACCCAGATCCGCAGCCTCCTCAAGGAGAGGGGTATCGTGGTTCCCCAATCATGTACAATGGAGATGATGGTACAGGAGTTTTACAATAATGACGACAAGGGGGCCACTCGGGCAGATCCACCTGAGGCACCGCCAACGAGGCGGAAGGGTGACCAGCATACACAGTCACCTGCCCCAGGAGATGGATGAAGTCACCAGGAGGCTTCGGCTACGATGTGCCGACCTCTCTACTGAACCAACCTCTGCTGAGATCACAGAGATGATGAGGATGATCGGCCTGGAGGTACAAGCGGAGAGACAGTTGAGTATGGTGACTCTATCTCCCCCAGCTGCCCTTGAAGGTCCACAGGATTCCTTGACTGCTACCCTCAAAGTGGCATATTCTAGCTTCAGATACTTCAAGGACGGCAAAGATGACCTGGACGGGTTCCTTCAGGACTTCGAAAGGCAGTGTGAACTTCATAAGATCCCGGAAAGTTAGTGGGTCTGGTTGCTGGTAAGCCAGCTCAGAGGGAGGCCAAGCCAAGCCTACCGGGCAATTCCACGTGACCAGGCAACAGTGAATGAGGTGGTCCGCCACGTCTTGCTAAGGAGATATGCCCTCACTGCAGGAAAATAACGAGCCCTGTTCTACAGTGTGTCCCGGGAAAGTGGGGACACTCACTATGAGGTGGTCTGGCGGATCCGGCAAACCATCGAGAGCTGGTGGAAGGCAAAAGAGGTGCGCACCTTGGAGGATGCTAAACAAGTGATTATGATGGAACAATTGTTTCATATTTGTCCAGTTGCCCTCCATGAATGGGTGGAGGACCGTGAGCCTGCCACTGTAGAAGAAGCAGGAAGCCTGGTGGACCAATATGAGGAAACCAAGGGAGAACAGAGGACAAAACACCCGAGCAGCTCAGCCCAGCCAATTAGACCACAAATGGCCAGGCCAGTACAGTCCTACCTGCTTCCATCTAGGAGCACCACTACTGCCTCTGTAAAGTCAGCACCCTCCGGCACTGGGGTTCGGGTACCCCCTAAAACCGCAACCAGAACCTACAGACGATCAGCAGGGCAGAAGGTGAAAGTGGGGCCTCAGTGCTATGGATTCCAGCAGCAGGGCCATTTGAAGAGGGACTGCGAAATCAGCCCTTTAGGAGCAAGCCTGTTGCATTTCACACCTTAATGTATTCAGGTAACTGGTGGCTTGACACAGAGGGGGAAGAAAGTGAGGATTACCAAGACTGTGCTGAGAACTAGAGCTCCTACCCCTCTGTGAATGCTATCAGGCTCACCCAGAGGTACACCCGCCTACCCCACATCCAGCCAGTGATAATGGATGGGTGCCAAGTCCACAGATTTCGGGACACGGGCACCTCCATCACTGTCATCCACCCGGAGTTGGTCAACCAGGCCCTGCTTAACAAGAAGGTGGATGTAATATTAGCAGGCGGCAGGCGATACAGCATACCAATGGCCGAGTGGACATTGACCGGGGAACCGGGCATAGTACCCGTGAGGTGGGTGTAATGGCTGGACTGCCTGCGGATGTTCTATTGGGGAACGACCTAGGGAAGATGGAGTGTCTATATGGGACCATTGTTACCCGGGCACAAAGTAAACAAGCCACCGATGCCAGCCAGGAGAACACTGCAAGGGACGGAGATCCTGGGGCTCCAGCCAGGCTCTTTGTGAGCCACCTACCTGCTTGGGGAATTGGGTTTAGAGGAGCTAAGGTAGCTGAATTGAAGGCAGTGTTAGCTACAGATAGTACCTTAGTGGGTATTAGGAGAAAGGCTGCCCAGGGTGAGAAGGGACCGCATGGGGAGGATTTTATATGGGAAGGGGGCTACTATATAGTTAGCACTGGGGATGAAAGAGCAGTGCATGGGTAGTCAGGAAACAGTTGATAGTACCCTATCCCTTTAGAGATAGACTCTTAGATTTAGCCCATAATATACCCCTAGAGGGACATATGGGCCGTAAGAGGACTCGACAGTGCCTGACCGGTGGGGAACAGGGATGTGGCTAACTACTGTGATTCCTGTGACTCCTGTCAGCCGTACGGACATTTGGGGAAAACTTCTCGGGAACCACTCAATTCACTCCCTGTTATAGATACCCCCTTCCACTGGGTGGCAATAGACATCATAGGACCCCTAGCTCGATTACGCCACACGATACCCTGAAGCAGTAGCCCTAGGGAAGATTACTGCCACTACTGTGGCCGAGGCCTTGATGGTAGTTTTCTCGAGGATTGGGCTTCCCTGGGAGATCCTGTCAGATAGGGGTACTCAATTCATGTCAGAACTGACCCAGCAATTAGGGCAGCTATGTGGGATCAGGCACATGACTTCCTCACCTTATCACCCCCAGACCAACGGCTTGTGTGAGCCGTTTAATGGGACCCTGAAGCGGATGCTCAGAACCTTTGCGGAACAGGAAAGGGATTAGGAGAAGCTTCTTCCTTACCTCTCTTTGCTTACCGTGAGGTCACTCAGGAGTCTACAGGGTATTCTCTGTTTGAGCTTCTGTATGGGCGGCCTCTGAGGGGACCATTGGACCTCATACGGGAGGCTTGGGAAGGGGAGCGGGAGCAGGCGTTGGCGTCGGTGGTCCCATACATTATTGCCCTTTGGGACAATACAGCTAAGCTCATGGGGCTGGTCAGAGAGAATGTGTTGAGTGTCCAAGACCGACAGAAAAGGTTCTATGACCAGGGCACTCGAAACAGAGAACTAGAGGAGGGACAGGAGGTGCTCATGATGGTTCCTCAACCTCAGGAGAAGCTCCAGGCTTACCCGTAAGGTCAGCCCCACCACTTATGTGGTCTCCCTAGACCCAAGTGTTGAGAAGTGACCACAGAATATCTGTGTGGTTTGTCTGCCTACTGGTAGCAAATCAGAGGCAGGAACTCCCCCTGACCAATTAGTCCCAGCTCCCGGCAGAGTTAATAAGTCAGTCCCATAACCTCATAAAACCCCAAAAGCATGAGCTAAACATGGTGCTGGAAAAGTTCTCTAAATTGTTTTCCACCTTGCCAGGTCGACCGCTCTAGCTACCAATAAGATACTGACCTATGACTGTCCTCCCCTAAAACAACCCTCTTACAGGGTCCTGGAGGCAGTCAGGGCAAGTATATGTAGTGAATTAAATGAGATGCTATGGTTACAAGTGATCCTGCCATCCAGTAGCCCTTGGGCCTCCCCTGTGGTACTAGTTCCAAAAAAGGATGGGACAAGGTTCTGTGCGCATTATAGGAGGCTTAATGGCAAAACTAAAACTGATGCCTATCCCATTCCCCGCATAGACAAGTTGCTCGACCGGTTGGGAGATGCTACCTATGTAACTACCCTAGATCTCTCTAAGGGTTATGGCAGATTCCGTTAGTGGAATCTGCCAGAGAAAAGTCGTCTTTCATCACTCCCTTTGGGCTCTACCAGTTTATGGTGATGCCCTTTGAGATGAAGAATGCCTCATCCACCTTCCAAAGACTAGTGAATCAGTTACTGAGGGGACACCAGGAGTATGCACAGGCATACCTGGATGACATAGCTGTATTCAGCCAGACCTGGGAGGAACACCTTGTACACCTCCAGAAAGTATTAGGAACTATCAGGGAGGCAGGACTTACAATCTGGCCTGAGAAGTGCCAGTGGGCCAGGGCAGAGGTCCATTATCTAGGCCACTGGGTGGGCAGAGGGCAGATTAGGCCAGACAATGCTAAAGTGGAGAGTATAGCGACCTGGCCCATTCCCCGGACAAAGAAGCAGGTGATGGCTTTTTTGGGAACTGCAAGTTATTATTGAAAATTTGTTACAAAATATAGTGCTACTGCCAAATCCCTCACTGACCTGACGTGCAAAAAGAAGCCGAAGAAGGTGGACTGGACCCCAGCTTGTGAGACAGCATTTAGAGCACTCCAGCAAGCCCTAATGTCATCCCCTGTTTTGGCCACCCGAACTATTAGCAGCCCTTTATTGTCCATACAGATGTGTCCACTTAAGGATTAGGGGCCGTACTAAGTCAGCTGGATAATACTGGAGCTGAACACTCCATTGCCTACCTGAGTAGGAAAGTACTACCCAGGGAGGTTGCCTATGCTACTATTGAAAAGTAGTGTTTGGCTGTGGTGTGGACTCTAAAGAAACTCCAATATTATCTTTATGGGAGGGAGTTCAAGGTGGTGACTGATCACAATCCACTATGCTGGCTTACAAGAGTGGCTGGGGACGATGGACGCTATGATGGAGCTTAGCACTTCAGGCTTACAATTTCACCATCCAGCATAGTTGGGGAAATAATCACCAAAATGCAGATGGCCTTTCCCGGCAGGAAGACAAATAATGGCTAAGCTTGGAAATCATCCGGCAGGATCATCCCTTACACTTGGCCAGCTGGAAGGGGGGAGTAGTTGTCATGATCCTCCTGACCACTAGTTCTTGAAACTCATGTGATCCGGTGGTGTGGTCTGTTTATAGTTACATTATGTTATGTAATGTTAATTACTGTATGTTATGTTGCTTGCCTATGAGTGATTGACTTGTGATGTGTGATTCTGTATGCTGCATGTTTGGTTCATTAAGTGTTAAATCTTTTAGAATGTTGTGTTGTCAGGCTGTAACTGTCAGAGTTGAGAGGTTCAGTTGAGATTCAGAGTTGTGTGTCTCTGAGGAAAAGCCAGTTCTACATGCAGTCTATGAAGTTTCCACAGAAATAAAAACAGTTTCTGATATTTTTCTAATGCTGAGCCAGAGTCCATATTTTTTAAATACTGCAGGACATTTTAGAGACATCTGCTGTCTTGGTGAAGGGATATAAAGAACTGGGTGTATCTGCTGGGTAGGTTTGGCCATAATAGCCTTATCAAGCCTGACTGAAGAAAGCAGATCACCACAAGCCTCATGAGTGATGGGGTCATTTGGGGCTCATGGGACATTGTATGGAGTCCCAATGAGTGATAGGGTTAATTAGGGGCTCATGGGGCTCTGTATAGAGCCCCCATTAGTGATAGGGTTAATTAAGGGCTCATGGGGCTCTGTACAGAGCCCCATGAGTGATGGGGTTAATTTTAGATGCCTGGAGGGTACTGATAGTACCCCATCAGCAGGGGTTAATATTTTTACGGTCCTTTAAAGACCTGCAAGGCGGGAAAATTAAATTTTTAAATGCAGTGGGGACACCCTGCAAGTTGTCCTGGTCACTACCACAGGAAGGTTACTGAGACTGCTGGAGAGACCCTGACTGATACAGAAGCCAGATATCACAGTGCTTGTGTCAAGATTGTCAAGAACCCAACTGTGGGTAGTTGTATAGAGATAACTATAGAGACTGGATGACAATGTAAAGACTTAATGTTTTTGTTCTCACAGCGTCCTTTGAAAATATTGCAGAAAATGAATAAGGGGATAAACACAACAGACACATAACTATTTATAAGGGGTACCCTGTATGACAAAGGACAAGACAGACATTCTGACATGTGAGGAATTGACGACCCTGACGACCCTCTTGGTTCTCTTCCCCATCTCCTTTACACTGTAAGCTCTGGGGACAATGGACGTCTGAAGTGCTAAGCTCCATCGTAGCAGACGTCCATTGTCCCCAGAGCTTACAGTGT
Source organism: Discoglossus pictus (assembly GCA_027410445.1). Lineage (NCBI taxonomy): Eukaryota > Metazoa > Chordata > Amphibia > Anura > Alytidae > Discoglossus > Discoglossus pictus. Next base: position 440,255,925 of record CM050163.1, on the reverse strand, counting down.
AAAGGAGATGGGGAAGAGACCCAAGAGGGCAAGGAAGTCTGATGGATTATGATCCAGTAAGTCGGCAGGACATACAGAGAAGTGGCTGTCTGTTCCAAGTAGGGTCTTCCAATATTTAATACTGTTTTGGATTTCATTCCACATAGCAAGAGATGTGAGGTTCTGTTCATCCATTTGTTTTTCATCCTCCATTTGTTTTTGTTTTTACTTGGGCAGTTGCATTACACTGACAAAATGCAGAATTCTCTAGTCTCAGTGATTTTATATTACAAACACTGTTGTCTCCAATTTCTCCTTATGCAGCTAAGCAAAGCCAGTAATATAGTCTATTTGAATAGAGGATATGAGATGTAGCGGCTGGAAGAACTCGTGGTTATCTCCTAATATTCTCAATTATTATCATTTTAATGGTTCATTCAACGTAAAAAATGCAGAGAATATTCTGGAAATCCAAAATTCAATTCCATTTGGTCTTTTGCGAGCCTTGGGTTGCAGATCTGTAGAGAAGTGAAACCAAGTTAAAGAGCAATGTAGTTTACTACATTACATTTGTTATATTACAGAAGAGAAGGGTTTGTATGATCACAGACAAATTATTAAAAGTAAAACATTTAGCCTTTTAGCATATGCAGTAGTAATACTGTAGTAAAAGCCACCATGTTTTGTTTCGGTTTATCTTCTTCAACTGGCAAGAAACATTGAATGTAGAAAAATTGTGGCAATCCTTAGTGTTAAATGCTTACAGCAGGACTAATGGAAATTATAAGCCCACAAAGTCCCTAAAAGTCACTTCGAGTTGAGATGCAGCTACACGAACAAGAGAATGACTGTCTCAACTAAAGAATAATTGCTTTTGGATACTATTTTAGGTCATGAATTAAGGGCGGTGACCCAAGTCTTCAAAAGGGTAATGTAAAGACAAGGGTACAGTATACCTTTAAAATATTGACTTACAAAACGTCAGTAATTATTCTTTGTGATATGATACTTGTATATCCATATACCAAGGCATACAAGAGACTGCTGAGTTTAGGGTCCAGGGTTGGTTATTTCCTGGGGAATTTGACAGCACGACTCTGACACTCATTAAGGCATCTCTCACCTAATAGCTCACAAGTGATTATAGACACTGGAAAAATGCCTGCCATGCCAATTAAAGGGCAGATCTGGTAATACACTGAAGAAAAGTCCTTACTCACACATATATACATTTGAAGAAAAATTATATATTCACCTCGCGGTCCTATGCAGTCCTATCTGCTTGCAGATGGAATTATTCCTCATTTATATTTATAGGTAGGGTAACATTGGGAATATGTAGTATTTTCCAGTGTTCAATACAAATGCAGAACATTTTAAGTAGTACAATAAACACGTGAGACTAATAGTAACTAGCTAGTTACAAGGGGTACCCTGCATGACAAAGGACAAGACAGACATTCTGACACATGGATTGACAACCCTGCTCCCGAGAGCAAGGCAAGAAATTCCACAGAGAATGTCCAGCTCAAAAGAAATTCTATAGGCAGGAGTAAGAGGAGGAGACTAGAGAGGACGAAAAAAAGAGGTAATTAGCAAGAGGGCAGTTTGGAGAGATTTGTGCGACAAGGGTGCTGTTGTTAACTGCTTTGTCTGTTAAGATTAGGTTTTTAAATGTTATTCTAGAGGCTTTGGGATACCAGTTGAGTGACTGACAAAGAGGAGCTGCAGGTTCTGAGTGTGGTAGACGAGTCTAGTGGAGGCGTTCCTTATGGATTGAAGTGGAGACAGATAGATGGGTGATGGGGGACAATAAGGAACCAGTTGCAGTAGTAGAGGTGACATATGATGAGGGAATAGATTATAATTTTAGTTATGTCTTGTTTAAGATAGTGTCATATTTTGGAGATGTTTTTAGGTGAAGATGACATGATTGTATGTGAGGAATGAAAAAGAGTTCAGCGCCCAAAGGAAACCCAATGCAATGGGCCTAAGAATTTGGAGTAGTGATTGAATAGTGAGAGTTATTTGAGGAGTGGGAGCTGTATTAGATGATGGGGAATGCCAACAGTAGTCAGAGAGAGTGGGGACAAAGAGGTACCGGAGAAGGAAGCACTAAATGTTTCATTTTCTATATAGGATGTAAAGCATAAGAAAAATGTGTCCCGGAAACCAAGGGAATGGAGAATTTGTATAAGAAGAGGGTGGGCAACTGTATCAAAGGCAGCCAAGAGATCCAGGAGAATGAGTGAAGTGACTCTTTGACTTGGCTGTAAGCAGAGGTCATTAGTAACTTTTGTGAAAACTATCTATGTGAAGTGTTGGGTTTGGAAGTCAGACTGAAGGGAGGGAGTTGGAGGAAATTAATTGGGTAATCTGATTGTAGGAGAGCCACTCAAGTTGTTTTGAAGCCAAACTGCTTGTAATCCATAATCGGTTTGCAATACCAACAACCCACATACATGCTCTGCAAGCTCAAAAAAAAAAAACATACAAGAGATCATCATGCAAAAATCTAAGTTTTCATCCACATTTCTCCGATCCATTTATATAACATTCTGTTGCTAGTTTAAGGTATAACATAACTACTAAATCAACCCACATCAGATTTTTGTAAGCTAAAGCTGAAAACTCAGTGATGCTCCTCATTTTCCTTTTACACATTAAAAAACTCTGTCTGTGAATATTTTTACCTTGCACTCTCTATCAAACCTATAGGCCAGTATAGAGAGAAGCTGCAGTAAAAACAGATTGAAAGCATGGTCATTTGAGTCATCAATGGGCAGTGCGTGGTCCCATCAGACTTTCCATGTGGTTCAGTGGCAGAAAAGAGTATAGGATTGTATGCCAATTACACTAATAACAGCTAAATAATCTAAAGTTTTAAGTCTGTTTACAAACACAGTCTGTCCTGCCTACTAGCAGTTTCATGATTAATAACAGACAGCCAAGCTGCTGGATGGGGACACTGATTGATAGCAGTTTTTCACAGAACTCGGGAATGCACTCAGAAGTTAACCCATAATTGATCAGTGGCAGATCTAGAGAATGGAGGGCCTGGCGCAAAAAAAAAAGAAAAACAAATTTTGGTCCCCAAGGCCCCTACCTATAACAGTTCCCCTTCCCAAGTGCCCTTTTAATAGCTCTTCTTCCTATAGCTGCTCTCCTTCCCCTTCCCAACCAGATTTTCTATTAATTATCCTGATAGCTTAAGGTCCACATCACTTATATATTTCATTCTGAGTGTCTCCTTCCCTGGTCCAGTTACAGTCTTGCAGGAGAGATATGTGGTAACAAATAGTACCAAGCATTACTGCTGGAAAAGAAAAGTGGATTTCTGTAACTCATGGGAAGCTTTCCTGTTTAATCTAGGCTCTGTTATTATGTAAACTGATTAGTTTAACCATTAAACATTGAAGCACAATTTCAGGCAGCTGGCCAAGGAGAAATAACAGCAGGGAATTAGCGGCATCCCCTGTGGCCTGGATACAAATGCCTAGAAAGAGGTAAAGTAGACTCTCAAGTGACCTCAATGACACAGAATTATGACACCATGTACAGTGGCGAAGCTACTGCCGATGCAGCAGGTGCAAAGCACCGCAGTCCGCAGCAGGGTAGGAGGCCTCTGAATTCTGCACTCTTCTTAATTTACTCAGGGAGGGGAGATCTTATTACTGTATATATAATATGACAAACTACAAACATTTTAGACTTTTTCATTGACCCCTGTAGGATATATAGAGATGTGCAAACAGAGCCCCAAAATTATTTAGCACAAGGGCCCTCCATTCACAAGCTCTACCACACACTATGTACATGTGTGTCTAAATATTAAAACATACTTTTGCTTTATAACTTCAGTGGTTTATGAATAAAAAACATTTTTAAGTTTGGTTTTCTTAAAAATGCAAGTGGCAAGACAGTAGTAATTGTACATGTTAAGAGTAACACATGAATATTATATTCCAGTGGGCATAAATATATTGATTGCATTGTAAAAAAATAATTTGCATGAGGTAGGCAAGACAGAATGTAGTGGGCAAGACTGGGAGCCATGGGGTCGGCAAGGCTGGGGACAGTAAAAACTATAATCATTTAAGATTTTAAGGTTGTTTCCAACACCACTTTAAACAGTTGAATGCCTTACCAGCATCTTAGTGGCATATGCCAATGCAACGCCAGGAAAACTGACAGATTCTACTATAGTGGATTAAACAAAATAGCTCCCATATGTCTGGAAATTAACCCTTGCCATGAGTGTTCAAATATTATACTAGATGAGTGGTGTGCCCATTTATGTGGTCAGTGGGGACTATGTCAAGAGAACCAGTGAAACATGAATATATTTAACAAAGACACAAGGGCTTATTTTGCTATGAGCAGGGAGGAGAAAAGGTAGGTTTCTAAAGAGGCCCTTTTTACTGCCATGCCACGTTGGGGTCTCAGTCCCTCCTAAAGGTCAATTGATAATTGTTACTTATTTAACAGCTTTAGAGACAGGCTCTAAATGAGCTCTTATAGCTTCCCAACACAATCCCATAAAATATGAGACCTATGTTTTAAAATATAGAAGACTCCTGTATAAAAAATAGGTCTAATATAAATAATATCAGCATAAACATAGAAATTACTTGACAACCACTGATATTTATGGGAGGTAGGGAGGTAGACTTTATACAGTGTCAAGGGACCACTAAGACAGGAATTCATTTGGGATCCCATGGACCTCTTAGTCACAGTGCTCCGTTAAACATGGTAAAGCAGAATATGGTAGAAATGGGCTCATCAGTGAAAGGCTTTAAAGGGCCATTGAAGAGATTTTTTTCTTTGTTCCACCTGAAAGGCGGTATTTGATAGTGCTGAACAGTTTGTTTCTTCTTGGAAATGAAGCTCCTGGAGCAGAATATACTGCTTTGAAATTTTTCTCCATGTCTGCCAATTTGTGTCAAATGAGTCATGAGATCTAGAGTAGTGTATATCTACTTGTCATACAGGTATTTCCTGTGGCATTTCCTGTTAGTTTCCAATACAATTTTTCATTTTATAATGTCTAAAACATGCTCTTTTAAATGTATGATTGAAAATTTTGCATTCTATGTCCTTTTAAGTCAATATAGCCCTCTGGGTGAGCGCCTGTCATGAAAGGTTTATTAATATCTATCACAAGCTACGCATTTTATTCTCCAATTTGATGTCCAAACCTTATATTTGCTACAGAAAACATAGCATTCAATCTCATGTCTTCAGCTCACCAAGGACAAATATTTAGGCAGTACAATGAAATGTGATATCAAACACATTCTATTTCTGTGAGCTGGTCCCAGGACTTCATGTGAGTTGCTGCTAGCTCTGGAATGTACATTCTGTGTCTGTTTGGCGTGATCGGTTTTTCTGATGCACTTACCAGTAGCCACTTATAAAACATATCTATCTACAAATAGGTTATCACATGTACCATGAAATCTGTGCAGTGATAATGTGAGGAATTACTGTTTAACAATTTGGCATCTAACTTCTTTTTTTATATATATATGCAATTATGCTGCAGTGTAATCTTCCATCTTTGTTTCTGCTGATCAACGTCCTCAAGTGGGGGAGACTTTGAATGATTTCTCTCTTGTAACTGTACAATGGCAATGGGTGTAGAAGCCCCCCCAAAATTTGGGGGAATAAAAAAACTGGGAGGGGATTGGGGGACCTCCCCCGGATTTGTATATCTGTAGAAGTTATTTTATGGCTTGAGTATTCAATGAGCTGTATTCCCCCCAGAATTATTCTTGCTCCTACACCCCTGATCTAAAGGATTCGGTTGTAAAACTGGAGGGTGCAATTCTCTACTCCTAGCACAGGCAGCACGGGTGGATCTAACACTGGTGAACCCGGTGCAATGCACCATGGTCCTGCTCCGGGGGGAGCTGCTGCTGCAGTGCCCATAAAAAAAAAAGTTTTTTCTTTGTTTAAATTCTCAATGCCCCTGGGACCCAAACATCCACCTGCCTCCCAATAAATATCTATAACATATATTGTTCTATATAATATATATATATATATATATATATATATATATATATATATATATATATATATATATATATATTTTATATACCTACTTATAATATATATATATATATATATATATATATATATATACAATAGGAAATACATACTACTCCATATGCTGCCTCTAGCAGCCAATCTGGTAAAGCATGATTAACTTTAATTTTGGTATTTTTTTGTGTCCCCTGTTCATATAATCTGGGGGGATTTGTCCCCCTCATCCCCCCATTTTTTACGCCCCTGACAATGGCAACCAGACTTATAGAATTATTACAATCATTAGTTTATAAAGACACATCGTCCTGAGAATGTAGTAGACATAATTGGCTCAGAAAAGATGAAAAAGGGAAATTGTATGCAAAAATTGCATATGAATTAAAAATGTAACTTATTTTTCTTGCTGGAAACATTTTGCTCATTATCAAGTTTAATTTTTCAAAATGCCTTTATAGAAAAATGTCACCACAGTGGTCCTTTAATATTTAAACACTTAATAAAATAACCTGAACTTCCTCTCTGTTTCTTTATCTCACAGTGGAACCCTGTCACGTCAATTAACTGAAATATACTGATTGGCCCAAAAACAGGATGTCAATGGGAGAAGTCCAGAAAAATGAAATCCAAAAATCTGTTTAATGGAATCCTGATAGAAATATCTTTTTATTGACACAGTCACTGCCAGAGATAGGATATAAACTGAAAGTCGATATGAAAAGCAAAGCAATTCTTTAGCCTGAAAATAATTTCAAAGCACAATTTTCCTCATTATTTACCACTGTTATAGCCATCTCCACCTATCTCTTTGTCCTGAGCACAACTGAAAGCATTACTGAAAGGACTAATTTCAGTACTGCTCAGAGCAATTAGAGAGGTGGCTAGATGTACAGAAGTTTATTTTATTTTCCAGCTAAATATTTGATTTTCTGCTGATTGTATATGCATTTTTATATTAATTAACGGTGAACTAAAAAATAGGTTTAAAATTAAAAGTGCTTTAAGCAATAGTACATTTTCACAATGGGTTTGCTGGTGGTCCAGTGGTTAGGATTCAGTGCTTTCACCTCTGCGACCTGGGTTTGATTCCAGTCATGGAACAAAGAGGTCACCCCACCCTTAAGCCATGTAGGGCTGGGCTTGGTCAGTACTTGGATGGGAGAAAACCTAGGAATACCAGGAGCTGTATGCTTTGGCCCACTGGAGAAGGAACTGGCAACCCATCCAGTATCTCTGCAGTGAATACCAAGTGCATCAGCGTGGTGTTGCAGTCCATGAAGTCAAAGAGAGTCGGACACGATTGAGCAATGCAACGAGGGGGGGGGGGAGGGGGGCTGAGAGAGACAGGGGAGAGAGAGGGTGGCTAAGAGAGACACAGGGGAGGAAGACGGTGGCTAAGAGAGACACAGGGCAAGGAGAGGGTGGCTGTGAGAGATACAGGGGAGGGAAAGGGTGGCTGGGAGAGACACAGGTGGGGGGAGAAAGGGAGAGACACAGGGGAGAGAAAGAGAGAGATGGAAGAGGGGGGGGGAGAGACAGGGGAGGAGGTGGGAGAGAAACATGGGGGGAGAGAGAAGGGGGAGAGAAAGAAGGGGGAGGGAGAGAGAAGGTGGGAGAGAGAAGGGGGAGAGATAGAGAAGGAGGGGAGAGAGAGAAGGAGGGGAGACAGTGAAGGAGGGGAGGGTGGAGGAAGAGAGAAGGAGGGGGAGATAGAAGGAGGGAGAGAGATAGGGTACAGAGAGACATAGTAGATTATATAATATTATACCGTCTGTGAACAGGCAAGGTGACTTTAAATGGCATCTCTCAAACTAATTATGTTAACTTAATCTGACAGCTTCAAGGTGATACTTTGGCTGTTAACCATGCAAACATTTCAATGGTGCTTAATGAACAAGATTAATGAGAAAAGATTTTATAATGAGATGTCAAAAGACCAAGGCTGTGCAGGGGTCAGGAAATTAGTTGAATTTGCAGCATACCTGTCACAATTAGGAAAAATATAGTTTTATGTAAACAGTTTTAGATATATTTTAGTGTACTTTCATTTTATTAAAGAATCAATACATTTCACTACATTTCTTGCCCCTTGGATTATGCATGAACACACACAATTATACATCATTTACACAAACACATTTTCTTTTGTAAGAAACTCTGGGGACAAGAACTAATATTTGTGCATGTACATCTTTACAGCTGCACATGGGATAGCTGGCCCCTTTTCCAAATCCCTAGTTACATTTCGAGATTGTCTTCTGTGGTCTGTGGTCTTCCCATAGAAGAAATGGAGTAGACCTCAAAATCAAACAAACAGCGACCAAAGCAATAACAGAATAATTTCAATCTGAATTCAAGGCAAGCCATTTAACATCACAGTGATCCAAGTCTATGCTCCAACTATGGATGCTGAAGACACTGAAGTTGTCCAACTCTACTAGGATATGCAATTCCTCAAAATATAACGAGAAATGATGTTACTCTCGCCATAGGAGATTGCAATGCTAATGCAGGGAACCAAAAGATACCTGGAATAACTGGCAAGTTTGGCCTTGGACTACAAATTGAACCAAGTCTGAGATTAGTCGAATTCTGTCAAGATAATTCTCTGGTCATAGTAAACACCCTCTTCCAACAGCCTCTGAGACATCACTACACATGGACAATATAGAAATCAGATTTATGGAGGAGCTCTATACAATCAGCAAAATCAAGATCTAAAGCTGTGGCTCAGATCATGGGTGCCTTATTGCAGAGTTAAGAATTAAACTAAGGAAAACCAAGCATAAATAAATTAAATAATATCCTCTGTGAATATGCAGTGGAGGAAAAAATAGGTTTAAGGGACTAGACATGGAAGAAAGAATGCCTGAAGAACTTTGGACAGAAGTTTGTGACAATATCTAGGAAACAGCAACAAAGAATATCCCAAATAGAAAGGAAACTAAGAAGGCCAAATGTCTGTCTGATGAGGCTTTGAACATAGCCCAGGAAAGAAGTAAAGAGAAAGCTATTTGTCCAACTAAATGCAGAATTCCAGAGGATAGCCCAAACAGACAAGGAGAGATTCTTTAATCAGTGATGTAAAGACATAGAAGAAGACAGCAGAATTGGGGATCTCAAGCCAAAGTGGTTGTTATAAAACACAAAAATGCTGGGGACTTATCATAAGCAGATCAGCAGACACAGAATATTTTTACAGGAAGAGTCTTTACAGCAGTGATAACCTCAGTAATTTGTCCAATGAGCTGGAGCCAGACATCTTGCAGAGTGAAGTGAGATGGACCCTAGGATGCCTTGCTGAAAACAAAGCTGCAGGAGTTGATGGAATCACAGCTGAATTTTTCAAAATCCTACAAGATGATGCTGTGAAAGTGTTGCTTGCCTTATGCCAACAAATTTGCAAAACTCAACAGTTTCTAATAGACTGGAAAAGGGCAGGCTACTTCCCAATCCCAAAAAAGGAAGTGCCAAAGAGTGCTCTAGCTATGGAACAATTGTACTCTTTTCACATGCCAACAATGCTTAAGATCCTGCAAGCTTGGCTTCAACAATATATGGAATGGGAACTAATGGATATGCTGGGTTTCACAGAGGAAGAGGCAGAAAAGATCAAATTGCCAATGTCCGCTGGATAATAGAAAAGAGAGTGCAAAAGCTGTCCGGCTGCTCAATGTAAAAAAGTCAAAGATCATGGCAAACAGATGGGGAAATGTGGAGGTAGTGATAGATTGCATTTTGTTGGGCTCAGAGATTTCTGCAGATGGTCACTGCAGCTATAAAAAGATGTTTGCTTCTGGGGAGGAAAGCTATTGCAAGTTTGGACAAGCTATTGAAAAGTAAAGACATTACATTTACAAAGGTCTGCATAGTTAAAACAATTGAGTTCCCAGTAGTAACCTGCAGGTGTTAGAGCTGGACCATAAAGAAGGTTGTGTGTCCTATAATTGGTGCCTTTGAATTGTAGTGTTGGAGAAAAACGCTTAGAGTCCCTTGGACAGCGAAATGATCCAAAAAAAGCAGTACTACAAGACATCAATACAAACTGTTCACTGAAGGGTTTGATCATGTGGCTTAAGCACAAATATTTTGACCATATCATGAAAAAATAGGATTATCTAAAGAAGATTCTAAAGTTGAGAATATTGAAGGCACACAAAGAAGGGGGTAGCAGAGGGGGAGACGGATAGATGAGGTCATTAAAGCAATGAGCATGAGCTTAAAGGGCTCAGAGGGTCAGTGTCAGACGTGCCAGGCGTGCTGCAAACACAACTGAATGACTAAACAACAACAAGTTACACTACTGGCTTCATCTTTCGCTCAGTAACTCATATAATCCCACTCATGTAAACTTCTCTCTTCAAAATTAAGTTTTTTTTTAGACAAACTCTCCCTGATCCATTCTCCAGCTGGCTGGAATGATTGGTTTTGGGTTCTATACACAATTACTACTAGCTCTCTGTGCCCTTTGATTTTGCCTGGAGATGCTGTAGCAGCAACCAGAAGGAATATTTTAGGATTTTTTAATTGTTCCATGACTGTGACCTTAGGTCCTTAAAAGCCCATAACATACAGTATGATTATAGCAGCAGACATGTTTTGTCAGCAGACAAGCAGCAGACATGTATGGTCAGACTGGCAAAGGGGTGGTCATACTAGAAGATGTTTAGAAAAACAAAAGTGGTCATACTGGCAACTCTTCAAAACTGACAAATGTTCAGGAACAGGAAACAACAATTAGAGAGCAGTAAAGCCATTGTCAGGCAAAAGAAAACTGACTGAAAACTGATTTAACAGACACAATGAGCTGCAATTGATCAGCACTGTGATTTACAGAAGCTCCAAGTTTGAAGGTGGAATCATAATGAACCTAAAAATAGAAGGAAATGCAGAACTAGTGAAGCAGGATTTCAGTAATTGCGGTGTGCCTCAAAGACATCATGCCAGTACCAAAACTAGGATTACTTTTACCCATGGCATCTGGAGCAGGGGGTCAAAAGTCAGTACCTCTGTGTTGGATTAACAGACTGTATCAGACATAGGACTCCAAAGGGAGATAAGGCAGATTCCTGACACTCACATACTCACAAGGATATTGTGGGAGTGACTGTGTGAAAGATGAAGCCAGTAGTGTAACTTGTTGTTGTTTAGTCATTCAGTTGTGTTTGCAGCATACCTGGTATGTCTGACACTGCTCCTCTGAGCTCCTTTAAGCTCATGCTCATTGCTTTGATGACCTCATCTATCCGTCTCCCCCTCTGCTACCCCCTTCTTTGTGTACCTTCAACCTTCTTAACATCAGAATCTTCTTTAGATAATCCTATTCTTTCATGATATGGTCAAAATAACAGGAGGCTCCAGTTTACTGCTCTGGAGGCAAATGCAGATCAAACAGTGGAAATATACTTTTGTCCCATCTCCACCAACGGTGATCTTTTGATCCAGTCAAAATTATATACGTAAGGAGACTTAAGTCCTAACAGCCCGATTAGAATGGGGCTACGTGTTAAAACATAGCTCGTAACTCCGATTTTACGTGTTACAGGTTTTAAATTAGCCATGTAACGTTGGGCTTGCATGCTAACACGCAGGATGGCCAAGAATAGGCTACATGCTGAGCAACGTTGATTTTTGCACACGTAAATCCTTTGATCTGACGAGCCTGTAATTGCTACTTGTTCCATTCAGCCATTAAATTGTCCCATGGTCACTCACAAGCAAGTACGTAACACGAAAATGGAGCCCATAGTCCAAAGTGTGCTCTTGAGCTCCCGCAAAGGGGGGTAAAGTACAATACGTAGCACTTGTAAATCAAATAACAACAATCTACTGCACATTTATTAATAGGGAAAGTGATGTTAGGTCTTAGAATTAATAGCACAACATTCTCAAGCCCGGAAATCGGCCCTGAAAAATATTTTATTCAATTATCATATTTTGTGTTATATCGTTATGTTAAGACATATACTGTAAATTGCATGTAATAGAATATCATGTTTACTGCTTTATTAACATTATTTCTGGGTCCGATCGCAAACTGGATTTGAAGCACGTAGGACTTCGAAATCTACCCTTCCCTTTTTCAGTGACGTAACGCTTACAATCTCTTTATCCATTGGCTCCATCTGAACTTGTAACTCTGTGATTGCTTAATTGTTTGCGTTCGAGCACAAATGTCCGACGTCCGCAAACTGGTTTACGAGATAGCATCTCTCGCTCGTAGCTCAAAGCCCTTTCTAATTTAATAGCAATTTAAGTAGGCCAAATTTGAAGCACGCAGCCCTTATGTGCTACACGTTGGACTTACGAGGCTGGAATTTAATATGGCACTAAATGTTTGATTATGCATTTTAGAGATCTTGTTTTAATCATTACAAATTTTATCTCTTAAATGTAATTATTCTTTATTGCAGAGTTCAGTTTTCTCTTCAGACCTGGCTGTTTCTGCTATTTTCTCAGGAAGGTATGTCTGAGACATAGGTTTTCTCTGCATTCAAAGTCTCCTTGCATCTCAGGAAACTAATTAGCAGAAACCAAAATGGTAGATATACAGGAGCATTATTTATATAAAAGATAATGAATTAGAGCTGTATTTATTTGTTACACATTCAAAAAACATATTGGCTAATTTCAAGTGTTGTTCTTCAAAAGAGTGTACAGTAGACCAGAATTTTTTTCTTTAACTGTACTTTAAATAAAAATAACATTTTACAGGGCTCAACAAATACCAGGAGCCAGGTTGTCATGCCAAAAAATGCTTACAAGCACCTAGATTTCATCCACTGTACATCTCTACAATTCAATGTTACCTGAAAGCAGACAGGAATGAGTGACTGAGCCAGTGCATTCCCCAGGATCAGCGCCGCACCCTCCAGCCGAACGTACCTGTGTGTAAGTGAGGAGTGAAAGCTGCTGCTGCTAGAACAGCCCTCACTGACACTGACTGATATACTTAGCAGAGCATCCTATGTGCAGCCAATCTAGGCCTCTTTTATTAGTAACTCTCAAGCAACCAGAAACTACATTTATCCGGCATCTACCGATTCCTGTGGGTGCTGGATAACTGAGAGTCTACTGTATTTTTAAGGGAAGACACCAGTAGTCTTTTAAAGTGACATCACTTGGTGACATCACATTGCTTTTTTCTTCTCTTGTCCTGACCTATAAAGCTAAATAGTACCTGAAAGTCTTGTAAGTTTAGCTTGTGCTGAAAAATATCCCTCCTTTCCATTGCTCAGTAAGCATAAACTCCTAAATGGTGTAACAATCACTTTGCAAAGCCTCATCGCAATGGTGTGTAATTTAACAGGACAACGTGGAGTGCACACATTCACATGCAGCTTTATCTCTGCTGCATATTGGTTAGGTGTCTCATTAAATACATATAACACTGACACTCTAATTCTTACCAAAATAGCATTTTTTTAATATTTTTGTAATGTAGTTAAACACGATGCATTTCCCAAAATGCTCTGTTGGATTTGTTGTTTATTAAAATAACCAGGTGGAAAAAAAATTTATAAAATATTACAGCAGTAATTCACTGATAAGATTTCAGGCACTCTGTCAGAGCAGGGAAAATTATACATTTAGTCTGAAATGTCAGAGTTTAGCAGACCTGGTCAGTGGACCATATCAAGAATGTTGTGAAAAGAAAGACACATGTAACTGCTATAATCCTGATAGGAGATATATAAGATTTATTTTAATTTGGTTACAACTTTCCTTTATAGGTTCTGCTTTTGTATAAATAAAAAGCTTTTTTTTTCCACTGTAGTCTGGAAAACACTATGAGCCTCATTCAATTGAGGCATCGCGAGATCCGGGTTTCGGAAATGGAGGCCATTACTTATTTTGCTATTCAATTGGCGTCTTTTTGCAGGCTCCAATCAAGTTACGGGCTCCGGACTCCGATTCATTGTGATGGGTAACATTGCAGGTTAATGCCCCTACTAGCCTTCGATCTTTCACGGCCGCAAGCGTTACAATCTCTAAAATCGCAAATCGCTATTCAATTTCTCTGAATCCCCCCGCTAAGCAAGCCGTCAATGCCGCAAATGGCAAAAGTCGCTCCACAAGTTATGGGTTCCAAGGAGGACTCGCAAAGGGTTTGAAGACATGTCCGTAGCACTTTAAATGCACATATACACACTACTGTTTTTTTTATTAATAGCACACCATTCTCAAGGTCGCAAATCTGCAAACAAAAATACTTTATATAATGTTTAGTTTGCGTGTTATATCAATCCCGGCAATCAATGTATTAATAAATATAATGGAACTCGCATGTAATAGAATATCATATTTACAGCTTTATCAATATTGCAATATTTCAGGAATGTGGGTCCAATCGTTATTCGTAATTGAAGCCCGTAGGACTTTGAAATCCAACCTCCATTTTTCATTGACGTTATAATGACGATCTGTGTTTCCCTTCGCTGTTTCTAACTCGGGAGTTACGGCCTTGGTTAATTGATCATGTTCAAGCTTACAAATGCTACATACGATGGCATGGTCTACAAATTTCGCTATCGGACCCTAACTTGTGGTCTTGCCCAATTAAATAGCACCATAAGTCGGGGGCGCTGCGGGCCCGCAGCAGGCCCACAAACAGACGGCCTATATCCCGGAATTTTATGTGTTTCAAAAGCCTGTCACAATTTAACAACATTAGCAAAAGCATAAAAAAGTTTTGGGAGAAAAAATTACTTTTAACTTGTCTTTTGGGGGTTATATTTTGTGTATTTTCAACTGTATGTGCTGGCTTGGACACTGAGGCTGTGTGTTCTGTATCTTTTTCTATTATGTGCATTTGTGACCTAATTTGTAAGTGGGCTCATCTGATTGACACCCTTTGCTCTATACATGCCCAATTTTAGGCAATTGCACTACAAATTGCAAATCCTGATGTGGACCTGCCCTCCACATGCATTGAACTGGATGGATATCAAGCATGTCAGCCCCTAGAAACAAGCAGAGTCTGTTAAAAGTAAGATTATCTTTAACACTTAATCCAAGGCAGTAACACAACCCAAGACCGTAACACTCAAGCCTGACGCCTATAAAGTACACAGGGTGAGAGGCTTGCAATGAGCGCTGAAGGCGCTTATTGCGAGTCATGCCGAAGGTGATCATTGCAAAGCAGGAAAGTTGTGGCTCGTAATGAGTGCCGAAGGTGCTCATTGCGAGCCACGCAATGAGCGCCAAAGCTGCTCAGCGCGGGGTTTGCGATTAGTGCCAATGGTGCTCAGAGGGCCCATAGCCTTGCATTGTGGGGCAAACAGCATTGCCAGGCATACAATTTTACTCCCGTCATTTTTGACAGGCAATTTCCTAGTATATATTTCTTAAACTACAGTTGCCTTTAATCAATGCTGTAAAAGTGTTCCTATAAATAAGTGTCATATTATTTTTTCTATATTATCTGTTCCTTACAATCCCATGCCTTCTTTCACATGCAGATAGACAAACAACATTTAAATGCATTTTGATTTTTTCTTAGTGTGCTCTTTAAAGATTAATACCTTCTATTAGGGTCTTACTGTCTCTTTCAAAAAGAAAAAGTCTGAGAATTCAAAGTGTGATTTTAAGCAATTATTAAACTAAATGTCAATTATTAAAAATGTTAACTGAATGTTGATGTAGTCTGACTCTTCAGTAAAAGGTCTATAGGCTAAGCTTTCTCTTTCCACTGCATTCAGTGGCAATCATCACTCCAGATATCTGTCCCTAACCACCCTTTACACTGGGCATGCTTACTGGCTTTACCCATTCTAAAATAAGCATGAATTGAAATGATGAGAACCTTGAACACTTTCACTTCACTTTATTTATAAACTTGGTGGTCATTAATAAAACTTTTCAGAAGAAATACTTTTATCACATATTATAATTGTCTAACTACCAGACGTCGTCACGTTTGGGTGGTGCGTACGACTTAGCGATGAGCGCCGCATAGCGAGGTGAGCCGTTAAACTCGGAGCACTTAGGCGATGAGCACCGAAGGCGCAAAGCGAGGCAAGCAATGTTGGGTGAATGAAACACGAGGGACTTAGCCTACAAACAAACAAACAGCCTTAGGTTGAAAGTAGTTGCCAAATGCGGGACTTGAAAAAAAAATACCAGATGCGGGACTTAAATACGACCTACGAAAAATACGAAGTTAATAGCCGAACCGCGCAAACCAAAATACAACAAAAACACAAAAAATAAAACACATACCGTATATACTCGAGTATAAGCCGACCCGAGTATATGCCGAGGCACCTACTTTACCACAAAATACTGGGTAAAAAGAGTTACTCGAGTATAAGCCGAGGGTGGGAAATGTGCTGCCCCCTGTGTCCCTTTTTGTGCCTTCTGTGTCCCCCTCTCTTTCCCATGTCTCTTCTCCCCTCTCCCTTTCCTGTGTCTCTCCCCCCCCTCCCTTCCCTGTTTCTCTTCCCCCCCTCTCCCTTCCCTGTGTCTCTCCCCCCCCTCTCCCTTCCCTGTGTTTTTTCCCCCTCCTCATTCTCAACCTCCCTCCTCAACACCACTCCTCATCCTCAACCTCCCTCCTCAACCCCACTCCTAATCCTCAACCTCCTCCTCATCATCCTTCCTCATCATCCCTCCTCATCCTCAACCTCCCTCCTCAACCCCCTCCTGCTCAACCCCCTCCTCAACCTCAACCCCCCTCCTCATCCTCAACCCCCTCCTCAACCTCCCTCCTCAACCTCAACCCCCCTCCTCATCCTCAACCCCCTCCTCAACCTCCCTCCTCATCCCCAACCTCCCTCCATATCCTCAACCTCCCTCCTCATCCTCAACCCCCTCCTCAACCTCCCTCCTCAACCTAAACCTCCCTATCCTCAACCTCCCTCCTCAACCCCCTCCTCAACCTCAACCCCCTTCTCAACCTCAACCCCCTCCTCATCCTCAACCCCCTTCTCATCCTCCCTCCTCATCCTTAACCTCCCTCCTCAACCTCCCTCCTCAACCTCCCTCCTCATCCTCAACCTCTCTCCTCATCCTCAGGCCCCCTCCTCATCCTCAGCCCCCCTCCTCATCCTCAGCTCCCCTCCTCATCCTCAGCCCCCTCCTCATCCTCAATCTCCTCCTCAACCTCAACCCCCCTCCTCAACCCCACTCCTCATCATCCCTCCTCATCATCCCTCCTCATCCTCAACCTCCCTCCTCAACCCCCTCCTGCTCAACCCCCTCCTCAACCTCAACCCCCCTACTCATCCTCAACCCCCTCCTCAACCTCCCTCCTCAACCTCAACCCCCCTCCTCATCCTCAACCCCCTCCTCAACCTCCCTCCTCATCCCCAACCTCCCTCCATATCCTCAACCTCCCTCCTCATTCTCAACCCCCTCCTCAACCTCCCTCCTCAACCTAAACCTCCCTATCCTCAACCTCCCTCCTCAACCCCCTCCTCAACCTCAACCCCCTTCTCAACCTCAACCCCCTCCTCATCCTCAACCCCCTTCTCATCCTCCCTCCTCATCCTCAACCTCCCTCCTCAACCTCCCTCCTCATCCTCAACCTCCCTCCTCATCCTCAGGCCCCCTCCTCATCCTCAGCCCCCCTCCTCATCCTCAGCTCCCCTCCTCATCCTCAGCCCCCTCCTCATCCTCAACCTCCTCCTCAACCTCAACCCCCCTCCTCAACCCCACTCCTCATCCTCCCTCCTCATCCTCCCTCCTTATCCTCCCTCCTCATCCTCAACCTCCCTCCTCAACCTCCCTCCTCAACCTCAACTGCCCCATCCTCAACCCCCTCCTCAACCTCCCTCCTCAACCTCAACCCCCTCCTCAACCTCAACCCCCTCCTCAACCTCAACTGCCCCATCCTCAACCCCCTCCTCAACCTCCCTCCTCAACCTCAACCCCCTCCTCAACCTCAACCCCCCTGCTCAACCTCAACCACCTCCTCAACCTCAACCCCCTCCTCAACATCATCCTCCCCCCTCATCCTCAACCTCCGTCCTCAACCTCCCTCCTCATCCTCAACCTTCCTCCTCATCCTCAGGCCCCCTCGTCATCCTCAGGCCCCCTCCTCATCCTCAGCCCCCCTCCTCATCCTCAATCCCATCCTCAACCTCAACCCCCCTCCTCATCCTCCCTCCTCATCCTCAACCTCCCTACTCAACCTCAACCTCCCTCCTCAACCTCAACCTCCCTCCTCAACCTCAACCTCCCTCCTCAACCTCAGCCCCCCTCATCATCCTCAGGCCCCCTCATCATCCTCAGGCCCCCTCCTCATCCTCAACCCCCTCCTCAACCTCAACCGCCCCATCCTCAACCCCCTCCTCAACCTCCCTCCTCAACCTCAACCCCCTCCTAAACCTCCCTCCTCAACCTCCCTCCTCATCCTCAACCCCACTCCCTCATTCTAAATCCCCCCCTCCTCATTCTAACCCCCCCCCCCCTCATACTACCCCTCTAAAGGGCCTAATGTTTTCTAAAGGAAAGAACAACTGACGGAGACTTCATTAGTTGTTGTCAGAAAGGAAAGGTAAGACTTCCACAAAGACATACATTTCCAGATTACTTACAAAGTATCATGAGCGATCCAACATTTCCAAATTATACCAATTAAAAAAAATATATAAGGTCTTATAAGTGCAATTTCATTTGCTTCAATGGGTGCCACATTAGCAGAAAATGTCCCAGGACATAGTCCTTACTGTTTTAGAGTTCAAGGACAAATTTACCACCGAACTTCACATTTACACCCACAAGAAGGAGAGCAAAGGAAATTTGCACAGTTATATGTCTTAGATACAATGGAAGCTGTTGAAGAAAGAATGACACTTCCAGAAAATAAACAGTGTTTGCACATAGTCTTTGAACAGCTGGATAAAATTATGGTCAACAACCCATACACTCAAGCATACAAACAATTAGCACAGGTTGAAAAAGAAGAACAGGAACATGCTCAAAGACATCAATTGACAATGCCAAGAGTAAATATGGTGTTAAAAAGAGATCGCAACACTGATCAAAGACGGTATAATTTACCAACAGTAAATGAGGTTGCCATGGTTTTTAAAAATGAAAATGGTGAACCACCTTTTAGCGGGATATTAGAATATATCCACGCAATGTAGAACAACCTTTAATAAACATAAATATATTAAGTTGTAATCCAATGACATATCCCATTTTCTTTCTAAATGGTGAACCTGGATGGGAACCAAAATTACAATTGCAAAGTTATCCGAATAGTAATAGTTTTGAATTGGCTACCAGCAGAGACATTCCAGCTGGAAGAGCGATCATTTTGCCATCCACTTTCCAAGGATGTCCTCGCAATAGGCAAGAAAGATATAATGATGCCATGGCTATTGTCACAAAATTTGGAAAAACAGATTTATTCATTACATTCACATGTAATCCACAATGGCCAGAGATCAAGGAACATTTGAATCTGGCACAAACTACTTCTGACCGACCAGATTTAGTGGCATGAGTATTCAAAATCAAACTCAATTCATTAATACATGATATAACTAAAGCACAGTTATTTTGAAAATGTGTGGCTTTTGTTTATACCATTGAATTTCCAAAAAAGAGGACTGCTACATGCTCACATACTTTTAATCCTGCTGGAAAAAAAAAAGTTGAATACTGCAGAGAGAGTGGATTCAGTCATTACTGCTGAATTGCCAGATCCAGAAAAATATTCAAAACCATTTGAGATTGTGACACACAGAATGATTCATGGGCCATATGGAGATATGAATCCTAATTCACCTTGTATGGAAAATAAAAAATGTACAAAATAAAACATTTGAAACAATTTCAAATGCAAACGTATGCTAATTGTGATGGATACCCTTTGTATAAAAGAAGACAAGGACAAACAGCTATTATCAGTGGACAAAAGGTTGATAATAGATTTGTCGTTCCATACAATCCACATTTGCTCATGAAGTACACTGCACACAAAAATGTTGAAGCTTGCACTTCTATTAAATCCATCAAATATGTGTATAAGAATATATACAAAGGATATGATGCAGCAACTGTTGTTGTGCAAGGTGCAGCAAACGAAAAGGAAAATCCAATTTTACATGACGAACTTTCAAATTATTTAGATGCTCGCTATGTCAGTGCTCCTGAAGGAATGTGGCGGCTTCTGAAATTTGAGATGCATGATCGGTCACATGCTGTGTGTCGATTAGCTGTACATTTGCCACAAAGTCAGTTTGTTTGCTTTACTGCAGGCAATGAAAGAACTGCCTTAGCTCAAAGTGAACACAGAGATACAACACTTACTGCCAGGATACTCAGGCCAGACAATTTTTATACTTTGTGATTTCATATCACTATGTATTTGTAAATGGTCTATGGCGACAACGAAGAAGAGATACACATGAAATTATACCACAAATTTATAACCTCAGTCCAAGAGACTTTGAACGTTTCAGTTTAAGATTGCTTCTTTTACATGTTACCGGTGCACAAAGTTTTGAACACAGTTACGCACAGTGAATGACATAGTTTATGAGACTTTCCTATTAGCTGCAAGACATCAAAACTTCATAGCAGATGATACGGAATGGGAGAGGTGTCTGGAAGAAGCAGCACTATGTCAAATGCCACAGCAAATGAGAGAACAATTTGCGTTCATTTCCATTTTTTGCAGTGTACCTGATGCATTTACTTTGTGGGAAACATTTAAATTAAATATGTCCGAAGACTTCTTGAAACGTTACAATGAGCCAATAGCACTGTTAAAAACTTTCATGGAAATTCAAGACATATTGCTTGCTCATGGATTAAATTGTGCAAGTTTTAATTTGCCTGATCCAGGTCTTATAAATGACATCAACTTTGATGATTATGACACTGATCTACAAAAAAACAAAAAACAAAAATAAAAACTGGCAACTTTAAATACTTTTTACAAGCATTTAATGCCATCACAAATGCTACAGATGATGAAATGGTCAAAGACCTTTATTTCTATCTAGACAGCCCTGGTGGATCAGGAAAAACTTGCCTCTACAATTGTTTGATGAGTTACATTCGAGCACAGGATCAGATAGAAATGCCATTTGCAACAACTGGAATTGCAGCACTTTTGTTAGACGGTGGTAGAACTGTGCATAATGGATTTAAACTGCCAGTTCCCATTTTAGAAACATCAGTGTCAGATATTCAACTGAATTCTTTAGAAGCCAAAAAAATTAAAAAAGTTAATTAATTATCATAGATGAGGCAACAATGATATCATGTCATGCTTTGCAATGTATTGATAGATTCTTAAAAAAAAGTGATGGATAATAATTTGCCATTTGGTGGAAAGGTGGTGTTGTTAGGAGGAGATTTTAGGCAAACATTACCTATTGTGCCACATGGAAATAGAACTGATATCATTGAAACATCTATCAAAACAAGTAAACTGTAGAAAATATTTACACATCTCAAATTAGAATTAAATATTATTAAATTAAATCTGAAGGCCAAAACTAATTCAATGATTGGCTCATTCAAATTGAAGAAGGAAAACATCCACAAATACATGATTTACCCAATGATACCATTGAAATTCCATCAACAATGGTTTGCAAGGAATCACTTATATCAGCAATCTTTCTAAACACTCTGAATAACGATGATTACTCAGACATTGCAAACAAAGTGATATTAACATCAAAAAAATATAGATGCCTTCAATCTAAATAACGACATTTTAAAATTCATCAATGCACCCATAAAATAATTATTACAGTGCAGATTCAGTTCTGGCTGATGATAAAGACAGTGAATCGAATTTTTGTATAGAATGTATTTGTTTTGCAATTGAAAAAAAGGGGCACTTGTCATGCTATTAAGAAATATGAATCCAAAAGAAGGACTTTGTAATAGGACCAGATTAATTGTGCACAATTTTAAAGGTCATTTTATACATGCAGAATTTATGACTGGGACCCATAAAGGTGAATGAGTTTTTATGCCAAGAATTGATTTGGCTAGAAGTGAGAGTGGTTTGCCTTTTGTCCTTCAAAGGAGACAATTTCCAGTTATCATGGCATTTGCCATGACCATCAATAAATCCCAAGGACAAACTTTTAAGTCTGTGGGTATTTTTTACAAGAACCTGTTTTTGCACATGGACAACTCTATGTTGCTTTTTCAAGGTGCACAAATCCAGATGAGATTAAAGTTTCAGTTGAAGACAATCCAAGTCAGGGTGATCTACTACACGATGGCCATATTTTTATATGAGGTTTTGTAATCACAAAGAATAGTGGTTTCATTTGTAGGAAGAAATTGAAGGTCAATTGGCCTCTTCTTAGTGGAACACTATTTCAGTTACAAAAATATGTTGACAATTTCAGAAAAATACAGTAATAACTAACAAAAAAGGAAGAAAGGAAAAAAAAGAAAAAAAAAAGGGTGTTACATCCCATAGACACAAATAAAAGTCTGCTTTGCTCTTTGAAAGGAAACCATTTTCAAGGAAACATAAACAAATGGAATGTCTTGGAAGTCACTTTAGATATGATTGGCTCCACAAAACAGTTAGCTTGCATTTTATTACCTTTACTGTTTACAATTGAATATATTTATTTCAGGTTTGTAAGCTTAAAAATCTGTTTGAAAAGGACTGATAAGTTGATGCATTCTTTGTAATTAAGGTTTAATGTTAGTAGCAGCATCATCATTTGTTGAAAAATTAAAATGGTGCATGATATATAGATTATTGATCCTGGAACTAATCCAATTGACACTTAATGGAGGCAGGAAGGAATTATTTTTGGACAACACTTTCAACAAATTTACAAAGTTGAAATTACATTTATTGAAATTTGCTTTCCTCTGGATTTAATATTCAGGATCACTATAGTTTAAAATAAATTAAGGTTAAATGTTATTATCTTATGTTAATGTTTGCATTGTTATCATTGTATGTTAAAACGTTTTCAAAATTCATTTATTGAATGTTACAAAAGATTGATGTAATTTGCAGCAGAAACATTTGTTAACAAAATTCAATGTATAATTAAATTGAAAGTATTCATCCAGGGAGTAATCAGATCGCCATTTAATAGTGTCAGGAAGGAATATTTTTTTCCCCCTTTTGAGACGATTGGCTAAGTTGCAATGGGGGGTTTTACTGTTTGCCTTCCTCTGAATTCAATACCTATGTGCTTTACCAGGAGTTTAAATACAAGTTGTATGTTCAAAAGCATTCTGTCATGGTTGAAGAGACTAATTTACGAAAAAGTTAAATGATTTCATGTTAGTATTATTAAAAAAATTGTTACCCACTGTTTACAAAATAAGTTGAATATTAGAAACCTTCATGTAATGGTTCACAATACGTATTCTAAGAAATTTGATGGATTGTTATATTATTATTCCATACATGACAATTACAAAGTTTGATATGGTTTAACAGTACATTGTTAAAAAATAAAAAATATACATTTTGTACTTCTTTGTAGATAAGAAAAAGATTCAGAGTGTTAGAGAATCACATTGTGTCACAAACAGAATTTCCAGCTTTACTATTCTATTGACCGTAATTTTTTGATGGGCAAGTCGCTAGTCATATTTATAATATATATCAACTGGGCATGCTCTTCTTCATCACCCCCACATGAGAATGTACATTTTTTTGCACTAGGTATCAACATTTGTTTCTCAGATGATGCAGTTTTTTTGTTTTAGATGAATATTATAATTACATTTATAGAATTATTCTTCTCAGCTTCATTTTCATATACAGTACATTTGTAATTCACTTCTAAAGAACCAACAGACTAACAGTCTGATAGCTTATGGAATCTCCCCCTTTCTTCTTGGTGTCATGCTTGTCTTGCTCCAGGGGAAGGGGCCTGCATTGACCCCAAAACCTTCTGCCTTCTGCTACAGTAATACATCCCTGGATCATAAGGATCTGGGTTTCTCAGTACCTAGCATGCCAATCTGGACCACCAGCAGGAAATCAGGAATACAGGATCACAGGAACAGCCTAACTAGTACAATCTGCTGGGGGCTAGAAAAGTTCAAGGAGCCCAATCCGACCTACAGATGTAATCTGGCCCTTTTTTAGGATAGCAGCAGAGAATCAAGGGTTAATATTTAAAAAAAAAAAAAAAAAACCTTCCCATTCCTCTAGAATAAAAACACACCCTGCTTATGTGTTCACAAATAGAGACTAACCAAACTTTATTGTTCCACACACATATTTAAACAATTCATCAACCAATCAACATTAGCCCCTGGACCTTTCCTGTTGGCTCGCTGCTTGCAGTGGCGGCCATTGGCCACTAGGTCGCACAGCTGCAATTTCAGTGAATTTCCTAGGGTTAGAGTTTAGGGTTAGAGTTTAGGGTACTGGCAGATACTGACAAGAAATTCACAGAAATCGTGGTTGCGCCACCTAGTAGCCTATGACCGACACTGCTTGCGGCCAGCCAACAGAAAAGATCCTAGCCCTTCCTTTGGGTAAACAAAACTGTCCAATCCTAATAGCCCCTTTGACTGATCAAGTGATTTTGATTGATGGGCTTGTGCCTATCCTGCCTGCACCTGCCTTTCGGTGCTGGAGACACTGGTTTATCAGCCCTCTCTGACAAGATATTGGACATTACAGGGGTCAATTAATGAATCATTGTCCTGCTTACAGTATCTTTGTTCCTCTTACAGGATCTGCGCACGGTTGGGGGTTGATAAGTTAATGTGAACAATGGCTTTGCAGCCAGAGTGTCTGAGAGGGGATTTATGCAATAAGTTACCAGGGAAAGTAACAATATGGAGTCATACTAGCAACATGGCCTGCTAAATACAAAGCTGAAAATGGATTTCTTTTAGCCTCATCACAAACTCTTGTTTATAAGGAGCAACAATGTAGTCATATTAGCTAACTTTATTACTTAGTTAAATTGTTACATAGTTACATAGGCCCTCATTCAATTGTGATTTGGCCAATTGAATAGGCCTCTAAATAAGCACATAACATATTTTTTTTTAATAAGTTTTTAGTTAGTAAGCATCTATCCAAAAGCAAGGTTTTCACTAACTAAAAACTTCTTTAAAAAATATATTCTATGTGCTTATTTAGAGCCATATTCAATTGGCCAAATAGCAATTGAATGAGGGCCATAGTATTTAAGGTTGAAAAAAGACTTTCAGTCCATCAAGTTCAACCTTTTAAGACCTCCTCTGATCTGCAATATGCAAATTAACTATTAATTAATTAGTTGTATATAAAAAAAAATAATCTAGTCCCCTTTTAAAGTTATCTATCGAATCCGCTGTCACCACCTCCTCTGGTAGAGAATTCCACAGATTAACCACCCTTACTGTGAAGAACCCTTTTCTTTCTTTAAGGTGGAATCTTTTTACTTCTAACCTCAAGGGATGTCCTCTTGGCACAAAAAGCTCCCTTGACAAATCTTTATACTGACCCTGGATGTATTTATATAAGGTAATCATATCTCCTCTTAGATGCCTTTTTTATAGAGAAAACATTTTTAATTTGGTTAGTCTTTCTTCATAACTTAGCCCCTCCATTCCCCTTATTAGTTTTGTTGCCCTCCTCTGTACCTTTTCCAGCTCTAAAATGTCCTTTTTATGAAGTGGTGCCCAAAATTGTACTCCATATTTCAAATGAGGGCGTACTAGAGATTTGTTTAGTGGCAGAATTATATTTGCTTCCCCGGCTTCTATACCCTTCTTAATACATGCTAATATTTTATTTGCCTTTGCAGCTCCTGCTTGGCTTTGAGCACTGTTACCTAGGTGGTTGTCCACAAGCACTCCCAAATCCCTTTCAATATTCGATACACCTAGATTTGCTCCATTAAGATTATAAATTGCATGGCTATTTTTCCTTCCCAGATGCATAACTTTACATTTATTCGTATTAAATCTCATCTGCCATTTAGATGCCCATTACTCAATTTTATGTAAATCCCTTTGGAGGGAAAGCACATCACTATCTGATTTAATTACCTTGCACAACTTTGTGTCATCAGCGAAAATGGAGACACCACACTCCAATCCTACCTCTAAGTCATTAATAAATATGTTAAAAAGGAGGGGACCTAATACTGAACCCTGAGGAACCCCACTTACCACATTAGTCCAATCTGAGTATGTTCCATTTACAACAACCCTTTGCTTCCTGTCATTTAGCCAGCTCTCAATCCATGAGCAGATATTTACTGCAACTCCTGTATCTCTTAGTTTGCACAATAGTCTCCCATGTGGCACTGTATCAAAAGCCTTTGCAAAATCCAAAAAGACTACATCCACTGAGTTGCCTTGATCCAGGTTCCTACTAACCTCCTCATAGAAACTAATTAGATTTGTTTGACATGACCTATCCCTCTAAAATCCATGTTGACTCCTACTTATTATCCTGTTCAAATAGACATATTCTTGTATATTATCCCTTATTAACCCTTCTAAAAGCTTCCCCACTACAGACATGAGGCTCACTGGTCTATAATTCCCCGGATTTGCTCTTCCTCCCTTTTTAAATATAGGTATAACATCAGCTTTTCTACAGTCATCTGGTAGAGACCCTGTGTTGAGTGAATCTTGAAATATGAAATATAATGGTTTGGCTATTACAGAACCCAGTTCCCTTAGTACCCTTGGATGTATTCCATCAGGCCCCGGGGCTTTATTAACATTTATTTTTTCCAACCTCTTTTGGATTACTTCCTGTGTTAACCAATTATTTGGCAAAGGTAGTGTAGCCCCATTATGTTGCCGTGTCCCAACCACTGGTACCTGCCTTGTGTATACCGAAGAAAAGTACCTATTTAGCTCATCTGCCTTTTCTTGATCACTAATTATCAGACGGCCTGTGTCACATTGTAATGTTCCTATAGCTTCCTTCCTCGCCTTCTTCCCATTAATATACTTAAAAAATATTTTAGGGTTAGTCTTACTCTCTTTTGCAATACATTTTTCATTTTCTATTTTAGCCAGTCTAATCGCCCTTTTGCAAGCCTTGTTGATTTCCTTGTATTCCTGTAAAAGCAGTCTCTGTCCCCTCTTGTTTGTATATTTTAAATGCCTGTTTTTTACTCCGTATCTTGATCTTTAAATCATTGTTAAGCCACATTGGATGGGATTTACTCCTTTTACTTTTATTCCCACATGGTATATGCCGATGTGTATGTATATTTAGTAAGGATTTAAATGTTGTCCACTTGTGGTCAGTGTTTTTACCTGCCAGTTCTCTGTCCCAGTCTGTACTTTGTATTGCTGCCCTTAGACCGTTAAAATCTGCCCTTTTAAAATTAAGAGTTTTTGTTGGCCCCTTAAAATTTTGTTTTTTTTAATTCAATCTCAAACGAGACTGTGTTGTGATCACTGTTTCCCAAAGGTTGCCCTATTCCAACATTAGATACTATATCAATATTAATTGTGATGAGTAAATCTAAGATAGCTTCATTTCTAGTAGGCTCTTGTACAACCTGGGCCAGATAACAATCCCTGAGTGTACTCAAGAACCTGCTCCCCTTAGATGAACTGCTGGTCTCATTTATCCAGTTTATTTTAGGGTAATTAAAATCTCCCATTATTAGAACTTGACCATGCCTAGCAGCATTTTCAATCTGTAACAATAATTGTATTTCCTTATTTTCAGCTATATTTGGGGGTTTATAGCATACTCCTACTAATATTCATTTGGAATTTGCTGCTCCGCAATTTAACTCTACCCACAAACATTAATCTTTATCGCTAGGTCCACCATAAATATCTTCTCTGACTATAGGTTTAAATTCAGGCTTAACATACAGACAAATCCCTCCTCCTCATTTACCATTGCCTCTATCTTTCCTAAATAGGTTATAACCATCCAGATTAACAGTCCATTTATGAGATTCATCCCACCACGTTTCAGTAATGCCTATTAAATCCCATTTTTCATTAATTGCTAATAATTCTAACTCTGGCATTAGCAAGCATACACCTTATGTTATGAGTCTGTAGTTTTGAAGTGCCTGCCACTGTACTTGAATTATTTAGTACTACCTCCCTATTGACTATACTACCCCTCCCCCCATCTCCTCCACTATGAGTTGTTAATTCATCCCTTATACCCTCTACACTTTCTACCCCATTACTTATATCTAGTCCCTCCGCCCCAACTACTAGTTGAAAAACTCCTCCAGCCTTTCTACCATCCTATCCCCTAGTACAAAAGTTCCCTCATCATTAAGGTGCAATCCATCCCTACTGTAGAGATTGTACCGAAGTGAGAAGTCAGCCCAGTGCTCTAAAAACCCAAACCCCTCCTTAGTGCACCACATCTTTAGCCATGCATTAACCTCCCAAAGCTCGTTCTGCCTCCCTGGGCTAGCACGTGGCACTGGTAGTATCTCAGAAAATACTACCTTGGAGGTCCTTGCCTTCAGCTTATTAGCTAGTTCTCTAGAATCATTCTTTTGGACACTCCATCTTCCACTAACTTTGTCATTGGTACCAATATGTACCAAGACTGCAGCTTCATTTCCAGCCCCTCCCAATAATTTGTCTACCCGATCCACAACATGACGAACTTGAGCACCCGGGAGACAGCAAACTGTTCGTTTGCTGGGTTCTGGGTGACAAATCACCCTTTCTACCTTCCTAATAATAGAGTCCCCTACAACCAAAACCTGTCTGTTGCTCTGCCTATGCTGCCCTCCCACTCCTCCAGTAGAGCTGTTCTCCTGGCTGTTAGAGGGAACAGCTCTATCTGGCATTGCCATTCCTGAATGGACATCACCAACAGTTTCACTCAATCTGATAACATGGTTGCTGCACGATGCAGTAATTACTACTGCTACCAACTATCTCATGAAATAAAACCTTTCACCGGTACTATTAATTAAGTCATTATTATATCCAGTCCTTACAAGTACTTGCTTTCTCTATATAACAACAATTACATGCAGCAGGGTTATGTCACTGCACTACATAGATTTGTAATACCTGAAGAGACTTGATATAATAGTATCATATCCTAGCATATTCTGAACACAATATAAATGCTTATGTTATGTTAGGTCCCAATAACTCATTGAAATGGGCACTCGGAAGTCCAAGGTACATAACCAGTGCCTGAGGCCCAACATTACACCACACATAATTGTAAAAAAAAGAAGTGTCACCGTCCCTTAAAGCAAGACTCATGACCATTGTAATAGCCTTTGAGGTTGGTAGCCACATAAGCTAGTGACCCGCCATGGTCAATTGTTCCTAAAACAACAGAGTACATGAGTCCAGGGGATTGTAATATTTCTAAGCCATAAAGGGCCGTTGCTTGTGGGGTTCAGGAGAGTCCCACTCAGGTCATTACAATGCCTTTCTGCACATTTGCCCCCCATTATTGCAATGCACATCAGGCACCGACCCATGATATCAGTATTTCAGCAGGACAGCTAGAGCAGGTAGTCATATGTGATTTTTAAAAATCACTGCGGAGATCAGGAAACCAAAAGGAATTTAAACTCTGTTTTAGTTATTACAATATAGAAACAAACATAACAAGCTTTAATGATGGTGGCAAGAATCATTGTTACAAAAAAGTTATAGTGTATCATAAAAGATTAATGAACACTTCTCGTGCATTACCCAGTCTGTTCTCTAAGTGGAGAAAATTACTCTTTTTTTTTTTTTACAATGCACAGTCCATTGTATCTCTTATTAACTAGCAAATCACTCAAAAAAACATATCCTCATTATGTATACATCTTTTACCAAGTAATCCAGCTCTAACTCTCCCACAGTAATTTTACAATTTTTGCTATGTATAAACCAAGACTAAAAGCCAGTTTGTCCCTTTTAAGATTTTGGGGTCCCATCAAGTCATATAGGTTGCATGTCACTATTTTGGACCAAGCTGTACTATTTAAGCTGTATTATTTAGGATGTTATAAGTTTGTCATTTTGCTGCTAGTGATATGTTATTAAAATCATTAGAACCCTTATCTTATGCTTTTTATAGTCTATTAGCGACTTTGCCACACAATGCAAGGCTCTCCCCCCCTCTAACTTGCGGACCTCACGATGAGCGCCTTTGGCGCTTATTGCGAGCCTTCCCTCCCCTCTACGTTACAGGCCTCTCATCGCTGCTCATTGCAGTCCATGGCATGAGCTGTGCTCATGCGCAAGCCTATAACTTTGGCACTTATGGCGGCCCTTGCGATGAGCGCATTTGGCGCTCATTGTGAGCCTCTTCCCACACCTGTGTCTCTTTCCCCCCTCTACCTCCCCATGTCTCTTTCCCCCTCTCTCTCCATCCCCTGTGTCTTTTTTCCACCCTCTCCATCGCCTGTGTTTGTTTCCCCCCACTTCCTCCCCAGCATCTCTTCCCCCCTCTCCCCTTCCCTTTGTTTCTCCCCCCCTCCCTCATTTTGTCTCTTCCCCCTCTCCCTCTGCTGTGTCTCTTTCCCCCCACTCCCTCCCCAGCGTCTCTTTCCCCCTTCTCCCTTCCCCTTTGTTTCTTTTCCCCCTCTCTCTCCCCCGTGTCTCTGTCCCCCCTCCTCCCTCCCCTTTCTCATTTGCAGGTTTGCCGGAGTTAAACCTGTAACTTTTTTTCAAGCCCGCAAGACTTGAAGCTGAAAATCGATATTGCTCCAAGCCTTGCGGGCTTGAACATTTTTTTATGGGTTTAACACAGGTTTAAATCGTAGTTCGCAAAACAATTGCTAAAATTGCAAATCGCTATTCAATTGCTACAATTCCGCAGGCACTCACACCAGGAAAACGCCAAATGTAAAATAAAAACCTACCGATTCCAAATAGTTTCGCAAGTGGGTTAAATGTAGCACTGTAAATGCAAATTAAAAATTAATACTGCACTGTAAAATACGGGTAAAGCGATGAATGACATTAGAATGAATTGCCCATCAGTCTCAAGCCCCCAAATCTGCATTTATTTATTTATTTATTTACGGTCGCGAATATAAGCTGCACCTGTAATTTCCAAGCTTGGAAATCGGAAGAAGAGTGCGGCTTATATAAAAAAAAAACACTGTGGCTTTAAGCTGTCTTTTTGCAGCATTAACAGAAAGCATATAACACTAGGACTATAAAGCTATGACCCTATGGCAGTGACATAAGCTTAACCACATAGCAAACAGAATGTAGTGCTGACTGATGTGAAGAATGGCAGAAATGGGCACTACCAGAGACTAGTAATGTAAAGTGTAAATTGCATACATAAATTGCATAGATGATAAAACTAATTAAATAAACCTAATTAAAATATGTGCATAAAATCAAAAAATGGATACAAAGTCCCTTTTATAGCTGAGTGCTCCTCTATGACTACACATTTTCCAAATATGTAGAATATGTCAGATCTTTATATTATTATTATTATTATTATTATTAATAATAATAGTACCAGTTGCACTGATTGCCAATCCTATTTTTATGCAGGACTGACAGCGCCCATGCTAAAAATTGTTTACATGTGTAATATATTACTTTTCATTGCTTGCTTTGCAGTCATGTGCAAAAGATAGTGACATTCCGCCATACCAAATCTTTTTTTCTAATTTACAATGCAGTAAAAAAAAACAATGTTGAATAACACACTAAGACGTCTCTTGCATTTGCCTTAGACACAACATAGATCACCTTTCACCTAGATAGAGCCCAGTGCCTGGTGCCTGGCAAGTGCAGGAACATTAAAAGGGTTTCCTAATTTAGCCCAGAGCCTTAGGTCACGGCTAAACAAGATATGTGTGTAACCTTGAAACACAGCGATGCACGTCAGACAAGGAGCACTTGACCCACAGACTTTCCATCTGCTCAATTCAGTAACCAGAGACACTGCTAGATCCTGTGTTTACCTAATCTAGTATAAAAACTACCTGCTAGAAGATTTTTCCTCCAGCTAATACTACATAAGCACTGATCACTTGACTTAACTCATGTGATGATGTTTTCCATTTGTGTTATAACTTCCACATAATCACAATGAAATGCACGGAAAGCCTTGCAGAGTTATATACATCTATACATTAATGTTACATGGGTATATTTAGGTTTTATGCATCCCTAGGCCATTCAGATTGTGTGTCCCCTACTCCACTTGCAGCTGATCCTTTCCTGTTTCAAATCATACGTTTATGTATATTATTTCCTTTATTTGTATATATGGTATAACAATGTGTCAAGGACACATACAGACATATATCACTGCATATAGACATGTCTAAATATACAAGTATATTTCAGTGTACTGCACTGCATCTTCAAGCAGTCTGGTGCCCCCTGAAAATGTGCTGCCCTAGACGTGTGCCTCATGGGCATAAATACACCATGTATCCACATGGTATAACTACCATCCAGTGCCTCAATTGCATAGACTTATATCTTTGAAAATAATGTAATTGTAATGTAAAGAATTGGGTCACATTTTTACACAACATATTAAAACCTAATAATAATGTAAAGACTTCATATAGTTATTATTAACCTTTATTTGTAATGCTACGACACTGGTCCCTATTTAATTGTCCAAATTGTAATTACTTGAGCCCGTAATACAGCTCATAAATATTACTGATATTTAATTGGCTACATTTTGCTACTCGCATTCCAATTGCGAGTTACAGGCTCAAAATCAGTAACTCCGTCCTATCTCCTCCTTTGATGTTTCAAGCCTGTAAATGTTACCAGTGCTAAAGACTCAAAATCTAATATTTAATTACAACAATTCAAGCCCGCAATTGCCTTCAAACTCGTATATGGCAATTGTATTAAAAAATTCTACAAGTATTTGCTAGGACTCACAAGTGGACTAAGCACCTGTTTGTAACACTGCAAAAGCAAAAAAACACACACTACTGTAATTATAAATACTGGGAAAGCAACAAAAGGCATTTTAATTAATTGCACAACAGTCTCAATCTCTCAAAACTGCAATAAAAAAATGTATTTTTATGTTTTGATTCCGTGTTGTATCAATCCTGAGAATCAAGGAGCTAATATATAGCATGGAACCTGCATGGACATTTCTGGATTGCGAGTGCAATTGCATATCGGACACTAATCGATTGTAATTTAAACTCCATATTTTACTGATGTCATGATGACAGTCTCATTTACTATTGGCTCTGTCTAAATTGTAACTTACAGGCTTTCTTAATTGATTATGATCATGTCCTGAAATGCTACCTACGGGTTTATGGTTTGCGCATCGGGGCTGTGAACCTGTAATTACATGCTTGAGTCAATTAAATACATCTATACATGTAAAAATTTTGAAAGCCGCAGCCAAAGTTCATTTTGAAGGATATTACGGGTCTACAAATAAATAGGGACCATATTCTGTAAGCTGAATAGGGTAGATACAAGTCAAAAGGAAACTTAACAAATTACGAAAGATTGGAGGACCCTGTTATTGAGTTTAAAGTCAAGCAAATAGAGTGCTTTCTCTAAATCTCCAAACAAGATTGAAAACCTGCAAACTTACAGTCTCAAAAGGTATGGCTGAAACCTAACAGAAGCTATGACGCATTAGTCTGGGCAACCTATTTCACTTTGAAAGGCCCCATATGTAGCACCATGCCAGTTAACGCACTGTATTATGTTTAAAGGGACATGGAACACATTTCTTTTTTTTCTTGTTCCTTTAAAAGAACATGGTTTAAACATTACTAAAGTGTTTTGTATGAAAGAATATTAAGTAAAACCTGTTTAAACTTCATTGAAACTAACAGGAAATGCACAGAGCATATGTATATCTGTGGATTTATTGGCAGACAAGTATGAAGCATGCAACTATATTACTTCTCACTAGCCGACAGGGGCAAGCCCACAGATCAGTTAAACACGTAAATGATTTATTTTTTTTCGCTTTGCAAGCTGCATTTGAAAAAGAATACACACAGCTGTACAGCTAATATATCTAATAAGAAATATCAATTTTCAGATACAATAAAGAAGAAAAAATGCTTTCAATGTCCCTTTAAGGTATTTCTTGGCTACATAAAATACATTAACATGAAAGTGAGTGAGAGAGAAGTGAATTAAGAAGGAGCTTAGTAATAGTGTGGGAAAGTTTATTGTGAGTTGAGGAAGAGTAATATGCATTTTGTGCAGAAAGAAAACAAACTGAGAATCAAGGACCAGGGACATGCTTTAACACTTTGGAAGACAAGTTAAGAGCTGCATAGGTAGTCTATAAGGGCCATATGTAACCCCCGGGCCATTGGTTGCCCATCAATTTACTAGAACTCAGCAAAATGCATTGCTGACTTAGTGAAAATATATCACGCTTGCCTCTTTATAAATAGTATAAACAGCATGCATGTTGCATCCCATGATCACTCAGTCACCGTTCCTCTATATTTTTATTACAGCAGCAATAGGATAGCAGTAAATTACTAATAATGCAAAAATCAATAGCAAGAGTAGGAAACAAAACATAATAAATGAATCCAGTGGGCCTTAACTGGGATGTCAGGGTACTCTGTTACTACATATGTGTCTGCACCAAGCCTCATTGAGAGCTGTGCGTGATAGGTGACTGTGTGATAGCTGCATTATCCCTTAACAGGGATTAGATACTCTTCATCTATCATATGCATCCACTCTGCAAAAAACAGCTGTGGGAGGAGAGTGGCCAAAGAAATGTCTAACAGCCCCTACCATGCCAAAAGATGGAAAGGTATTTAGGAGTTAATAAGTTGTGAGTGTAGTTGATTTTTAGTCATAAAAATTATAAATACCAGATAAAGATGTACATTTATCCTTAAAAAAAATATAATAAAAACTGATGCTGTTTTGATTTTGGTGCAAATTTTAGTGTTGCTTTTTATATTTTCAGATTAATTTTAATAAGGTAATTTGTTCAATAAGTCAGAAATTGACATATATTAATGTACAAAAGAGAGCAAAACCCGATCAGGCTGGACAAACCTGTAAATATGTATCATCCATGCAATTTGGTGAGACAAACCTCTCCAATTCTATATTATATTACTGAGAAACTATTCAAGTTAGGGGTATCACTCCACAACGTAATGAAATGGTTCACAAAATAATATAGGAACTGGAAAGATACAATTTCACTAGTGAAAAAAAACTCTCATCACAAGAAATTAATTTATGGCGGAGCAAGTATGAACCAAAAAGACACATCTATTCTACCAATGTTATCTACCTTAACGTTTTGGTTAATTAAACTGTAGGATGGTCTTATGCATACCCTAAACAAGCTTAAAGGGACATTGAAACATTTTTTTTAATTGCTGCGTTTTAAAGAGGGTATTTGATAATGTACCACTGTGTGTTTTCTTTTTTAAATAAAGCTCTCAAAACAGAAAACAAAAGATTCAAAGTCTGTGGGCTTGTTCCTGTCAGTCAGTGAACAGTGATATGACTGAATGAGTTATACTTGTCTGCCAATGAAATCGACAGATGAATAAATGATCTGTCCAATTTTCGTTAGTTTCAATGATGATTAAACAAGTTTTACTTAATATATTGTCAAACAAACAAAAAATGTTGGTAATGTTTAAAGCATGCTCTTTTAAATGTAAAAAGAATGGTGTTCCATGTCCCTTTAAATTCCTTAAATGTATGCTATATGTTCTAGTGTAGATCAGAACTGAGTTCTACAACAGTCAGACACCAGAGCACTCAACAGGATGTCTTCTACAGCTGCCCAGTGCCTAATTATGCAAAAAGGGCAGAGCTAACCAGCATAGCACGTCGGCCAGAAACTTATAAAAGTAAGAGTTTTAAAATATAACTACTAGCATCATAATGTTGAAACATTATAAATCAAGTATACTTATGCATGTACTTTTATTTTCGTACTGTATTACAGTCGTCCTTTAAATGTGTTTTACTCTACCAATTGCACCAGGAGGCTTCCTTTCTGTAAAGTACTTTGGCACCAGGGGCGGAACTACTGCCAATGTACCCAGTGTATTGCACTGGGGCCCTCCTCTGTGGGGTCCCCAGTGTTGTCAAAATATTTTTTTTTATCAATGCTTCTGGAGACCCCCCACCCTGACACCTCCTGGCCCCCACCATCCTGGCCTGTCTTCTGACCCTGACAGGGAATGCTGAATGAGGTCTCACATACATATTTGGGGATTTCTTGCCCTGGAGAGAAGATGCTCCTTTTCAGGCACCTTTTGTCATGATTGTTACTGTCTATTCTTTGTCTTTATGTATGTGTTGGATTTCTAGCCTCATCTGCCTATGGAAAGACCTGCAAGTGATTAGATACCCATGTGTTTCACTTTTATGTCTGTCCTAATGATAATTCTCAGTGTAACTCATACTAAGCGTAACCCTGCTGTATCCCTGAGCATCACGTGACATACTGGCACACACCGAGGAGGTCTGTCTCACACCCAGCCCACAGTCCCCTATTGCAGGGAATCCTCGTTACGTCAGCTTGGCGTCACATGTCACATGACCCGCCGCAGTTCCTGCCTTCTCCCAGCCTCCTGTCACACTGTCAGTGAGTCCAAGATGGCTGCGGGAAAGGTCGGGCTGGCGCGTGACAGCCGGCAGTGAGTGACGGGAGCAGCGCCGAGGGGCCGGACCGAGATACGTAGGAGTTTGGGAAAGTAGTGAGCCGGTGACCGAGGAGCATCAGCACGGGCCCGGGGAGGGCGAGACACAGAGTCCTCCGGTGCCCTTGAGGAAGGACCGAGGAGACACGGAGCAGGACAAGCAGCAGAGGCAGCCGCGCGGGGGCCCGGCCGGGGCCATGTTCTCGGTTCTGTCCTACGGAAGGTTGGTGGCCCGAGCGGTGTTGGGCGGCCTCTCACAGACTGATAGTCGGGACTATAGCCTGGTCACTGCCAGCTGCGGCTTCGGCAAGGATGCGAGGAAGGGCATCCTCAAGAAAGGCATGTGCTACGGGGACGACGCCTGCTTCATAGCCAGGCACCGGACGGCGGATGTGCTGGGTGAGTGTGAGGGCTCAGCTCTGGGGTCCTGCGTGTGTAAGAAGGACCGAAGCATTGTTATGTCTCTGGTTCTGTAAGAAGGACCGAAGCATGTACCAGGGAAAGTAATTACTACAAGGAGCTCACGATTCCAAGGAGACTGAGATGTAGTGGAATAAGTGCCTTACAGGGTGTCAGGGGCAGTGCAATAAGGGGGTGCAGGGATGTCTAGGAGGTACAGCTGAGGAGGAGGATGGTGGGACTTGTAGTTTTTGTATGCTATATGTATATGTGAGTGTTTGTTATTAGTGCTATCCATATACTTGGGAACCAGGGTAATCAGGATAATACCAAACACTGCATTTACACACAAATAACTATTACCTGAAACTGAAGTGTGTACTGCTGTGCTACCGCTGTGGTTTCTGTAACTCTTCTGCAGGGAAGATGCTACTGCATTGCATGGTCCTAACTAATGGCAAAACATGTAAGCACTTCATGCTCATGTTGTTTAGTGAATAACTAAACACCATGACCCAATCAGTGTGTCCTCCACATTAGTTATGCCTTCCTCTCCATCTTATATTTTAGTCCCAGGAACTAAGGAGCCATGGCTCCTAAAAGGTCACTGCTGGCTTCCATCTTTAGCTTTTCTAGAGATATTGCTTTATTTGATTCATAACTTGGCCCTTGGAAAAATCTGTCTGGCTCTTAATTAACCTGTCTGACTTATACGTTTCAGATAAATTTGTCATCTTGTTTTAGTCCTAAAAGTATCGTTGTTCAGTCGTGTCCGATGCTCCATTACCCTATGGACCACAGCACACCAGGCACATCTATTGTTATGTCTCTGGTTGTGCTTATCTGTAAGGTTATCTTGGAGTGGGTTGCCAGTTCATTCTCCAGTGGACCATGATTTGTATGACCTCTCTGCTATGACCTGCCAATCTTGGGTAACCCAACGTGTGTGTGTGTGTGTGTATATATGTATGTATGTATGTATATATATGTATGTGTGTATATATATATATATATATATATATATATATATATATATATATATATATAGTGTGAGGTAGCCGTGAATGTCCAGTAATCTAGTTGAATAATCAGAGTATGCAGTGAATAGTGATACCTTTTTCATTTATTAGACAAACGTATATACGTTTGTCTAATAAATGAAAAAGGTATCACTATTCACTGCAATACTCTGATTATTCAACTAGATTACTGGACATACACGGCTACCTCACTATTATATATATATATATATATATATATATATATATATATATATATATATATATATATAATATAATAATATATCACACACTCACCACTTCATTAAAGTCCACAAGCTCCCTCACCACAATGGCAAGGTAGCCATCCAGAAGGGGAAAATTAGCATACACATGTATATGTTTGTGTACATCACGTATGTCAGAGAATGACAGGAGGACTTATTGACGTGCTACTGCAGACATTTCTGTGTGACTGTACAAACTATTCCATTGCATTGTAACCTCATCTTTAGGCAGTCTGCTGTCCTTTGAAAATGTACTGCCCCAGACCTGGGCCTACTTATAAATACTCCACTTCCTTATGTATAGTTTTATTAAAGGAGCTCAAAGATGTTTAGCCTCTGTTGCTGCAAGAAGGGAAGCTTCACAGTTCTCAGCTCCTGCTAGAACATCAGTTTCTTACTTTCACTTTGCTGAAATGATATTGTGCCATGGCACCCAGTGAGGTGCTTGACAGTTGCATGTGAACCATCAAGTTGTAATATTTTCATGCGTTGCAGCAAGAAGCTGAGAACCTTAAACTAGAACATGAGTTGAAAAATGTATTTGAAATTGAGAACAAGTTAGGAGGCAGCCAAATATTTTTAGGAGTCAGGGAAGTATCTCTTTACATTAAACAAAGGGCTAAACCAGTTTTATCTGATTTATGATGTTTTGTTTCACAACTGAACTTGGGCTGTGGCTTTTTGCAGAATGAATCTTGATGCTATACCAGTTGCTACCTGCAAATACCGGGCCTAGTGACTTTCACACATACAAAGGACACAGAGCACGTGTTTGCACCTTGTGTCCTAACCTCTGTTTGGCAAATATTCCAAACTATCCCAATGTTACCTCTGGAGTAAACCAATCTAAACAATATCTACTGCTTTTTGATTCACCTCGCATGTGCCCTCTCTGTTTTTTTTTTGTGAAGGCCAAAGCATTGTTGACATTGAACTATTTATTGTAAAAACTCTGTGCTGGAGCCTTTTCTACTTTTGAATTACTAGAACTGTACGTTGTATTAAAGGTTCCACACATCATGTAAAGGGACACTGACATCAAATGTTCTTTCAGAACTATGTTTTTATGTGTATTTGAGTTAAATACTGTGCATTAAAGTTACATCTAGATCCAATGATAAATGGGGAGCAATCCTTGGGGAAATGTGTCATGTTCTGAAGTATTACTCATCTGTCTAA
Source organism: Discoglossus pictus (assembly GCA_027410445.1). Taxonomy (NCBI): domain Eukaryota; kingdom Metazoa; phylum Chordata; class Amphibia; order Anura; family Alytidae; genus Discoglossus; species Discoglossus pictus. The sequence continues at coordinate 440,216,532 of CM050163.1, read as the reverse complement.
ATGTTGAAAGGGCTAAGGAAGCCCTCTCAAATTGTTTACACATAATTTGGCTAGGAGTTATGTTAACTTTGTAAAATTGAACATCTGAGAGCGAGCTATATGGTTTTATTGCATTAATAAAACATTTAAAACCACTCCTTTTTGCAAAAAACACTTTTGCAGTTTTAAAACGGTTGCTTTCTAAATGGTTGCTTACATTATTTGGGACCACAGTGTTCCTTTAATCATTTATACCACCCATTTTAAATGTTATCAACTATCCTAGTTATTTGGCAAACGAAAATCGGTTAAGTGAGGGAAAAAACAATGGCGGAGGAAAAAAAGGATGAAAATGAGGCCGAAGGCAGTAAAATCGACCCCAAAGCCAGTAACACTTAGCGCAAGAAAGTAAACATGACCATGAATCCAGTAACACTTAACCAAACAACGGCACTCATCACGAGTCACGCCAAACTGCAGCACAGACACGGGAGGGAGAGGGTGGAAAGACTCAGGGATGAGAGACGGATGAATAGACACAGGGAGGGGAAATAAGAAAAAACAAGGGCCACACAAATCACGGAGAGAGGGGGAACTGACACAGGTGTCAGAGACTGGGGAGAGGCTTGCAATGAGCGCCGAAGGTGCACATTGAGAACCACAAAAGTTGTGGGTTGCCAAGGCCTGCAAGGAGCGTCAAAGCCGTTAATTTCGGGGCTCGCAATGACGGCGAAGGCGCTCAGCGTGGGGCTCGCAAGCAGCACCGAAGGTATAGCATTCCCAGCCTTAAAATTTTATTGCCATCATTTTTGATGGGCAAGTCGTTAGTTAAATTATATTAAGGAGCTTGACAATATTTTAAAATCTTAGGAGTCCAACAAACTTTTTTTTTTTTTAGCAAGAAAGGGAGTGTGTGTGTGTGTATATATATATATATATATATATTAATATATATATATATATAATATAATCAAAAAATTAGGAGCCTAGGATTTGTCAATGTTTTTCTGTTTGATCACTATTTTAACTTAAGATCTTAAACATTGACACCTGAGGCAAACAAGTGTATGTCCTTTCTCTTAAAGTACTTAAGGGCAATGTCAATGAACAAAGCCTTAAGATGCAGCAGCCTTACACTTTCTCTGTGTGATGCAGTTGCTCAAGAGCTAGGTTATGCCAGAGAAATTAACTATTACAGATAACATATCAATCAAACATTGTATCAAAAATAGCAGACACAAGGGCTTTGTGCTGACATGCCCAAGGTCACACCAGAAATTGGCACAGCAATCTGAGCCCAAGTTCGTACATACTTTGATATATTGAGCAACTAAATGGTGCAAGTAGAATATTCCCAAATATATAACCTTGGCTTCCATTGTTTACTCTTGTAATTAAAGGTATTTCAGTGTGTGCCTCAAAACCTAAGAGCAAGAAGCATACTATGTTTAAATGGTTTTAGTTTAGGATTTATACTTAGACTTAGTTTTCTAAAGCATTGTTTTGGAAAACTCTGTAGCCATGTTTCAAAGGGGGGGAAAAAAGCAAAAATAGTTTTTATAAACTTAAAAGTAAATTTATAGGTGGAAGTAGTAGATTAATTTAGGTCTTTTTACTTGATTTAATGTAACTGTTATTCAATTGTATTTTAAAATTATGAATTAATAAGATTTTACAAAGTCTTAACATAAATATCTAGATGTCAACCAGATGCTTCTGCTTTGCATTATCAATAAAAATGTAGTTATTTCAAACTCTTGTTAAGCATTCAAGCTCCTCTTTTGGCACGCATATGTAATCTTTTTTTTAGGAAGTTTCCTGCTCATTTGGTAAGTACGGTAATTACAGAATTGTACCTCAAAGCCATAATGCAAAGTAAATCAAGGGCACTGCATTTATATATATATATATATATATATATATATATATATATATATATATATATATATATATATATATATATATATATATATATATATATATATATATAGGATAAGTTTATCAAACTATGTACATAGATTTGACTTGTATTGTTTTTACTCTGCAGGCCAAAGCCTGCTTGATTTGTTTTTTTTTTTTTTTTTTTATGTAAAGCTGACGATTTTTGCTTGAAAGAATCACTGAACAAAGATGAGTCACTGTACTTAGATGAAGAAAGTATTTTTGGTCGTTTGGATTCCCAATTTTCCACAATTTAGGGAAAAAAATGTCCAATGAGTCATGCACAAAACTGATTGTTTGACTCAGACCGTAAAAGGGAATACAGCTTGTTGGATAATTGTACTGATATATTTCAGGGATATTTATATACATTCTGGCAGATACTTCAGAAAGGAAATGCTGAAATATGGTCATTGTGATCAACACAAGCTTGTTGGATATATTTTCATTACTCTTCTGAGCAATATGAAATAGAGATTGTCTTTTGAAGCTGTATAGTAACCCACTCTCAAGCTTGCACATCAGCCCAAACCCGAGTTTACATTAACTGTTTATTTTCCGGCCGCAGCGTGGGCGGTTCTGAGGTGCTCCAAGCACTCTGGACTTTTTACATGGATATTTGACATATATAAAAAAAAAAATTATTTACGGATTTGAGTGTAGGGGAATGTTGTGCTATTAATGCTAACACCTACAATCACTTTATAGTCTCCTCAGAGTGCAGGATGGCTTTATTTCGGCTTTATAATGTGCTTAATTGGTGCTAGCGGGACCTTTTTCCTGCAAGTAAGCTGCGGCACGGTTTTAGCCTTGCAGAGAGGGTTCCCGGAGCAATAGAATAGCAACCGGGCTTTTCTTGCGGCCAAAAACTCTTGCGGCCGTTTTAGATCATAGGCTTTGCTCCGGCGCGTGCGGCCGCAAGAGATAGCAAGGCGCCGGCCGCAAGCCTGCCGGAGTCCCTGGCCGGAGGGGAATAGAATAGCAGAATACAGGTTAGTTTATAGGTTATATTATTTTAAAACATAATTTCTCAACTTGCATTGTGTTTGGGGAAAAAGGATTAGTCTATGAATGTTGGTACAATGATTAGATAATTGCTGATGTTTGGGGAAAACTTACTTTTTCTGTGTCCTGCATATTGCTGGACTGTAAAACCAGTGGTAGGATATGCCTGCTAATCTATACTTGTAAAATAGAAATAATAGGCCAAAACATTTGAAGATCTAGCTAAACATATCCCAGACATGTCAGTTGTATCAATATCTTGTTTTTAAATAGGCGACATAAACCTGAGGAGACTGGGTTATTAGCTCTGCACCCTACATAATAATTTATATAAACTTTGTTAGGATTTCTACACAGTTCATACATTGCATTTAACAGTTCCTTAATGGCATCGATCAAGATATCATTGTTTTATGCAATTATAGAGTTTATATATACAAATTAAATATATATATATATATATATATATATATATATATATATATTTTTTTTTTTTTTTTTTTTTTTTTTTTTTTTAATAGCATCAGTACATTTGTATTTTCTTTTGACATGATTCCAAGGACTTTTGTGCTTTCACAATACCCTATGTTGTTAATGTTAGTATAATAAACTAACTGTTCTACAGCACCTTATGTTAATGGCCTATTCTTTGCTTCTGAATGTTTGAGGTGTGAAAAAGCCCCACCTTGGTTACCGGCGTTTATCCAGCATTGATGGTCTGAGGCAGAGATTAAGTTGGAGGTTATACAATTCGGTTAGACAAATTTATAAAAACCAGTATGCTTAGAAAGTCACGTGTAGTTATAAAACCTAAGCAGCCCCCATTGTTAATAGTAAGAAGTCACCGTTTTGTTTTCCTTTCACCATTATCATTTGGTAATTCTGTCACATGAACAGGTGTTTTAAGGGTAGAGGGACATTTTCTTTCTATAATTTACCAAAGGAGTATGTCAATAGTAAATATAACATACAATATTGCATCTGGTTTGCTACATATCATTCCAAAATACATACAACTCTGCAAACTGTACATATTAACGCATGTTTTTCAGTAGTTGCTTATCACTTAAAGGACAAATGCAGTCATAATTTTAAAATGTGCTCTTTTTTTTTTTTTTAAAGAACTACACTTGAAGGAATGCAACATATTTACATTGCAAAAAATAAATAAATCCCAGAGACTTTTCTTTGCATTTATGCTGCTATAGCACCTGCCATTTTGGTTTCAGCAAACCACTTCTCATGCAGGAATACTCCTATTCTCTAGTTTCAAATTTATACTCCATATCTACCCCACCCAGTCCATTGACTCCTTTGAAATGTGTATATCATCCTCAAAAACAATTCACAATTATTGTTTTCCCTATTAACCTCTCCCCCCCCCGTGTCTGGGTCATTCCATGTCAATTCAACGAGGTCATGTCACCTCCGTCTCGGATTTTGATGAGACTTGGTGTACACCCTTCCCTTATGGTTGAAAGAAACCCCCTTAAAAATGTTTCCCTCTCCCTCAAACGCTTTTAATTTTATAGCACTTCTAGCACTTCAAAGTCTGCGTTGTCTGTTCCTCTTGAGATCCTCGGCACAAGATACCCGCACAAGATACTCTCGCGTACATTTTTTTTTTTTTCAAAAAAGATTTGATAAATGCCTAAAATAATATAAATGTACTTGTAGCGTAGTTTCTTTTGGTAGAAAAACTAGGTTTGGAAAACCTGAATTTTCGGCGTGTGGGCACAATGGAACCACAATGTTTTGATGTTGAAAATTATTGCAAATATATGCTCTTTCTTGGGGAAGAATGAAAATATTTGGGTTTTTTATTCCTTGTTACGAAAATTTTAAGTTTTTTTGAACATGGCAGGGAAAAAAAGGCTACTAGGTAATAGCTGTAATAGAAAAAATGAATGAAACAACGTTGTTAATGTTAAAATGTAACATAATATTGCTTATTATAGTTTTTTTTAAAAGTGCAGACGTGTTTTTTTAGTTTTGGGGTATTTAAAATGATGAAAATTGTAAGTATAAGACTTAGCAAGAAAAAGCTTAAAATCATTTAAAATTATGCATTATATTTAATTATGCAACATTACATGATCCCCAGAATATTATTATCAAAGAATGATGTTTGCGTGCCATCTTGAAATAATGGATAATGGCGTAATTCACAAGTCAGTTTTATGACAGATGATTGCACCCCGTCTATAGCGCGTAAGTGAAATGCGCGTCAATGTCAGTGCGCCGACAATTGCGCGCCGTCAATTGAGCGCTGCAGTGACATGAACGCTGACATAGGAGCTCAGATTCTCTGATCTGACCTCTAGATCTTGGCCATGTCACAGGAGCCTCTCTGACCTCTGGCGGGCTCTTGCTGGATATGCTCTAACCCCTGATTTCTAGCACCCTGGATATGCCCCAATCCCACATTTGATTATCCTCCCATCCCTAATGTTCTAGCTCCCATCTTTAGCCCCATGATGTGCCCCAATCTTTAGCCTCATGACCCGTTGCCATCTTATAACACCAGTTTTAGCCACCATTGCCACCCCCAGATATCCCTTTTCTATCCCATTCCCCCATGGGACTCTCTCCCCCTCTCTCCCTACTTGCCTTGGATGGAGCTATGTGTCTTCCCTCTGCATGTGCCCGCTCCCATGTGTCATTCCATCAGAGCTGCCAACTGGTACCATATATAGTCTAAACTATCGATTGAAGAGCAACAACTGAGAATATAACAGTCATGCATTTAATGTATTGTATTATTTTGCATTCCAAATGCCGTTTACTGTTGATAGCTCTGAGCCCCTTGTTCCCTGAGCATGTTGTATACTGAGTGCTGTCTGTCCTAATATAGAGAGACCTGGGGACGAGGGATGGGATTGAAAAGGGTGGTTATGAAAGTATATGGAGTAATAGGAGGAGGCATTAGAAGAACTATATGTCAACTTTATCCTTCTACATCAATTAATCTTCATCTTATTCTTCCCAAGCCCATTCCCCACTCATTGATCTCTCCTTCTCTCCCTCTCTCTCTCTCTCTCCCTTGCAGTCAGTCACAGTATAGCAACTTTGTATTCTGTGCAGGCTTTTTAGCCCATATTAAGACATATTGTCTGTGTTCCCACAGTGCTCAGCCCCAAGATCCTCGGAATTGCCATTGCCCACTATGATTTCTGTGCCAGGGATATGAGAGAGTTGTCACTGGTCAAAGGAGACTTGGTCAAAATTTACTCGAAAGGTGGAATAAATTGCTGGTGGAGGGGAGAGTCTAACTTTTTTGCGCTCACACTTTTGTCGGTGCGCATTTGACAAGTATGGGCACGCTTTTGTCACATGCACGTTTTAATTGGGCTGTGGTTTTGACGGCGCCCTTTTGGCATGCACCCTTTTTTCGGGACACCACAGCAGATACATGAATAACAATAAGGACAAAGTAAAAAAAAATATCACAGACTATCCTATTATCACAGTTGATTACCTTACAAGTTTATTGGTCCTCAGTTACTTTACTGTAGCCTCAGTATCACCTGTAAGTGTTCCATTTTTTCTTCCATCCACACCATACTCATTGGGAAAGAACTATCTTCTGCCAGTTATTGTCTGTGGGGGTTGTACAATACCAAGCATATGAGGAAATGGTATTGCACAAGAATAGTCATTGCTAGGCCAGCAGAATGAAGGTGAAGACATTTTACAAAAGCCTCTCCTTCATCCAATATCATTCCAAAGCAACAAAACATCCAGGATACAGATCATCAGCTTTCACAGGAAGTTTGGGGAGGCTCCTCAGGTTGAAAGTGAGGGAGGGTTCTTTATCAATGCTCATTCCTCTTGCTTCAGTTGTGCCTGTAGAATTGAGTGGTTTTAAGTTGTGGAAATTGCGAGTTCCAGGGAGCGTCTGTACGTCTCTGAAATGGGTTTCGAGGGAAGAGCGGATTATGTCTGTCTTCCCCTTGCAATATATTGAAATTACAGAAATAAAAAAAAATGTTTTTGGAATAGTAATCTGCTTGTCAAGGCGTCGCTGAAGACTCTTTTCTAGCTAGATGTTTTGTAGTTCCACCAATACAGTCGAACAACTTTTTTATTCATTTTTTCTATTACAGCTATGGATTGTAGAAAAGTTGTACAAAATGGCTACCCAGTTTTTTTTCCCAAAACACATAACATTTTTGTTACAAGGAATAAAAAACCCATAAACTTCATTCTTTGTCAAGAAAGAGCATGTCTTTGCAATAATTTTCAACATCAAAAACATTTTTGTTCCATCGTGCGCACACGCTGAAAATTCAGGTTTTCTAAACCTAGTTTTTCCACCAAAAAAACTATGCTACAAGTCCATTTTATACATTTTTTTATTTTTAGGCATTTATTAAATCTTTTGAGTGCTTTTTTCCCCTGAAATCTTCATCGTTTTATTGAGCTCTGTATAACATTTCAAAGAGATCCGATCATTGGTTGTGGAGAAAAAAAAATGTACGCAAGGGTATCTTGTGTGGGTATCTTGTGCCAAGGATCTCAAGAGGAACAGACAACGCAGATTTAATGAAACTTTGAAGTGCTATAAAATTAAAACAGTTTGAGAGAGAGGGAAACATTTTAAGGGGGTTTCTTTCACCCATAAGGGAAGGGTGTACACAAAGTTTCATCAAAATCCGAGACTGAGACTGAGGGTGACGAAACCCTTGTTTTCTGCGTTGATTTGATGTGAAATAACCCGTCTAACGAAACTTAACATTTTATTATGTGGCCCATTGTGTGGTTTGGACATTCAAATAAACTTGGTTGGCCATCACTGCTTTAGTACATTTTGGTCTGTTGCCTCCAGTCCTAAATAAAATATTGTATGTTATGTTCAACTAGTAATATTTTGTTATAAATCTGTTTACATACAGTAGGTTCATATTGATTATATGCTGTCTTGAAGAAATACAATGATAATTGGCATGTTTTAAAAAGTAGCAATAATATACAATCAAACTTAAATGTATTTGCTATTATGTGCAGTACTAGACTGCACACAAGTTTACAAAGCTACCGTATATTTATTGACTAGCGAATTGCCCGTCAAAAAAATGACGACAATGAAATTGTAAGGTAGCTAATGCTGTTTGGTGTGTAAAAATGAAATATAGAATACATTAATAAATGAATATAGTTTAGCTATTGTGAAGCATTGTGTTGAAGAGCTGGCAATGTGTTTTGATGTTGCTGGAGCATTAGTGGTGTGGAGCTGCTGTGTAAGCGCGCTGAATGTGTGCAGTGTAATACTGTGCATGCGCGAGACCAAACCGTTAGCGTAGTCGTGTACTTCTGCATTGGCGTAAAATGGCGGGTAATGTGTGGTATGCGTCTTAGCGGAATATCCATAGGTCTTTTGTGGTGTTTTGTGAGTTTCTTGTGGTGTTTTGCGAGTTTAGAATGCTGTAGCCTCGTTTTTGTTTTGTTCAGCGGCCATTTTTTCTTTCGCTTAGAGAATTTTTTAGTGTCTAAACTCTTTTATTTTGAGTTAAATGAAGCTGTAAGTTGCTTTTTTGAGGTCCTGGATGCTACCTCTTGCTGTAGGTAAGCTTTTTATGTATGTGCTGTGTGTATTTATTGTGTTTTGAAATTTGTAATGTTCGCGAGTTGCGTCCTAGTGTTGCAAGGTCGTAATGTGTGTTAACGTGTGTCGTATGTTGTTTGCGTTGTGAGGTAAAGTTTGCGAGGGTGGTAGTTGGTGTGTTGTTTGCGTTGCGACGTATAGTTTGCGAGGGTCGCAGTTGCTGGCGAGGAGCGCATTTGACGCTCCATGCCAGCAACTGAGGCCCTCGCACGCGAGCCCGCAAGCGTTAGCAACAACTTGTACGCTCACAACTATATATGTGATGTTGCAAAATTGATTAGTTTTGATATCAATGGGAAGAAGGATGTCCGGAGTTTCAATACAAATCCAATGCAAAGCGTATTGTAACTTGTCAATAAGATGTTTCCAATTTTTAGTTCCCATAATCTCATATATACACAATGTTTAGATCACTAACTAGAATATATATTGATATTATTATTAATATACTTTGTTTCTAATGTGCCAATGTATTATGCTAGGGTAAATAGTTATAGAAAGATAAAAATGACAATGAATATATTAATGTGGGTAACTTTGTCTGCAAACCCCCTGCTAGCACTGAATACATGCATTTTCACTCCCTGTCAGTTCTTAGCATATGTAAAATACATCCCAGGCCACAACTCGCATGGGTTGTCGCTGTAAATGAGACCTGGCAGAATGAAGAGCAAGTGTGTGTCCAGTGCTTCCTGGTTGAACGGCTTCACAGTAAGTTTAGTAAGACATAACGTAGGTGCCAAATATGGCATCATTTAAAACTATAGTTAAGTACTTTAATGGAGAAAAATGAATTTTTTTTTTTAGAAATAACTTAATTGATAGAGTAAGAGTGACTGCTCAGAATGATGAACTCAGATCTGCTTCACGGTCTATGAAACTTTTTGTCCTCCCAGTTGTGTTACTAGAAATTTAGCATCACAAAACTGTACTACAGACAAACAACAAAGTCCTGACAAATTCCTACAAGTTTAAGGAAGGGAACGAACTGACATATGGGTTGGACATGAAAATTTATGACTGTAGTACTAAGGCTAGAAAACAAAGTAGATATTCCAGTTTGGCAAGGCCACTGTTTGTTTGAAACTGACAGTATAAGTGCACAAAATCTGTTTCTACAATCTCCGTGTTTGGATCAAAACAATTCTGAATTAGAACGCTTGCTGTCCAATCACGTTCTTCTGCCTGTTATGTGCTGCATTTAGAGTGTAGGGGACAGTATGAGAGCTACAGGACCAGTGACATGGACATGATTTGAACACATACCAAAATGAACTTCCCTATTAAGTATACAATATCCAGAAATGAAGGCGTTTGCTCCTTTCCTCTGTATTGGAACATGTTTGGTATACTTCCAGCTTACAGAGTCAGGTCTTTTTGATTTGCTCTCAGTAACTTACTGTTACCAAAAATTGATGAGTATCCCTTTAGAAAAAATAAACTACTATGGCTGTTTTTGTGGCACAGGCGAGACTGGCACTTCTAGGGATGACATTGATAAATGCTGCTACTTGCACACTTGCTGCTATAACTATACACAGCTGGACCTGCATTGTGGCATTGGTATAAAATGGAACTTGTATTCCCACATATGTCATAATCAAGAAATTACTTGCACTGGAAAAAGTGTTTGTGCCCGGATGTCTTGTGAATGTGATAAAAGCTTGGCAAAGTGCCTCACAAAGTACCATCCAAACCCTGAGTATTACAATTATGATAAACCTAAAAACTGCACCCAAGAAATGACAATGTGCCCGAAAATCTTTCCTAACAGAACTCAAATTGAAGAATGGGTAGATGGAAAACCTTATCAGCCATTAAAGTATGCTGACTTTTTTTTATTTTTTTACTTTTTTTTACATGTGATGTCCTAAAATTTATTTCTTTATTTAACCTGCTTAATTTATTTTAGTCCATTTTCCCCTCCAGTTGAGTGGGGATGTCTTCACTTGTAACCTGTTCCTATAATTATGGACTTTTTAATTCTATACAATTTGCAAACTCATCTTAAAGGTATATTGTGAGCTGGGTTATTAATGCATCTGCTAGAGGAGAATATATAGTGTCTGAAAAAATTGTTTGCATGAAAAAAATTCCAGAGTAAACAGTTAGCCTGAAGTTTGCTGATTTTCTTGTTTTTGCAAAGAGTTTTCTCTCAATGTTGACACCCCCAGAAATTCCCTTGGAAAATTAGCATATCTTATACATTGTTTCTTTTTTTGCCCGGGGATTTACAGACATGCTCAGCTATCACCTGAAGTCTGCCCTACTTCGGGAAGTTAAATTTCAGACACTTTACTTTCCTTTATGTAATTTCCTTCCTTTACTGAATATGTAAAGCAGTGTTATTTCTTGTTTTCCGTCTATGAGCTCTGTGTAATCTTATGATAGCATTTATATAGTTCTGTCTGAGTATTGTGTAATTCTGTGTTATAATTTCAATAGCTGTCTGTGAGACTATTGTATAACTTATATTTTTAGAGTCTGTGACCATCTCAGCGTATAAAAAGGTTTGTGATGTACTTTGACTGTCACCTCAAATCATACAAAAATATATTTATTTGTGTTCAACTTTTTCTTGCTATTTCATTGTTTTGTCTAAGCATAAGCCTTAGAGATTTATGTGTGTTTATTCAGGTGAGACCTAACTTCACTGATTATCAACCCCTCATCCAACTCTCTTTGAGAAAGAGCATGTGTGAGGGTACACATGAGAGATTGGTGTACCCGTCATGGCAGTTTACAGCAGCCATTGAAGCAACTGCAGCAGCTGCTGGGGGTGTAAACATCACCCCCGGCACATTTTTTATTTTAATGCAAAAACGGTTTGCATGTTTTCATGCAAACATTTTGATAGGTCTATAATATGCATTCATAACCCACCTCACTTTAACATACCTTTTTTTAAAAGCAAACAAATTATTAAAAAAAAGGTGTAAATTCATAGTTAATCTGACGACCATGGAAATCTACTCTACCCACCTGCCAGAGCTCATTCTCAGGAAGAAAAAAAATGGGAGAGTCCCAGCACAGTTGCTGCTTATATTGTGATGTTTTTTGGCCCTTTAAGTGTGTGTTTTTTTATTTTATTTTTTTTAGTTGCTTTTTCTGATTTCTATTTTTACATTATTATTTTTTTAAGCAAAACTTTGCCTAACTTGGTCTTCCTATCTGTTTCTCTGTGAGTTGTGATGTAGGCTGCCATGTTACACTTGTCACAAAGTTTTCACATCTCTGGTCACAGTGATGCAAAGTGAAATGTTACCCAGCATCATAGTTTACAAAGAAACAACTGTGGCAGGCTAAATTGTTGCTAATAAATGGTGGTTTCTAAAGCACCTGGAATTCAATACTTTCTTCATCATGAAACAGAGCACTAAAAATCAAGTGAAAACATTTTAAGGATTTTTATTTTTAATTCTTTCACTGAGCTTTTATATAACTGTTAATATTTAAAAGTCAAATGACAATACACTCCGTTGCAATCAAATTGCAATTTTACAACTTTGCTTTATTTAGACATTTTAATGTCGAAATATTGCTACAGTAGAGACAAATATGAGTACATTTATTGTAAAGTCAAGACCTTAGATGTAGTGTGCCTAATACATGACTTGTCAAATCCTTAGAGCCAGGCTCTTAAACTATAATGGCTGGCTCTGAAATCTTGTTCATATATTTCTATATGTAATCTATATATTGACTCCTAAAAATGTTTTGCTTGCTCCTAAGTGTCTGAAAGTTGTGAAACTCTGGTCAAATCCTCCTTGAAACCTCTGCTTGGCTTTTATAGAACTCAAGGTATTAATTTAACCTAACAAAGCAGCATTTGAACCGTGAAAAAGTGCTGCAAAATAGTTTTTATGTGCTTTCTACTTGATTTTAAGTACTCTCCATGATGGTGCAAAGCAGTATCCATGAACATGGTACAATATATCAGTTTGCAATAAACCCTGTCTACCAATTCAAATGTTGCTTTCTTACACCTATGCTTTGTCTTTTTTTTTTTTTGCTTTTTTTTTTATTTTTTTTAGTGAGAGCCTCAGCCGTAGGTACGTTCCCTTTTTATAGGACTGAACATGCAGCATGAACGTTTATTTGAACTTCTCAGAATACAGAAGGATTTATATGAACCAATTCTGACATCCTGATCCAAAAATGTCAATCTATGTAATTCTAATATGAGGACTGAAGGTTTTGTGCAAAAAAAATGTATTCATTGTAAAATGTATGCCAGCTTTCTAGTAAATGAAGTGGGAACAGCTTTTAATGATCTTTGTCTCTTTCTGCAGTTAGGGTATATATGTGTGTATTGTATATTGCTGTAACTAAAATGCTGTCTGAATATGTCAGTACATTATACTTTTGAAATCAGGGCTCTTGGGATATTTATTTAAATCATTTGTTGCAGATAAATGCAAAGTTTATCAAACTAAATTGTCAGAGTAGAAAGTATGTAGTCAGTATTGTTGGAACACAGTTTGAACCTATAGATGATACTGCTAGCCTTTTTTTTTTTTTTTTAAGCAAACTGCTGCTGCATTATTCGGTTTTTTATTTTATCCCAAGGCTTAAAACATAATGGCATATTTAAGTTTCCTGGATAATGAATTAATCTGATAGAGGAGAATCAGTAGTGTATATAAACACTTTTTGCAGGAAAAAGTACCACAGTAAACTTTATTAAATGTACCTGAAAGTTTGCTAAATATCTTGAATTTGCTAAGAGTTAACATCCCTGAAGATCCCTGCTAAACTTAGCGTAAAACTCATAATTAATTTTGGCCAACCACAGGCAGACCTAACATTGTTTCAAACAACTTTTCAATTAACTTTGTTTTAAAATCCTTTACTTTAAAGATCACACCAAAAATTGCTGTTTTCCCACTCTATTCTATTGTATTCTAGACTGCGCTCCTTCTATATTTTGAAACTGTTGCAGTCTTGAGCACGATTATCTCCAGGTGCCCATATGCTGCACAACAGAGTAGAGACAAAAAAGTCAGAGGTGCTCATCGGAGAACAAACCAACCTTAATAGGTTAGTTCTATAGCCATGATAAGCCACTCTGAGGGCAACCTCTCTCTTGTGGATAGAGAACTATCCACAAGTGCCATAGATGGTAAAATATGGGGGGTGCTCCGGCCTAAAGATGGTGGAGAAACCAGCTATAATCAGTGTAAGTGTCACAGAAAAGATCAACCTCTTTATCACAATGAATTGAAAAGTTGTTTATATTGATTTTTCTACTTTTTGAAAGCTGAACAGTTACAGTGGCCCTTTAAATTTCACACTGTCTTATTTATTAAACATGCTTCTAATACAGTTTTTATTGCCATTGTATTAAAGTATGGAAAAACTGTATTTTGACATTAAGTTGGACTTTAAAAAAAAATCTGATGCCACAGTTTACTGGGGCCAGGCAAAAAAGGCATGTCAATTAAACCATGTTTTGTAATGTTGAAAACCAGAACATAACCAAGCTTTTTATTTTAAGCGTATGCCAATTTATAATCCAAGATTTGTGTTTTAATGCTCATATTTTAAAACACCTTGGCTTTAATTTGAAGCTGAATTTGCTTGGTATCTGGGTGGATTGATTTGCATTTGGTGCAATTTTAAATAACACAGGGACTCTGATTTATCTTCTAATGGTTTAAATGGTATAGTGTTAAAGTAGGATGGTAAAATAGTATTTTTTTGGGGAAGTAAATGTTGAAATTGTCAGTTACTCACAGCAGACTATATAACTAATGCCACCACCTGCAAAACACCATGGTTTGGTGGCTACAACAAATGTAATTTTGCCCTGCAAGCTCACATATAGTGGGGTTGACAAAGTAAAGGAAAACACACAACAAATCACAATTACCAATGCAGCTGCGAAATTGAGTCATGTTAGGCTGATTTCCATTTGTCAGTATGTTGGAATCTGTATGTGGACCAAGATACCATGGTTAGAACAGAACATTGGATAACCAAATGTTTTACAATCAGGAATGGAGTACAAGGTTGTACATTGTCACCTTATTTAATAAAATTGCACACATCATGCATAATTCAAAGAAGGAATCAATATTGCTGGGAGAAATATCAACCACCTCAGATGTGGCTGATACTAATCTGATGGCTGAAAACAAGGATGACCTAAAGCCCCTTTTGATGAGGGTAAAATTAGAGTGCAAAAGCTGGCCTGCTGCTCATCTGCAGCCATAAAATGAAGGGGAGGAAAAATATGGCACGTCTGAACAAGCTATTAAAAAGGAAATATATTACACTATAAACAAAGGTCTGCATAGTTAGAACTATGGTATTCCCAGTAGTAACATACGGATGTGAGAGCTGGACTATAAAGAAGGCTGAGCCCTGTAGAGTTGACACCTATGATTTGTGGTACTGGCGATAACTGCTTAGTGTCCCTTGGATGGCAAGAAGATCAAATCCGTAATTTTTTTACATATAATTACTATTTTGCAGTGGTCCCTTTTTTTTTTTTTTTTTTTAAAGTGTCTCTCATATTTTTTGTCCTGCCCCTGTAGTGCAGTATTGTTGTCAAACCCTGCAGCATCTCTGTACTTGTTCCATCGGTGAGAGCAAGCTAATAAAGGTATTTCTAGCACTGCCACTGTATCTGTATCTGCTTCTAACGACCAGCATTTTCTCTCTTAGAAGAATAGGTGAGTAGTGTGTGTGGGAAGATGTGGGTTCTGCAGACTCTGGTTCTTTTGTCTTTTCCAGTAGCAGAAAACATTTCTCCCTCCATGGCACTCCCCAATGGCACTCCTCTATTCAAATAATTGAGATACATGTGGCACAACCATAAAATGTACATAATACATATAGCCTTCCACCCCGGTATAACTTCAATTCCTGCTAAGCTGTTCAGGGAGTATAGTTAGGTGACGAGTCTGTTGAGTAAAAGGCAATGTAAAAATAAGTTACAATTATATAACCAGTCCATTATTACAATCTTACAGGCACATTTTTCTAGCACTATATGTTCTTTAACTCTACAGTGTTCATTTAATTTTATTTCCATGCGTAATTCATTTTGTAGTGTTTAAAATGTGCATGATAGAAAATGTAGGAGAACCTGTCCTTATAAACAAAACACTAGCCATTTCAAAATGTGCAATAGCAAAGCAGTAGAGGCAGTGAGGCACATTCTACTGAAATCTAATCCTGAAATCCTTTATAATTTGAATGTCCTATCTTCCCCTGCCTGGAAGATTTTGGTTAAATAGATCAACTGGCACAAATTTAGGAAACTGCAGCTCCGACATATATTAAATGTATATTGAATTAAATGTATATTGAAATCTGCTAATCATGGCCTTGTGTTCAGAAATGTGCAGAGGTCATTGTAAGTGCACATAGTTTTTGTCTCTTGAGGTAGCACATTTTCCTCCATGATTTTATAATCCCTTATGAAGAAATAAGATTTTAAAAGATGGTTTGTTTCAAATTGGTTTGGGTTAAATTATTGCAACATATTTGAATATACAGGTTACACCCGATGCTCACTTGCTACTGAATCTGTGTCCCTCTCTGCTATATCTCTTGGCATTGTGAGTCTCATGCCTTTTATGCAGTAAGTCTCCTAGTTACATACAGTAAGCTTCCTAGTTACATGGTTTCATACTTACACGGATTCATTCCAGGTACAGAATAAGTGCAGGCTGAAAAAATCCAGTGCCATTAACGTATATAAGAAAAAATCACAGCTGAATTAAAATCCTGCAAGATGGTGCTGTCAATGCGCTGCATACACTATGCCAGCACATTTTTAAAAACCTAGCAGTGGCCATTGAATTTGAAATGGTCAATTTTATAAATGTTCAATAAGTCTGAAAGTGAGCAGCAGTTGAGGGGCTTGCTGATTGAAGGTTAAATAAGAAAGTATAAAAGACTAAGACTGTCAACTAGTCCTATTTATATTTGGCAACTAAATAAGAAAAAGTAGAGGTAGACACATATTTTATTTTCCTTAGTACAAAGATTACTGTGCACGTCAGATTACCAGGAGCATGGGTTATGTGATTACAGCCAGAGACCCTTTAGAGCACATTCAGTATAACCTGTTTGTCAGCAGTGCCCAGAACAAGGAGGGTGATGGGGGAAGACATGTAGCAGCAACCATCATTGGGGACGACGACTTTGTTCTTAAATTCCATTTTCTGGCTAAAGCCTTTCCTCACTGTTTTCCTTGTGGATTTATACCGTATATACTCGACCTCCCTCCCCATTCTCGACCCCTCCCTCCTCCTCATTCTCGACCCCCCCCTCCTCCTCATTCTCGACCCCCCCTAAATACATCCCCATCTACCGTTCCCCTCACTTACCTGCTTCTTCTCCGGCCTCTGCTCCTTCCGTCTTGACACGGGGGGTTGGAAAGAGACACGGGGGGGGAAGCTTTTTAGCCTTAAAAAAAAAAAGGCTGAAAAACTCTGCTTATACTCGAGAATATACGGTAAATGAGTTTAAACTGGCCCTTAAAAGAAATGTGTTTTGTAGTTTTTCTAATTTTTTTTCTTTTTTATATTTATGTATATAATTTTATACAAGTGTGTGTATATATGCAGAATGTAAGTATAAATATTTATACCTATAGTACACATATGTATATATGGAACTATATCTATGTATAATATTTTGGCTGCTTTGAGAATAAGTGGTGAAAAGTCTGGCCTCTATTTTTGGGAAAAAACTGATTAATCTCTCTTGTCCCTGCTGAGCCCGGCAGCAGACTGCTATCAGATTACACGGTTCATATAAAGGGCAAGGCAAAATCGTCTAATCTCAATCGAAAAGGCTCTCTAGAAGGGCATGGTGGACAAATTGCATTTCTGTAATATGTACTGTGAGGAAGTATCCAAATTGTGCTGCACGATTTGCATTTATCTACCACAGAACTACATACTCATATAGCACGGTTTCAGTTGTAACAAAATAAATATATCTTCACAAAATTGTTCTTATAAGCAGGTGTGGGAAAATACTAGATATCATCTCCTACAGTTTTTATATTGGTTCCTAAATATATGTATAGATTTTTATTTTTTATTTTGAAAGAACTGTAAATTCACAACTTTTCGTATTTTGCAAATTTCAGCTGGTTCGTGCGTGTTATCGGTTTGTCCGTGTGTGTTTATAGGAAGATCTACTAAATTTCTGTTGGTGCGTCGTCCGACATATAAGAGATATTGGTTTACCAGTTGTGTGTTTTCCTTTACATTGAAATGTTGCTTAATTCCTGCTCATCATTATAACAAAATTTAAAGGAAAGTATTACATCTTTAATATTTTTAGATATAGATACTCTTTGGACATATTGTGTAGGAAGGATTAATAGCTCTCTTAAACACAAATGTGTACCTAATATTTTTAAATGTTGAATTGTCTGTTGGATATGTTTAAAGACTTGATAACGTTAACAGCAGAGAGTGGTAATCTGGAAGAGCACGCCCAGCATTTTATAATCCTTTGTGATTATGCTGTTGTATCCATCTGGGTATGCCCATGTCATCTCCACTGTGATTGTAAGTTAATTACATCAGATAAGGCTAATTAGTGACATATGTGATTTCCGGTAATTTTGTGTTTACAATATCTAACTTTCAAGTTCATTTAGCTAACGATTCCATAATTTTGATAATCAATTGCAATTATATTTGTATGTATGCTTCTGTCACTCTCCATGTGATCTTTTGACATTAGACCATGCCAGTTTTGCCCAGCATCTGCAAGTGTGCTAGTAATAAAGCAGGTGTTGTGACACCACAGAGAGCATATGGCAGGTAGTGCAGCGATGCATATAGGGCTTTATAGTGCAGTCTGCGCTAGTGCAGCAGTGCATATCGGTAGCAAGATACTTTAAACTGTCCGTGCCTGTTCTCCTGGCTTGGAGGATAGACACCCAGCATCCTAAGAAGTTGCACGCATGACTTCCCATATAAGCAAGCAGTACCATACTGTAATTGTGTGATATAAACACACATATAGTAGGCTAGAGACTCTGGACAATTGCAACATTTTTGTTTCTGTATCCTCCTTAGGTTTGCTGCAAATGGAGGAACATTTGTTTCCATATTACATGCAAGCATATTAAATGGTTTACTTATGCATAGAACAGGGGCTGTGTGTCTCTCTCTATTTTTATTTTACACACTTTAATAGGGATAAAAAATGTGAGCTACATAAATACAGAGTAAAAGTATATTAGATTGTTTCCCTCTGAAATATCCCAAAATCTCCCTCCATGCTGGAATGAGACCGTTCCCTGCTGGTAGCACTTAAACATCTAATAATTTATATATATATATATATATATATATATATATATATATATATATATATATATAAAAATTTTTGCTGGCGCCTAGAATAAATTTGTCAAGCCATAATAAATATAATATCCAGTTTACATTGATTGTCATTGAATCAATGGCTGTTTCCTAGTGACTTTAGAATGAAGAGCTTGTATTCATATATAAACATTTCTCATTCATACCTCCATTAACCTCAGTATATTGTAGTAAAGGCACTGCGAATGACTGCTACCTGAATGAGAGTATATTTTTCTCATTCTTTCCTCAGGAGTGGCAGATGGTGTTGGAGGATGGAGAGACTATGGTGTTGACCCTTCTCAATTCTCAGAGACTTTAATGCGCACTTGTGAACGTTTGGTCAAGGAAGGAAGGTTTGTGCCAACCAATCCTGTTGGAATTCTTACTTCAAGTTACTGTGAGCTTCTCCAGAACAAAGTACCTTTATTGGGTAAGTACAGTGATATAGTTTTTTTCTTTTTTCCTTCATCCAGATATTGTATGTTTCATAGTATCTTGGTGCAGATGGCAAGGAACCTTATTTGACTATTATCTACTGTTGAAGTTGGAAAAGGATGATGCATACTTGTATTCACCTGTTGGTTATTTATCTCCCTTTTTTCATAGACATTCCTATTTTTTTAAATTTAATTCCTCCACCTTTTCTCCTACTTTATTATTTTTACTCTCCTAACTCCTTAGTCAGGATTTATTCTGATCTCCCTTCAGCTTTGTGCACACTTTGCTCCCCCAATCCCACATTGCCTTATCCTCTTCCCATATAAGGGGATTCCTACTATGTATCTCCTGGATAATCTTCATCTCTCACTTTATTTTCACCTTTCACTTCTAGTTTATCATACCCTTCATCTTTTCTTGTACCTATCTTTTCTTCTCCTAATTCTTGACTAACTCCCTCCAGTCCTTTACTCTCTGTTTTTTGATTTACAGCAAACCTCCCCATCATAATTTTTTCAATCTTTGCACTAACCCTACATATTTCATTTAATCCCCTCACCAAAAATACATTTGTACAGATCCTCACTGGAATACAGTATGAATATATCAAGGTAGTTTATAGCTTGTTATAAAAGGTTAGTATTGGTTTCCTCAGCTGTAAATTGCCCACATAAAAATGGTTGATAAAGATTTGTATGTTTTTTTTTTTTAACCTCTGGAAATTGATACAGACAACCTTATAAATAAATGGGATACCTTTATGGTTGTATCATACAAATTCTTGCAGGTCGTGTGAGCTGAAATCCATCTGTAGAAAAGAATCTTGTAATAGAGTATATGTTCCTAATATGAATCCAGAAAGGTCAGACAGACCAGGATGTTCTGTCACGAACAATTTTATGGCTTTCTCAGTAAAGGATACTATATTAATAGCATAGAAGACTTTTATTATTAGTGGTTCATGATCCCTTTTCATTAGGAAAGTCATCAGGCAACCCTTTAAAAACATACACACAATTTTTGAGCACAAGAGTAACGTTAAAAATGTATACTTGTTTGCATTTCTGTACAATAAATAATTAAATATTTCACCCTCCATTAAGTACATAGAACACGGGCCACTATTATTTTATTTATTTTTAAATTACGTGTTCATTTGGAGACTCGTCCAAGGGGAATGTGACCTTGGATGTGAGTAGTTCCTACTTTACTTGCCAGAAAGCCTGCAAGCTTTCAGTTGAAATAATTAAGTTAGTATCAATATCAAAGGTCCCTCCTTGACAAGGTAGGTAGGCAATGAGTTCTGCCAGTACAACAGGTAATAGTACTTCTAATGCTGTATTTACTTTATTTTACAGCATGTATTCTCTGACACGCATGCATTGTAAAATATACTTTAAGTACTGGTAATCATATCTTATGCCAGGGTTTGATACATTTATCTGAAATGTAGGAGACAACCAAGTAAGTTATAAGCCAGCCAAACATGTTTTTTGCAACTAGGTTGTGGAATTTGTATAGTAATATATGTATAATAACTAAAAAGCTAGGCACCAAACGTAACCTTTTAGGAGCCATTGCTTCCTGACTCGTAGGATTTGTGAAGCTCTGTTATATGCCCAATAATGCAACAAGACTGACATTTGATCAATTAATGTACACAGAAGTCGACAGCCTAAAGGATACTTAAGATGAACATATTGATGATTATTTATAGGACATTTCACAGTACATGAGCTTTGCATTTGTTACCCAGTATCACATATATAGTTGTGAGCGTACGAGTCGTTGCTCACGCTTGCGGGCTCGCGTAGCGAGCCCGCGGCCCTCGCGTAGCGAGCCGCGGGCCTCGCGCAGCGAGCCGCGGCCCTCGCGTAGCGAGGTCACTGGGCAAGGGCCTCAGTTGCTGGCATGGAGCGCCGAAGGCGCTCCATGCCAGCAACTGAGGCCCCTCGCGAAGCGAGGGCCTCAGTTGCTGGCGAGGTCACTGGGCACGGGTCTCAGTTGCTGGCATGGAGCGCCGAAGGCGCTCCATGCCAGCAACTGAGGCCCCTCGCGAAGCGAGGGCCTCAGTTGCTGGCGAGGTCACTGGGCACGGGTCTCAGTTGCTGGCATGGAGCGCCGAAGGCGCTCCATGCCAGCAACTGAGGCCCCTCGCGAAGCGAGGGCCTCAGTTGCTGGCGAGGTCACTGGGCACGGGTCTCAGTTGCTGGCATGGAGCGCCGAAGGCGCTCCATGCCAGCAACTGAGGCCCCTCGCGAAGCGAGGGACTCAGTTGCTGGCGAGGTCACTGGGCAAGGGCCTCAAACCCTCGCAAAATTCACGTCGCTACTCGACACACAAATTACGACACTCGCTAAATTTTACGAGGCACGCAAACAACGTACGAAACACGTTACCACACATTACGACCTCGCAAACATCGGACGCAACACGCCGACATACAAACATTTAAAACACAATACATACACACAGCACATACATAAAAAACTTACCTACACCAAGAGGGAGCACCCAGGACCTCAAAAATGCAACTTACACCTCGATTTTACTCGAAATAAAACACTTTAGAGACTAAAAAAAAAAACAAGCGAGAGAAAAAATGGCCGCCGAACAAAACGAAAACGAGGCTACAGCACTCTAAACTCGCAAAACACCACAAGAAACTCGCAAAACACCACAAAACACCTACGGATATTCCGATACAGACCTATACCACACATTACTCGCCATTTTACACCAATGCGGAAGTACACGACTACGCTAACGGTTTGGTCTCGCGCACGCACAGTGTTACACTGCACACATTCAGCATGCTTATACAGCAGCTCCACACCACTAATGCTGCAGCAACATCAACACAGATTGCCAGCTCTTCATCACAATGCTTCAAAATAGGTACACTATATTCATTTACTAATTTAGCTACCTTACAATTTCATTGCCGTCATTTTTTGACGGGCAATTCGCTAGTAGTATTAAATAATATTGTATAACATTTGAATTTAATTTCCTTCTCCAAGTGCCTATCCTGCAAGCTTGTTGCAAAGTCCAGTCCTTGTTTAGGCATATTTTGCGTATCAATTGCATTTTCAGTAGTGGATAAGTTATTGACTCAAGGTGAGCACTGAGAATTGTCAGCCAGAGAAGTACATACAGTGTAATAGAAGGTTACTAGTGGAGTGACTCATGAATTAATGCTGTGGTCTGTTTAATGTATATTACAAATGTATGCGTTGCGTAAACTTTTCAGGGGGAATACTTAAAATAAGGAAGTTTACATATGCGATGCATAAAGGGTCTTAAATTTATGAATGCAACTGGAGTAAGAGACTAAATGTTAGTTTGTATTATGAAATTGAGATAATTAGTCATAGGGAAGGTAGACAAAAATCCAGTTTGCAACTACTATAAATCAAGCTATATACAAAATACACACACTGCTGGTAAATTCTCATAACATCACAGGAAGATTATAGAATGAGGCAAACAAAAACGTGACATTATAGAAATCTCCATTTATATATTGAAATGGTCTTGGGTAAGTATGTTTAGGAAAATTAGATTAATAGGTTGCAAGGTCACATTTGAGGGCCCAAAAATCTGAAAACACTATAAAATGTTTAGTGAAAATTGTTTAGAAACCGGTACATAAGCTCCTGAGTAACAGTACATGCATGTGTAATATAGATATATTCACAATTTGTGTATTTACCCTGTTTTTTAAAGCTTGTCAGATGGTCATGACACATTGATGTTTAGATATATATTTAGTGCTATTCTACTGTGTTTCTGTTGTATTGAATACAGTATTTTTCAATTCATCAGTAATAGAAATGTGTTTTTTTTTTTTTTTTTTTCTTGTTTGTTTTTAAAGGAAGCAGCACGGCTTGCCTAGTCGTTCTTGACAGAACAAGTCATCGTTTACACACAGCAAATTTAGGAGACTCTGGGTTTCTGGTAGTACGAGCTGGAGAAGTTGTGCACCGGTCAGATGAGCAGCAACATTACTTCAACACTCCGTTCCAGCTGTCTATAGCACCACCAGAAGCAGAGGGCGTTGTGCTTAATGACAGGTATGTCTGCTGTGGGTGCCCAGCTTGAGCTTTTGACTTAATGGTAGGAGTTTAGGGTCACTATTATCTGGTTAATTAGTATTTTGTTAAACTTACTATATATATATATATATATATATATATATATATATATATATATATATATATATATATATATATATTCATTCAACACTGGCTCTTACGAGTTTGGATAGTAAATGTGTGTTGAAGCAAAAGAATAAAAGCCGCACAAAAATAGCTTGAGAGCAAAGTGTGTGATTCTCCTCTTGCCTGACCTGTTGACTGAAACTAATTTAGTTTTTACATCTATTTACTTAGCTTGTTATACATTCACAATGATTCTGAGTTATAATTATTTCAAATGCACAATAAATGCTAGTCAGTCAATCTATGCATACATGTGAACACGTATATTTATATCCAGTTCTATTTTAATTATGCTGTTTTTTTATGCTGTGTGATCTACATAGACCCAACATAAGAGGTCTTTCCATTTCCTTAGCTGCAGGGCATATGAGCAAAGTGTTCTCCTGCTGCTTTCACATTAGTGTGAAAAAAAATTCCAGCAGCACATTATGTTCTAGCAAAGGAAAGCACATTGCACTTGGCAGTGAGTCACTTTTATGGGAGTGTTCGAAACACGGCCTGCTCATAGGACATGCTTTTTTTTTTTTTTTTTTTTGCAGATGGTAAAGGGATGCTGGCACAAGATGTGCATCCAGCAGTATTATGGCCGTTGAACTTAACCTTGATCTCTAGTGGCACATGTTCAAACACACAGAAGATTAGTTCAAACTATTCTAGTCATGTTTTCTTTAATGCTAATTCTAACAGCTTGTAAAAACTGATGCAAAAGATTTCACAATATAAAAGACTTTTAATATCTAAAACAAGCAGAACAATTTAATTTTTTTTTTATGATATACTCATCTCTGTATCTTTCTCCACAGCCCTGATGCTGCAGACAGTAGTTCATTTGATGTTCAACTTGGAGACATAATTTTGACAGCTACTGATGGACTTTTTGATAACATGCCAGACTATATGATTCTTCAAGAGTTAAAAAAACTAAAGGTAGGTTTCCAGTTTAGTTTCTTACAGACTTACTGATATTATTTAGAATATGTTAAGTAAAACAAACTGAAGTAATTAGCTCCGCTAATACTACCTTTTTTTAAATATGGTAGCTGGAGTTTTGTACGTTTTCATCCAAAATAAGACCATGTACAAAATTATTCTTAAATTGAATTATAAACTGTCGTCCTTCCTATTGTATTTTACAATCCGTTCTTTTTTCCACTATATATTATATAAACATGGAGGCATTTTGGTATGCCATAGATATCCTTATCAATGCAATGTAATGTGTTGCTTCATTATTTTAGTTTTTACATATTCTTATATATCTTTTATTTATTTAGAATACCAATTATGAAAGTATACAGCAGACTGCACGCAGCATTGCAGAGCAAGCTCATGATCTGGCCTATGATCCTAACTACATGTCGCCTTTTGCACAGTTTGCGTGCGACTATGGATTGAATGTTAGAGGTAAGTTGCATGCCCAAATTGAATTCAAAGCATGACATAAGGGTCATTAACCTACCTGAGTGGAGGATTTACCTATTTGAGCACAGGAGGGTGGATTTTGACTGTGCCACTGATTTACTCCAGAAGTGCGGTTTTGGTATTGATAGTTTACAGTGTTTACAACAGACAGAGAAATTTGTGTCGGATGAGGAAATCTCTCTTCTTTTTGTATCTCACTATTTTATATCATTCTCCAAGTACATTAAAGTGGACATTAAGCATATATACAAATGAGTATAGGATTTTTTGAAAACAAATATAGCATTATTGATTAAAAAAACATTAACCTAGTTTAGATTCACACTTTGTCAGCAATAATTCAGCTTGCTTTGTCTCTTGGATGTTTTTAATGTGTTCAGAATGTTGTCACAAAATTAAAAACATCTGCTTAGATCTCTGCTGCACAGCTGTCTGCGGTGCTACATGTCCACAAACAACGGGCTGTCCTGCTGTGTCACAAATTTATCTAGATCATTTTTAATGTATATTTTATTCAGTGACTCACTATGGCCCTCATTCTATTGCATTTTGGCCAATTGAATAGGGGTCTAAATAAGCACATAACATTTTATTTTTTTAAAGAAGTTTTTAGTTAGTGAAAACCTTGCTTTTGGATAGAGGTTTACTAACTAAAAACTTCTTTAAAAAATAAGCTATGTGCCTATTAAGAGCCCTATTCAATTGGCCAAATCACAATTGAATGAGGGCCTATGTCGGCAAAACCATCTGTTTCAAATTAGCAAGTGTTATCCAATGCAAGTCCTCCAGGGTCAGCATCAATCCTTGTCTCAAGATTCATTTAAAGTGACACTGGAAAGGTCCCAGTTTTTACAGAAATGAAAAATACACTCTGATATAAATACATTTATAAATAATGCTTAAAAATTTAGAGTGGAAGTGTTGCATAATTGAGCTTGAAAGATGGTAATTTATAGCATAACATATATTGCACAAAAGATCCTTCCCTTCCACTATTGATCTTTTAATGTGATTAATTCTCTCTCATAGTAGAGGGGGGGGGGGGTAGAGTGTTGATATAAAATAAGAATTATAATTTAACATTTAAGAGATTCTGGAACTATTATTTATTCAACTGTGCATACAGTCAGGTCCATAAATATTGGGACATCGACATAATTCTAATCTTTTTGGCTCTATACACCACCACAATGGATTTGAAATTAAACGAACAAGATGTGCTTTAACTGCAGACTTTCAGCTTTAATTTGAGGGTATTTACATCCAAATCAGGTGAACGGTGTAGGAATTACAACAGTTTGTATATGTGCCTCCCACTTTTTAAGGGACCAAAAGTAATGGGACAGATTAACAGTCATAAAACAAACTTTCACTTTTTAATACTTGGTTGCAAATCCTTTGCAGTCAATTACAGCCTGAAGTCTGGAACGCATAGACATCACCAGACGCTGGGTTTCATCCCTGGCGATGCTCTGCCAGATCTCTATTGCAACTGTCTTCAGTTCCTGCTTGTTCTTGGGGCATTTTCCCTTCAGTTTTGTCTTCAGCAAGTGAAATGCATGCTCAATCGGATTCAGATCAGGTGATTGACTTGGCCATTGCATAACATTCCACTTCTTTCCCTTAAAAACCTCTTTGGTTGCTTTTGCAGTATGCTCCGGGTCATTGTCCCTATGCACTGTGAAGCGCTGTCCAATGAGTTCTGAAGCATTTGGCTGAATATGAGCAGATAATATTGCCCGAAACACTTCAGAATTCATCCTGCTGCTTTTGTCAGCAGTCATATCACATATATAGTTGTGAGCATGCGAGTTGTTGCTAACGCTTGCGGGCTCTGGGCGAGGGCCTCAGGCGCTCCATGCCAGCAACTGCGACCCTCGCAAACTTCACGTCGATACGCAAACAACACGACACACCAATTACGACACTCGCTAAATTTTACGAGCAATGCAAACAACATACGACACACGTTAACACACATTACGGCCTCGCAACACTCGGACGCAAAGCGCGAACATTACAAAATTCAAAACACAATACATACACACAGCACATACATAAAAAGCTTACCTACAGCAAGAGGTAGCATCCAGGACCACAAAAAAGCAACGTACACCTTCATTTCACTCAAAATAAGAGTTTAGACACTAAAAAATTTGCTAAGCAACAGAAAAAATGGCCCCCGAACAAAACGAAAACAAGGCTACACACGCAAACACCATACGAGACACGTTACCAGACATTACGACCTCGCAAACATCGGACGCAACACGCCGACATACAAACATTTAAAACACAATAAATACACACAACACACACATAAAAAGCTTACCTACAGCAAGAGGAACCATCCAGCACCTCAAAAAACCAAGTTACACCTTCATTTAAATAAAAACAAAACACTTTAGACACTAATAAAATCGCTAGGCGAGAGAAAAAATGGCCGACGAACAAAACGAAAACGAGGCTACAGCACTCTAAACACGCAAAACACCACAAGAAACTCGCAAAACACCACAAAACACCTACGGATATTCCGCTAACACGCACACCACACATTACCCGCCATTTTACGCCAATGCGGAAGTACACCACTACGCTAACGGTTTCGTCTCGCGCACGCACAGTATTACACTGCACACATTCAGCACGCTTACACAGCAGCTCCACACCACTAATGCTGCAGCAACCTCAAAACACATTGACAGCTCTTCAACACAATGCTTCAAAATAGGTAAAGTATATTCATTTATTAATGTTTTAGAGCTTTCATTATTATACACCAACCAGCATTAGCTACCTTACAATTTCATTGCCGTCATTTTTTGACGGGCAATTCGCTAGTCATCAATAAATACAAGAGAACCAGTTCCATTGGCAGCCATACATGCCCACGCCATGACACTACAACCACCATGCTTTACTGATGAGGTGGTATGCTTTGGATCATGAGCAGTTCCTTTCCGTCTCCATACTCTTCTCTTCCCATCACTCTGGTACAAGTTGATCTTAGTCTCATCTGTCCATAGAATGTTGTTCCAGAACTGTGAAGGCTTTTTTAGGTGTTGTTTGGAAAACTCTAATCTGGCCTTCCTGTTTTTGAGGCTCACCAATGGTTTACATCTTGTGGTGAACCCTCTGTATTTACTCTGGTGAAGTCTTCTCTTGATTGTTGATTTTGACACACATACACCTACCTCATGGAGAGTGTTCTTGATCTGGCCAACTGCTGTGAAGGGTGTTTTCTTCACCAGGGAAATAATTCTTTGGTCATCCACCACAGTTGTTTTCTGTGGTCTTCCGGGCCTTTTGGTGTTGCTGAGCTCACCGGTGCTTGCTTTCTTTCTTTTTAAGTATGTTCCAAACAGTTGATTTGGCCACACCTAATGTTTTTGCTATCTCTCTGGTGGGTTTGTTTTGTTTTTTCAGCCTAATGATGGCTTGCTTCACTGATAGTGACAGCTCTTTGGATCTCATATTGAGAGTTAACAGCAACAAATGCAAATAGCACACTTGAAATGAACACTGGAGCTTGTATCTGCTCTTTGTAAATGGGATAATGAGGGAATAACACACACCTGGCCATGGAACAGCTGAGCAGCCAATTGTCCCATTACTTTTGGTCCCTTAAAAAGTGGGAGGCACATATACAAACTGTTGTAATTCCTACACCGTTCACCTGATTTGGATGTAAATACCCTCAAATTAAAGCTGAAAGTCTGCAGTTAAAGCACATCTTGTTTGTTTCATTTCAAATCCATTGTGGTGGTGTATAGAGCCAAAAAGATTAGAATTATGTCGATGTCCCAATATTTATGGACCTGACTGTATATTTGCAGCTTAGCTTTCCATTCAGAGATTATTATTATTATTAGTTTACTAGCGAATTGCCCGTCAAAAAATGACGGCAATGAAATTGTAAGGTAGCTAATGGTGTTTTGGGTCTACTACTGAAATATATAATAGAATTAATAAATGAATATTCTTTACCTATTTTGAAGCATTGTGTTGAAGAGCTGGCAATCTGTTTTGATGTTGCTGCAGCATTAGTGGTGTTGAGCTCCTGTGTAAACGTGATGAATGTATGCAGTGTAATACTGTGCGTGCGCGAGACGAAACCGTTAGCATAGGTGTGTACTTCCGCATTGGCGTAAAATGTCGGGTAATGTGTGGTATGCGTCTTAGCGGAATATCCGTAGGTCGTTTGTGGTGTTTTGCGAGTGTGTTGTGGTGTTTTGCGTGTTTAGAGTGCTGTAGCCTCGTTTTCGTTTCGTTCGGCGGCCATTTTTTCTCTCGCTTAGAGAATTTTTTAGTGTCTAAACTCTTTTATTTTTAGTTAAATGAAGGTGTAAATTGTTTTTTTTTTTGAGGTCCTGGATGCTTCCTCTTGCTGTAGGTAAGCTTTTTATGTATGTGGTGTGTGTATTTATTGTGTTTTGAATTTTGTTATGTTCGCGAGTTGTGTCCGATTTTTGTGAGGTCATAATGTGTGGTAACGTGTCTCGTATGTTTTTTGCGTTGCGAGGTAAAGTTTGCGAGGGTCGTAGTTGGTGTGTCGTGTTGTTTGCGTTGCGACGTAAAGTTTGCGAGGGCTGCAGTTGCTGGCAAGGAGCGCCTTTGGCGCTCCATGCCAGCAACTGAGGCCCTCGCTACGCAAGCCTGCAAACGTTAGCAACAACTTGTACGCTCACAACTATATATGTGATTATCCTTAATTTGTAATGCACCAACATATTCTGTAGCGCTATAAAGGGGTTAAGTACAGGTGGGATATGAAGGAAAGGTTAAAAGAAATGTATTGCTGAGTTGGTGCAATGGGATAGAGTTGTATAATGATCTGAGTGCAGTAGCAGAGCATGTAGAGGTTGTGGGAAGGGGTTGAAGGTTGATCAGGGCAGCAATAATGAATGGGTTGGTAATAATGTGCTAGACATTTTGTCAGAAGTTGCAACTGACTGATCTGGTTCTGATAATTTGTGTGACTCTAAGTATGGCAAATCAGGGGCAGGTGGGAGAGGGAGGGACAGAGGGCAGTGCCCTTCCAGGAGAGCAAAGGTCAAGTCCAGTTAAAATGGCTTTGGTAAGAGCAAGAGGATTGGTGTTAGAGGAGGGGAGAGTAAGGAAGAGATATGGAAATAACATCGTTAAGAAGTCTTTGGGCAAAGGAGTGCAAGGCAAAGTATAATTGGTTGGATACAAAGATATGGTATTGGTAGAGATATACTGGTAAACTACAGAACATGTCAATCTGCTTAAATATAATAAGATATATTCACACTAATGTTAATAATCATAATTATATTAGTATGAATGATTTGTTGTAATCAGAATAATTAAAAAGTAGTCATGTGAAATTAAGTGATTAGGGGAGAGTGATAACCTTTTCATGTAATTTATACTTAATATTCCTAAGCTCAATTATCTTAACAATAATTCCACTCACCATTTTTTAATAACCACAAATTATAGTTACATTTAATTATGACTACTTTTCATTTATGCAATAGTGAAGACCTTTGCTCTGTCACTTAAAGCTTAAGGGCCTTAATCACTGATTAATACTGCATAATTTCCCTAAATGTAGATACTTTTATCATTTATTTGTTTAAGGGACACCATATTACAAAACAGCTTGTCGGAATCAAATATCATGGTGAAATTTTAATATATAGCTTTTTAAGCAGATTGAAAATCACATGTATTTATATAAACCTCACGTATGTTTTTATTTCTTGTTTTGCAGGGGGAAAACCCGATGACATCACTGTTCTTCTTTCTATAGTAGCTGAATATACAGACTAATATGCCTGAAACATCAACTACAAATTTTAGTTTTTCTTCCTTTTAATATACCTAGAACTTCTAACTATATGTTGCACTGTTTCCTGCTGGCGGGATCACAATTTATTTTTCAAGTAATTTCATTGGCCAGTTATGAAAGAAGCTTAAATGTAGTCTGCGTATATTACAACTGAGGTCATTGTAGGAACCACTACTGTCTGATCATTGAAGTATCGAATAGAACTTTACCTTCTAAAAGGAACAAGCCCCAATTAATATACATTATTGTCAAATGTTAAAATAAATATTGAACATAAATACATTTGTACAAGAATTTGTTTAAAAAGTCTGCAGCATAGTGTTTCAGTCGTGTGTGATGATTGTATGTACATTGAAAATGCTCTGTACATAATTCTGAATGTTTTTATATATTGTATGGCACACGTATAGATCCTAGCTGCAATGTTTAACTTCAGACTTTATGCCTTTATCTTGCGAAGATAATATATTGGCTAATCTTATTCACAGTCATTTTTTTCTTAAAGCTTTCTAAATATGTGTCCTCTGCTACCCCATTATAAGCCTTGTGTGAAAC
This sequence comes from Discoglossus pictus, assembly GCA_027410445.1. Taxonomy (NCBI): domain Eukaryota; kingdom Metazoa; phylum Chordata; class Amphibia; order Anura; family Alytidae; genus Discoglossus; species Discoglossus pictus. Next base: position 440,185,197 of record CM050163.1, on the reverse strand, counting down.
TCGACTGCTGTAAAAAGTACAAATCTGGGGTCATTTAGTTCCTTACACTCTTAATGGTAAATGTTCTTTCTAAAGATACTTAACTTAAAGCCATTTTTTATATGTGGGTAAATGTTTGTGTATATATGTATATATTTGTATGTATGTATATGTTAAGGAAGCCATGTTTGATAATGGCTACGGAATGAAGAGCGAGGGCATTTGTGGGCATATTTGTGTGTCCCAGCTCAACTTCCCAGAATGCAGTGTAATAACTTTTTCTTGGAATTCTGAGCTGGAAACAGGTTTTTTAACTTGCTTTAGACATTCAAATGTGAACACAGATGTACTTTTTATTTAAATAAATATATATATATATATATATATATATATATATATATATATATATATATATATATATATATATATATATATAATTTTTTTTTTTTTGTGTTAGTAACCTTTAGTGACGAGTTATATTATACAGTGAGATCACAGCAGTCACAATATTTTTGTGATTATATTTTTTAGCAAACATGTTAAATCTGAAAATTTTTGACTGATTTCATTTTTTTTTGTGTGGTGTGAGAAATGTTACCTCAGATTGTATGGCTTTCATTTTTGTAAAATTATACTGTATTTTCAGAACTGTATGTCAAGCTTTTATTTAAATACTTTGTAACATGTACCATGTACATGTCATAACAATAGCGCGTCATGCTTGTAACAGGCATTTCATTATCAGTGGTAATGAGTTATTAATTTGTAGTTGGATATATGTTCTGTTCCTAAATTAGTAAGTTATATACTTGAGGTCATGTTTGATGGCTTCTTAAATTGCCTTAACTCCCCTAAACTTGACAGAGCAGTGTTATCAGCAGAATGCATTTGATGCAAAACAAAACAATGGATGGCAATTCTCAATTAAACTTCCATTGTCATTTTGTAAAGAGATCAATTGGTTTAATTTGCATATTTTATTTTACAGACCTGTTCATGGACATTTTGTGACCTGTGTTTTTGTTAGTTCTCTGTTTTATAGCTGAGAAGTGTCGCTGTTTTAATAAAAATAAAAAATAGTATAGTTCCTAAGAATGTATCTGTATTATATATATAAAGCCACTTGTATTTAATATTATGGTGAGAGGACTGAAAGCAGTCCGTTGTACTTACCTCCTGTGCCAGAGTAGTCTGCAATGTATTACAGATCACTTTGTTGCCAGCGACGTTAATTCCTCCATGTGTAGTTAGTTTTCCAAATACTAGTTTTAACGTTCTCCATGCCAGTGAAAGGGCTTATTGGTACATGTTGGTTGGAAGAGAAGCTGGTAATCATTACTTAAGTATAGTATAGGTCTTTCTATTTAAAAAAAAAAAAAAAAAAAAAAGTTTCTAAATCTTTAACCATATAGATAGATAACATATTAATGCACTAGTTGCCAAGGTGCCCTGTAATGTTTAGCAAGCAATGCCAACAGTCTTGGTGGTAGAATAAATTGCAACAAAGCTCCCTGAAAAAACAGTTGATGAAGAAGATGGTATGCCATATGGTTTAACTTTGTTAGTTCCCCATGGCAATGTGATGCCTGTTGCATTTGTGCAAGGCAAAATAGCAGTTGCCTCCAAGCTTGTCGTTCACCCCAACTACTTGTAGTGTTTAGGAACATAGAAGACACGGCTTACGTCTAGGTGTAGATCACCATGTTGTTCTCGTGATTTGTCTTGCTTTACATTAGCTCATTATTCCACTATATTCAGTAAGCTTTTTACCTAACTTTAGAAATAATAACAAAAAAAAACTGCAACTTATCCTTTCATTTGCGAGAAACACCAAAGACCAGTAAAATTAATAGCTTTCCATCTCTATTTATAAAGCAATACTGTATTATAAATAATATTTTTTATCACCACACGGAAATGTCATCTATTTGAATTTCTGCACTCTTAACATATCAACCAGAATCTCTTCCTCTAAAAGCTGTCTGCGCACAAGAGATCTAGAATAATGAAAACAATGCACTTTCTAGAGGTGAACATGTTAATTATGTGGTCAAATATGTTACTACTCATTTATTTAACTTGAAAAATGGATTATTAGAACATTTGGATTTTTAGTGATTTAAATGAATATTGAAAGGTTTCTATTTACAGCCATTAGCAAAGGGATAGTCAGTAAATACAATGCTGCTTTATCAAAATATCACTACAGTGTATAAAAGGCAGCAGTAAGTGCACATCCTTTCTGAGAAATGTAATGTATAAAGTAAGATAATTGTATGAATGTATAATTTTTGTGCTTATATTTTCCGAAGTCGCACCAGGTTTCCCTTATAAGGTGCACTATTATTTTTCTTTATTTGTGTCTAATTATAGCCATGTGGGTGGAAACCATACCAGAGCAGATTTTAACAATGATTATGTAAATGTTCTTTTTGTGAATCTATTTGAACAAACTTCCAGTCTGAAAGTAAATTTATAAATTTTAAGACTGCATGAAGTAGATGTTCACAGTGTGGGGGGTATGAATAAAGTATGTGTGTACTTGAGATTTTTTTGTTTATTACCATTGCTCATTTCTAAGACAAATGTCTGCATTTGATGTATGGATTGTCACTGAAATACAGGAATAGCTTTGTAAATACATTTAAGTAAATTGTAAGAAATTATTTAATAAAAATAGTATTTATACTAAAATGACATTTGTGTTTTTTTTTTTTCTTTTTGTGTTGAGGCATCTATGTGCTAGAATTTCTAGAACATTCTCAGTTTGCCATTTCCTGTAGTACAGTCCACAACTCCTCATTCCTCAGCTTGGCATTGACTAGATAGAAGCAATTGGCCAATTGCTTCTATTAAATAGCTTGCATGTCGTGTCTAAAATAGAATGACTAAAATGATCAGCAACCATTGTCTGTCAAAAACCATCAATGGCTACCACCATTACAGAATCATTTTATGTTATGTTAAAAACACAGGTAACCTTGTGCCATAAATCTTGTTGGGCAGGGCTCGAGTCTTTCACTCTCCCTACAACTAGGGCTCACCTATCATGATCTCAGTTTCAAAGTTTTCGTACCTGCTACAAAAAGCAGGGTTGGTGTGAAATTCAAAATCCATTTAGATGTCAATGAGAAGTAAAGCACTGCGGCAGATGTCTCCCTTAGTCTAGTCTAAAGGAACAAGAAATGACAATTGCCCGTGGGCAGTCCCTTCCATGTTCGAGGTAGGCTAGCCAGTGAACAAATTCTCCATGTTTGCCTCGCCACTCGTGCTGCCGAACATGTGGAATTGCTATGGATGAAAAGTGCGCCAATGTCTATCACTTTAAATGCATATATTGCACTTTTTTATATGTGTAAACGGGGGTAAAATCACCAGTGCGTAAATTCTCATAGGTAGGCACAGTGAGGTGAGGCAACAAACTGACTTTTATTCTAGGGCATAATAGAAACAAACTTTAGCAAAACTATTGCATAGCTCCCCCTTAAAGGACCAACAGAATTCCTCATATACACTCTTTGCCGTTAGATGTGGGGTGAAAAGCATGCAGAAAAGTGTCTTCCTTTATAAAATGAAAGGCGATTTTTGATGAGTTATTTTCAATAGGAGTTGGGTCTTTCAGTGTGTTTGCCCTGAATCACTATGAAGTGGTTCAAAGCACATTTTTATTAATTGGAACCACAACTAGTTAATCTTTTGACTGTGGAACTGATTTGCTGATTCAAGTCCCCTCAAATTACCCAAGTGTATTTTTAAACAAAAAAAAAAAAAAAGGTTGAATGTGCAACCCCAGCTCCACAGTCTGGAGCTTCACTTTCTGTGCTGTCCTTGCACTGGATGCTCTAGCAAAGTCCCATGACCTGAATATCCAGCACAGTTACAGTTCATCCTTATCTATACAAAAAAAAAAATCAGCCCTGCTTAGGGTAGAACAGAACCGGAAGAAGAAAAAATAGCATTAACATATTTATTTTGCATTGCTTTTAACGGACCACTGCAGTTAAAAGAGAAAAACAAAAACACTAGTTTTGTCAGCTATGTACCAAACTAACAATATTAGCTGTGTAATTCATAGCCATAAATATTTTTTAGGGAAATATAAATTCTTAACTAGTAGTACAGGAGTTCATTTTTGTGTGTTGCATAACTTCCTGAGCTGGATGATGGGTGTGTTTTTGGTATTGGTGGAGGGATGGGGAAGGAGAGAACAGTCTAGACCTGGGGTTGCACGTTTGGTCTTGGAGGGCCACATACATGCCTGGTTTTGATGATATCTGCTGCACACAGGCGAGTCAATCACTTCTGCAGTCATCCTGCTTGGCTCACCTGAGCACAGAAAGGATATCATCAAATCCAGGCATGTGTGTGTGACCCTGCAGGACCTTACATGCGCACCTTAGGTCTAGAAAGTCCAGAGATTTTGTTTAACTGGATAAGATTGAAATACACCACACACTTTCATTCTCATTTACCCAGTAGCTGGATGTTGCACTTTTCCAGAACTGTAATCTGCCCTTCCACCAATGTACACCGCTTCCACCAATGTATCATAGATCACTCCAAATTCCTAAAAGGCATGAACATTTATTTTTCTGATTAATGACATTTTCTTCTTGGTTACTTATGCTCTTAGTCAGACTCTGTTTCCTTAGTTTAAAATGTTTCCTTTTTAACAGCTACTGATTAACAGAAAAATATTTATTAGATTGAAAAGTTCAATATATATAGTTGTTTGCAGTTAACAGAAATATCAATTTCTGCAACCTGTACTAGTCTATAGCAGCACAGCATTCAAGTGCAGATTTTAACCTGTTACTCATTAAATGGCTGTGCCTGCTGTATCCAATTCCATTTTTGGGTGGTGTCACATCACAAATGAGATATATAAAAAAAATTGCAGCAGTAGTTCATACATAGAATTGACTCCCAACAGACTGTAAAAAATCTACAGTACAAAAAACTATTGTGCTCAGCTGTGTCAAAACCTCATCAGCCCATCCCATCAGCACTTTAAATAAAAAAGCAAACAAAAAACTGCAGAAGTAGTTCATACATAGAATTCCAGAAGCCATGGTATAACATGCAGAAAGATCCCTAGGCTAAACCCACACTGCAACAGTGTTTGGTACAGCAGTATGATTGAATTGTATATGTAAACTCTAGGGTGGTATGTGCCACAGAGTCTCAGGTGGAATAAACTACAGCTAATTTCTACTCTCACATTCACTCTGCAGAGAGAAAGACTTATGAAAATGCATAGCACCTTCTTACATAGATATGTACCAGACTTGAAATCCCAAAATGCTTTGCTGCAGATTTAGGTTCCCCAGAGTTTAACTACAATGTTGCAAATGCCTCTGATTGGCCAAAATAAATTATGAATTTTATGCTAATTTAGCCTTTGATTTTAGGGGGAGTCTACTCCCAAATTCAAGTGCCAGTAAACAGAGATCTTTTTGCTTCAGGGTAAGTTTATTTTGGGATTTTTTTCATGTAAAACAGTTTGCATACACTAATGATTCTTCTCTATCAGATGTATTCATAATTAAACTTAAGTCTGAAATACGAAATACTGTTTAGTGATTCTACTAACTTTTAGAAATACATGTATAATTTGAGTCGGTTTGGTATTTGCACATAGTCCTCAATATTTATAAAAAGCCTCTGTTACGACCCCCCCCCCCCCCCCAAATAGGAGGTTCAATAACCAGCAATGTTTTTTTACACAGATTAAGATCTACAGTCCCCCACCTTTCCACAGTCAGACTTGTGTGACTTCTAGATGATCAGTCCGTTTCTTCCTCTCAACCTGAGGATTCAGGTTATGCTTTAGCATAATTTAGAGCTGCTTATGATCTATGAGGAGTTACCAGTGTAAAGTTTGTATAGCAATTTTTCAAAGGCACAATACGTTTTTTTTTATTCACTCTTGTGACATCTATTGTCACAGATGAATGGGCACAATCTTGTTGGAGTGCTTTACTTTCTATACCATGTATCTCATATCTGAGCTACAAAATAATGGAAAATTTTGACTTTAGTGGATGTGTTGTTGAAGGAATATATTCCTTTTCAGGGTCCCTCTTACGATCTTCACTCAATGAAGGAGTTGAAACCACTGATGTCAATCGTTTCTTTATGCAAGCTTGGAGAGGATAGCATATTCTACAGAAAGATATATGCAGTGGTCTGATCATTTATTGCATAGCATAATATAGTTTCCTCAGTAGGTGGGGATAAAGTTACATACACAGAGTTGGCTCTTAGGGGAAAAAAAAGCATTTCTTGTTATCAGTTCTATCAGAAAAATAAACAACAACTCTCTAAATGAAATAGAGTAAATAATAATATAAATTATGAGTTCCCAAATGCACTGGATCTACAATGCTTATACCCAGTGCACTATAGAAACACCCAAGACTCTATTTAGAATTTTGTAGCAACCAATTACAGAAAAAATCAAAAAATCTTTATTATAGAAAAAACAATAAGAAATACGTGTATGTACAAAAATGTGTATGTAAAAAAAGATATACTATCAGTATATCAGGTAGCAGGCTGGTTAATGGGGGTTAAGACTATACAAATTGCTCCTTGGTAATCATGTTAATGCCCCACGTTAAATATGATAATATAAATTAAACCAGCACCTGTCCAATTGAAAAGGCAGATGGCGGCTTACAGTTGCTGATATTACTAGACAAGGTGGATCTCTATGTTTTCCTTAAGGAAAAAATGCCCAGAGCACTCACAATCCCATGAGCTAAAGTAAGGTCCTACTGGGTCAACATAGAGATTAAATCCACAAGTAGGATTGACTAGTAATTTTGATAGACAGCACAATACTGCAATCAAAAAGTTCCACTAACCCAAAAGTAATAGGCTAACTGCACTAAATGATTAATCTTGTGGGACAAGGTGTACTGAGAAATAGGAAATTTCACTATTACCTTTTAGTAGTGATGAATCCGCAACACTAACGATGGGGAAACGCGCGTCGGGAACGGAGTAGCAGGCTGTTGGGGGTAGGCATTCCCACTTGTGGTGAACAACACCTATTCCTTCACTACTAAAAGGTAATAGTAATCTCTTTGCAAGTTAATAGAACAAGGTGCATGAAGAAAAGAATAGAAAATTGGCAATATATACACATGCTCATAACTTCTCCACACAAACCCTATCTCACACATAACACAAAACCAGGCCCCTATGAGGTAATACGCTCCCCCAAAAAAGACAATAGTCCAGTAGATACAGGGTAAGGCGTACGTGCCTTACTCCCACAGATCTTGCATCTTCTTGCCAGCAGATTCACAAGTTCAGATACATGCATGTTCTCATTTTCAGACCAAAGTACCAGATTTTGCTTCCAGACATTAATTTAGTTAGTCCCCCTTTTTCTTGTGTGCGGAACCACAGCAAGACTTCTTTCATTCAGCATTTTAACACTTATCAGATCTTTTATCTGTCTTTTTTTTCCCATTAGGATATGAACGGTCCGTTAGCTGTGAGTGTCTAGTAATCTAGATGAATAGTTAGAGTATTGCTGAACTGCAAAATAAATTTCAGTCAATGCACAGTGAGTATACCAGCTACATGGCACGTGATGTTGCGGCTGCTACTGCTACACCTGCACAAGATGCCCGCTTGCCCCTGCCAGAAAAGTTTGGAGGAGATCGCAAAAGATTTAGGGGTTTCCTAAATCAATGCCGTTTGCACTTCATGATGTTACCTCACCAATTTTCATCTGAAAGAGAGAAGGTGGGATTTATTTTTTCACTATTCAAAGATGAAGCACTGGCTTGGGGCTCCCCTCTTCTGGAACAGGACAGTCCAGTCTTGGGTAATCTAAATGACTTTCTTGAGGCCATGTGCCTAGTTTTTGATGACCCAAATCGATGTGCTACAGCAGAAGCCACTCTCCTTCATTTGCATCACAGGAGGCGCTCTGTGTCTGAATATGCTGCTGAATTCAGACAGTGGGTTGCTGATACTACCTGGAACCAATCAGCCCAGAGGTTCCACTTCAGAAAAGGTCTCTCAGAAGATATAAAAGATGAGCTAGCTCGTGTTGATCTTCCTGCTGACTTTGATGCATTTGTGCAATTGGCTATCCGTATTGATCGGAGACTTTCTGAAAGAAGATTGGAAAGACAGGGCTCTTTTAGACCAAGTACTACTCCAATTTCCTATTCAAGAACTTCTGCTCCGATCCCACAAACACCTACAGACTCTGAGCCAGAGGCTATGCAGATAAATCTAATAAGAGGGCCATTATCCAACGAAGAAAAACAGTGGCGACGCACTCACAATTTATGCCTGTATTGTGGTAGTGCAGGGCACTATGCAATCAATTGGCCTAGCAAATCCAAAAGAACAATAGCTATGGCGGCTGAGGGTGCACAGATTCAACACCAATCCCAGATTTCAGATCAACTGGATTCTGTCACACAACCCTTGTTTTCTCTGGCTCATGGTGAAGAGGGTATGTTGACTCAACATCCTCATTTTGTGGTGCCTATCACGTTGCAATGTGGTGATCGTAAAATTTCAACTACAGCTATGATAGATTCTGGAGCAGGCGGAAACTTTATGGACATTAAATTTGCAGCAGGAAATAGAATTCAGTCTATCCCTAATTCTTCACCTGTGTTAATGGAGACAGTAGACGGTTCTCCACTTACGTCAGGCCAGGTTACACATGAGACTGTGCCCTTAAAGTTGACTCTGGAAGTGAATCACCATGAGGCTATCTCTTTCCACCTAATTTCCTCAACACAGTTTCCAGTGATTTTGGGGGTACCTTGGCTTGCTCTGCATAACCCACAGATTGATTGGAAGATCAGAACTTTGTCCTTTCCTCTGTTTACCTCTGCCCCTGTCCTAGTACATCCTCAGCCGGAATTACCATTTATTGTGGAAGTTGATGCTTCTGATTCAGCTGTTGGTGCTATACTGTCTCAAAGGACTGGACCTAAGATGCTGTTACATCCGTGTGCCTTCTATTCCCGCCAGATGGTGCCAGCAGAAAGAAACTATGACATAGGGAATAAAGAACTATTGGCTATAAAAGCTGCCTTCACCGAATGGAGACATCTCTTGGAGGGAGCTACCCATCCAATTACTGTCCTCACAGATCACAAAAATCTGGAATGTATTTGATCAGCAAAGAGACTGTCAGCCAGACAAGCACGCTGGTCCCTATTCTTCTCGAGGCTGAATTTTTTGGTTACATACCGTCCTGGCTCCAAGAATGGTAAGGCGGATGCCTTGTCTAGAATAGCTGACCCCCTCCATACTACCGTAACCAAGACCACCATCTTGCCAGAGGATATATTTATAGGAGTTACATTTCTTTCTGATCTGATGTCTCTCATTAAAAAGGGCTACGCTGAAGACCCAGTTCTTCGTGATCCTCCTCGTGATCTCCATATGATGATGCTTAATGGGTTTTGGATTTTTCAACAACGTCTGTTTGCTCCGGAGTCAGTGCGACTGGACCTTTTTCGTCTTTACCATGACTCAAAACCAGCAGGTCATCCAGGAATCCGAAAGACACAAGAGCTACTTGCCCGATCCTTTTGGTGGCCGAAGTATCATGAGGATGTTAAGAAGTATGTGTCCTCTTGTGATGTATGTGCCAGACATAAGACTCCTCGCTCATCCCCTGTTGGCTTGCTTCAGCCACTTCCGATTCCTCATTGTTCCTGGGGATCTATATCCATGGACTTTATTGTGGAACTACCTCCCTCTAAGGAACACACTACCATTCTTGTTGTTGTGGACAGGTTAACTAAGATGGGTCATTTCATACCAGCTCGTGGTCTCCCTTCAGCTAAACAGACGGCTGACCTGGTTATTCAGGAAATATTTCGCTTACATGGAGTGCCTGATGAAGTAGTTTCTGACAGGGGAGTGCAGTTTACATCTCGTTTTTGGAAACATTTTTTTTCTAATCTAGGTATTAATGTAAATCTGTCATCAGCTTTTCATCCCAAAGTAATGGACAGACTGAGCGAACCAACCAAACTTTGGAGCAATATTTGCGGTGCTATATTAGTTACCTGCAGGATGACTGGCTGGATTTTCTACCCACGGCGGAGTTTGCCTATAACAATGCCCAACACTGCTCCACTTCTTTGAGCCCATTTTTTGCCAACTATGGTTACCATCCGACCTTTCTAGTCAGTCTCCCAATTACTACTTCCATTCCTGCTGTCACTGACCGGCTAACCGCCTTACATGATTCCCAAGCACTGTTGAAAGAGACTCTTTTGGAGGTTCAGGAATGTTACAAAAGAGCTGCTGATAGGCATAGAAAGGAGGCCCCAGTCTATCATGTTGGTGACAAGGTGTGGCTGTCAACAAAGAATCTTAAGCTTCGGATTCCTTCTCATAAATTGGGTCAAAGGTTCATGGGACCTTTTGAGATCATTGCTCAGATCAATGCTGTCACTTTCCGTTTACATCTTCCAAATTCCATGAAAATACATCCAGTGTTTCACGTTGCACTGCTTAAACCTTTTCATGAAAATACTTTCCCTGGCCAAGCCCTGCCTGCCCCACCTCCAGTCCTTGTGGATGGTGAGGATGAGTACGAAGTGGAAAAAATTCTTGACTCCGTAACAAGCTTCAATATTTGGTTCGGTGGAAAGGCTATGGTGAGGAGGATAGATCGTGGGAACCAGTGGAAAATATTCAAGCTCCTGATCTTCTTCGGTCTTTCCATGCACAGTACCCTGCTAAACCGGGTAATAGGGCATCCAGAGGCTGCACCTATAGAGGTGGGGGTAATGTGAGGAATTGACTCTGCTGGCATTCGAACCCTGGTTTCCATGTTGCTAAACCTCTTCCCTACCGGTACACCAGCCTGCCTCTTGCAGATTTGCCTGAGATCTGATACCTTGACTCTAAAAGCAATGAAATCAGTTCCAACTCTCTTTAGCTGTGTCTGGTCAGCTGTCTGGTTCTTGGCCTATATAAGGCACTTCCTGTTTCTGTATCCTTGCCAGATTATTGTGTGGTTCCTGATCACTTCAATAAAGCTTGTTCCTGTTTCACCTACAAGTTGCTGACCTTGGCTGCTGGTCTCCACAACCTTGTGATTCCTATATCATTACATGCTGATTGCTAATGTTCCTATAGCTTCCTTCCTCGCCTTATTCCCATTAATAGACTTAAAAAATATTTTAGGGTTAGTCTTACTCTCTTTTGCAATACATTTTTCATTTTCTATTTTAGCCAGTCTAATAGTGCTTTTGCAAGCCTTGTTGATTTCCTTGTACTCCCGTAAAGCAGTCTCTGTCCCCTCTCATTTAAATGCCTGTTTTTTACTCTGTATCTTGATCTTTAAATCATTGTTAAGCCACATTAGCTGGGATTTACTCATTTTACTTCTATTCCCACATGGTATATGCCGATGTTTATGTATATTTAGTAAGGATTTAAATGTTGTCCATTTATGTTCAGTGTTTTTGCCTATCAGTTCTCTGTCCCAGTCTATACTTTGTATTGCTGCCCTTAGACTGTTAAAATCTGCACTTTTTAAAATGAAGAGTTTTTGTTGGCCCCTTAAAATTTAGTTTTTTAAATTCTCAAATGAGACCGTGTTGTGATCACTGTTTTCCAAAGGTTGCCCTATTCCAATATTATTTGTGATTACTAAATCTAAGATAGCTTCATTTCTAGTAGGCTCTTGTATAACCTGGGCCAGATAATGATCCCAGAGTGTACTCAAGAACCTGCTCCCCTTAGCTGAACTGCTGGTCTCATTTATCCAGTTTATTTCAGGGTAATTAAAATATTCCATTATTAGAACTTGCCCATGCTTAGCTGCATTTCTAATCTGTAACAATAATTGTATTTCCTCACTTTCATCTATATTTGGAGTTTTATAGCATACTCCTACTAATATTCTTTTGGAATTTGCTGCTCCGCTATTTAACTCTACCCACAAACATTCAACTTTAGCACTAGGCCCACCATAAATATCTTCTCTGACAGTAGGCTTAAATTCAGGCTTAACATACAGACAAATCCCTCCTCCTCTTTTACCATTGCCTCTATCTTTCCTAAATAGGTTATAACCATCCAGATTACCGTCATCCCACCACGTTTCGGTAATGCAATAGGCAAAATGCTATTTTTCTTTAATTGATAATAATTCTAACTCTCCCATTTTACCTGGCAAGTTTCTAGCATTAGCAAGCATACACCTTATGTTATGAGCCTGTAGTTCTGAAGTTCCTGCCACTGTACTTGAGTTACTTAGTACTACCTCCCTATTGACTATACTACTCCTCTCCCATCTCCTCCCCTATGAGTTGTTAATTCATCCCTTATACCCTCTACACTTTCTACCCTATTACTTATATCTAGTCCCTCCCCCCACCTACTAGTTTAAAAACTCCTCCAGCCTTTCTACCATCCTATCCCCTAGCACAAAAGCTCCCTCATCATTAAGGTGCAATCCATCCCTACTGTAGAGATTGTACCGACGTGAAAAGTCAACAGTGCTCTAAAAACCCAAACCCCTCCTTAGTGCACCACATCTTTAGCCACGCATTAACCTCCCTAAGCTCCTTCTGCCTACCTGAGCTAGCACGTGGCACCGGTAGTATTTCAGAAAATACTACCTTGGAGGTCCTTGCCTTCAGCTTATTTCCTAGTTCTCTAAATTCATTCATTAGGACTCTCCATCTTCCACTAACTTTGTCATTGGTACCAATATGTACCAAGACCGCCGGTTCATTTCCAGCACCTCCCAATAGTTTGTCTACCCGATCCACAACATGACGAACCCGAGCTCCCGAGAGACAGCAAACTGTTTGATTGCTGGGATCTGGGTGACAAATCACCCTGTCTCCCTTCCTAATAATAGAGTCCCCTACAACCAAAACCTGTCTGTTGCGCTGCCTATTCTGCCCTCACACTCCTCCAGTAGAACTGTTCTCCCGGCTGTTAGAGGGAACAGCTCTATCTGGCATTGCCATTCCTGAATGGACATCCCCAACAGTTTCACTCAATCTGGCAAATCTGTTGGTGGCCAACTCAGAACTGGCCTGCCTCCTCCTGTTCCCCCTGATTCCCCTTCTAACTGTAACCCACCTACCTCCCTGGACATCCTCACTAGCCCCAGCTCCACCCTCCATGCTAGGCCCAGCTAAACTGTGCTCAGTTAGCACCAACCACCTTTCCAGTGGAGCAATATCACTAAGTGCTGCAATTCTCCTCTCCAGATCTCCAATTTGAGCTTCCAGAGAGGCAACATGCTCACACCTCTCACAGAGGTATGGGCCCTGGATCCTCTGTTCCAGTATTTCATACATATGACAGGATGTACACTGAATGAGGTTGCCACTGGACTGACTCATAATTATTATTATTGTCTTAAAAATGTCAGTGGGAATATAAAATAATATATTTATATAAGTTTTCCTAAATTTCTTCTTGCTTTTACCAATTATTTGGTGAAGGCAGTGTAGCCCCATTTTGTTGCAGTGTACCAATCACTGTGTATACCGAAGAAATACACTTTTTTAGCTAATCTGTCTTTTTCTGGTAACTAGCTCCCTCCTTCCCATTAATATATATAGAGTTAGCCTTACTCTCTTTTGCAACAAACTTTTTATTTTCTGTTTTAGCCAAAATATCTTTTGCAAGCCTTACTGATTTCCTTGTACTCATGTAAAGATGTCTCTGTTACCACTTTCTTGTATAATTATTGTAACGGAGCTGTGACATCAGAGGTCAATATCTCCGCTAATAAATAACAAAGATAGCCAAGTATAGAGCAGCCTGGTCCCACAAGTACCTCTTTCCACAATGGATGATACACACCGTGGATTTTCAGAACAGGCATCATTTTTAATTCTTTTACACACATATATATACAGTCAGAACGGGGGGTGAGAGTCTCCACAAGGACAATGGAATACTCCCACCTTTGGCCATACAAAGACTTAATTAGCAACTGGATTATAATCTTAACACATCATCACTGGAGCCGACTGGTTCCCTACACAATAGAGCTTTTACAAACAAAGCAGATGGATAATTGGGTTAGCTCTTCCTGTCCCTTGCAGACTTCCATTTCTAAACAAAGATGATGGAAAGCCAAGATTAACCCTTGGGCCTCGTATAGTCCAGTTAACCCTTCCCTGGCCTGGTATAATGTCCTTGGTATAATAACAGTGATGGGTTTCTGTTACACTGCTCCCCCGTGACCATAAGCTGGCATACACGGTCTGGTCCCAACGGATCGGCCTGGGGAGGTCCGGACAAAACTTTTTGTTGGTCACTTCTCTAGTTCCGTTTGCCTAGACAACCCATCAGCATTACTTTTGTGCTTGCCCGGGCGATACTGGATTGTGCAGTCAAAGGGTTGCAGTGCTAGACTCCAGTGCAAGAGTCGGGCATTGTCTCCAGACACCCGGTTGAGCCACACCAACGGGTTGTGGTCAGTAAACAGGGTAAAGGGTTGTCCATACAAATATGGCTGTAACTTTTTGAGTGCCCATACTACAGTCAGGCATTCCTTCTCAATGGCGGCGTAGCTTACTTCCCGGGGTAGCAACTTGCGACTCAGATAAGCCACCGGGTGGTCGCCGCCGTCAGGTCCAACTTGGCTCAATACGGCTCCCAATCCAAACATAGAAGCGTCTGTGTGGACAAGAAAATGTTTGGTTGGATCAGGAGCAGCCAACACAGGGGCCGGGATCAGAGCCGTTTTCAATTGCTGGAATGCCTGTTCACACTCTGGGGCCCAGACTACCTGCCTAGGAAGGTTCTTACGGGTCAAATCAGTAAGGGGCTTGGCTAGAGCACTATAGTTGGGCACAAATTTGCGATAGTACCCTGCTGTTCCCAGGAAAGCTAGGACCTGGGTCTTGGTCCGGGGGCCACTGTCCTCTATCTTGGCGGGTTCAGGATTCTGCTGCCAGCTACCTACCCGATGGCCAAGGTATTGTACCTCTGCCATCCCTAGGTGGCACTTGCTTGGTTTGAGAGTCAACCCTGCTGCCCTAATGCGGTCTAACACTAGTCCTACGTGGGTCAGGTGTTCCTCCCAGTGGTCACTATAAATGGCAATATCGTCCAGGTATGCACAAGCATACTGTTGGAGCCCATCCAGTAGCCGGTCTACCATCCGCTGAAACGTAGCCGGAGCGTTTTTCATCCCGAATGGCATGACCCGAAACTGGTACAGGCCAAACGAGGTGACAAACGCCGACTTGGGTATGGCTTCTGCGGCTAGTGGAATTTGACAGTATCCCTTACACAAATCTATGGTGGTGAGGTATCGCCCTTGGGCCAATCTATCTAGGAACTCATCTATCCGGGGCATGGGGTAGGCATCACACACGGTTCGGGCATTTAGCCTCCTATAATATGCACAGAACCGGGTCGTTCCGTCCTTCTTGGGTACTAGCACTACCGGGGAAGCCCAGGGACTATCAGAGTGCTCAATAACTCCTAAATGTAGCATCTCCTGAATCTCTTTCCGCATCGACTCCTTTACGGGTTCGGGGATTCGGTAGTGGGGCTGGCGTAGGGGTAATTGGCCGGGGGTGTCTACCCGGTGAGTGGCCAGAGGGGTGTACCCAGGCAGGTTGGAGAAGGTGGCCTCCTTTGCTCGTAGCAACTCCTGTGCCTGCGTACGCTCCTGTGGGCTCAGCCGCTCTCCTAACTGTACCCCTCCTAAACTCTCTGTCTGGTCCCCCTCGTCTAAGAGGTCGGGTAGGGGAAGGTTCTCAACATCTTCAGAGGATGGGGCGCAGATAGCTGCCACATCCTCCGTGCACTCATGATAGGGTTTTAGCATATTCACATGGAGCATGCGTTTTTTCCCTACTCCTGAGCACGGGCCAATCACATGAGTGGTATCACATTGTTGTGCTACCACCTTGTATGGGCCCTGCCAGGCGGCCTGCAGCTTGTCAGTGCGGACAGGTTTAACATTAAAACTTTCTGTCCCACTTGAAAGCTGCGGTCACTGGCTCCCCTATTGTACCACCGGCGCTGGCGTTGTTGGGCCGCCTGAAAGTTGGAGCGTACAATCTGGGTCAACTCCTCCAAGCGGTCCCTAAACTCCAACACATATGGTACAATAGGAGTACCGTCTACACTGGTCTCTCCTTCCCACTGTTCTCTTATTAAATCTAGGGGACCTCTCACCCGTCTTCCGAACAGTAGTTCAAACGGGGAGAATCCGGTGGATTCTTGGGGTACTTCCCTATATGCAAATAACAAATCAGGCAGAAATCTTTCCCAGTCCTTTATAGTGTCGGTGAACGCCCGGAGTATCTGTTTCAGCGTCCCATTAAAGCGTTCACATAGGCCATTAGACTGGGGGTGGTAAGCAGAGTTCACTATGGGCTTAATGCTGCAGAGTCTCCAGAGTTGGTGGGTGACCTCAGCTGTGAATTGGGTGCCCTGATCCAAAATAATCTCACGGGGAAATCCCAGGCGAGAGAAAATTTGCATCAGTGCATCCGCGACCCTCTCAGCGTGAATATTGGTCAGTGCCGCTGCCTCTGGATACCTAGTGGCATAATCTACGATGGTCAAGATATATTTCTTGCCAGACGGGCTTGGCCTATTTAGGGGCCCTACTAAGTCTATGGCCACCCGGCTAAATGGTTCTTCTACCATTGGCAGGGGGCGAAGTTTGGCTTTCTGGCGGTCTCCCCGTTTACCCACCCTCTGGCATGTGTCACAGGTCCTACAATACTGCCGGATATCCTTGGATATCCCTGGCCAGAAAAAGTTCTGGGTTAGCCGGTATTTAGTCCGACTAACCCCTAAGTGTCCAGATAGAGGGATATCGTGGGCAATCCGGAGCAATTCCTGCCTATATTTCTGGGGCACTACCAACTGCTTAGTGAATATCGGTATAGACCCAGGCCCTACCCTCTCTGTATTCCTATACAGTAATCCCTTGTCCCATGAGTACTGTTCCCCCTCTAACCCTGCCTGACTGGAGATGACCCGATCTTTATATCCGTGTAACGAGGGGTCTATGGCTACCTCCTTCCCAAATTCTAGGGGCTATCCCATGACAGATTCTTTAGGGGTGGGTACTGGTTGCTTACCTGAGCCTCAGAGTGTGTGGGCTGATCCGAGTTGCGAGCTTGCTGCCAGGTGGTTACGGGGTGAACGTCTTGGATAAAAAGGTTGAAGTGAGCGGGCCCAAATCATTCCCCATAAGTACATCCGTGGACAGTTTTTGCATCAACCCCACTGTTACAACTCCCAATCCCGCACCCCAGTTCAGATGCACCTTGGCAGTGGGTAAGCGGAGTACTGCTCCCCCTGCTACCCTTACGGCCACTGATCTACCGGTACGGGCTTGGTCTGGGACCAAATGGGTCTGAACGAGGGTTAGTGTGGCTCCGGTGTCCCGTAATCCTTGAACATTCTTTCCCTCTAGCCACACCGGTTGTCGGTGGTGACGTCGGTTGTCCAAGGCTGCCTGAACGGGGTTTACTTTGTGTAACACCCCTAGCTGTTCCTCTGAGTAGCAGTGGTTGGCATCGTGGTCACTGAGCGGATGGGTTGGTTCCCCTGGCGTGACTTGAGGTTACTCCGGTCACAGTGGCGTTGGTCAGCACTGTGGATCGGGAGGTGGTACGAGGTGGTGGTTGGGGCTGGCGGCGTGCGTCAAAGTGCTTGTCGGACAGCCGGGGCGGCTTCGTGGACGGTACGGGGGTTACGGTCCCTTACCCAAACTTGTACTTCTGTGGTTAGTCTGCTGAAGAACTGCTCCAGTAACAACAACTGTAGCAGCTCCTCTAAGGTGGTGACTTGGTTCGCCTGAACCCATCCCATGGCCGCTCGGTGTAGGTGACAAGCCCACTCTGCATTGGAGTCCTTCTCTTGTTTGAGGAGCTCCCGAAATCGGCGTCGATAGGCCTCTGGGGTGATCGCATACCGGGTGAGGATAGCTTGCTTCACCCGGTAGTAGTCTCGGCTGTCCTCGTCAGGTACAGCCCTGTATGCCTCTGCGGCATGGCCAGACAATTTGCCTGCCAACAGGGGTACCAAGTCTGCTTGCTCAACACCATGTAGATAGCACAGTCTTTCAAAGTCCTGCAAGTATCCATCTATATCCTCGTCCGTATCTGTGATGGCTTTGAAGGCATTATATGGGAGCTTGGCTTTGTCTTGCGTGGGTCTCGAGATTGCGGGTGGCCCCTCCCTGGATTGCTGGCCCGCTAGTTGCAGCTGTAGGGTCAGTGGCTGGTTGGCCAAAACATAGTTCTGTACCTCCGCCATCACTCTGGTGATAGTCTCTTCTGAGGGGGAGTTTTGGTAGAAGGCCAACCTTACCCTTAGCTCTTTAGCGACTGCGCTCTCCTCCATCTCTGGTCCCGGTACAGCACTGCTGGCTCAGTCTCCCTCCATCAGTTCAGCAATTAGGACGTCTTTCACCTTGTTGCTGGCTACTTGGCCCCTGGGTTCCAGCAGTTCTTTTAACGTTGCTCTTTTTAGGGCTGCGTAGTTCGTCTCCATGCGAACCGCTGCTGCTGCTTCGTTGTGAGGCTTGGCTTCTATCCCGTCACTGCCACCAAATGTAACGGAGCTGTGACATCAGAGGTCAATATCTCCGCTAATAAATAACAAAGATAGCCAAGTATAGCGCAGCCCGGTCCCACAGGTCCCTCTTTCCACAATGGACGATACACACCGTGGATTTTCAGAACAGGCATCATTTTTAATTCTTTTACACACATATATATATATACAGTCAGAATGGGGGGTGAGAGTCTCCACAAGGACAATGGAATACTCCCACCTTTGGCCATACAAAGACTTAATTAGCAACTGGATTATAATCTTAACACATCATCACTGGAGCCGACTGGTTCCCTAAACAATAGATCTTTTACAAACAAAGCAGATGGATAAATGGGTTAGCTCTTCCTGTCCCTTGCAGACTTCCATTTCTAAACAAAGATGATGGAAAGCCAAGATTAACCCTTGGGCCTCGTATAGTCCAGTTAACCCTTCCCTGGCCTGGTATAATGTCCTTGGTATAATAACAGTGATGGGATTCTGTTACAATTATAATTTAAATGCCTGCTTTTTATTCCTTCTCATGATCTTTAAATCATTATTGAGCCATAACGGATGTGATTTTCTCCTTTTACTTTTATTTCCACTCAGCATATGCCGATGTGTATGTATATTTAGTAAAAGTTTGAATATGATCCATTTGTTTTCAGTATTTTTACCTGTCAGTTGTTTATCCCAGTCTATACGTTGTAATGCTGCTCTTAAACCATTATACAATAAGAAAAGAACAAAACAACTATAAAACATAAATCAGTATTATATTTAAGAGATTAAAGTTGCTAAAAACTTATAGAAAATGTATTAAAAATAAGCAGTCTTTTTTTTTCTCCTGGATATGTCTATGACAGTATTATATATCACGTAGTTCCGCCATTTAACATCACAGTGATCCAAACCAATGCTCCTACCATGGATAGAGGCTGAAGTTGTCCAATTCTACATAGATATTCAACACATCATAGGTATAACACCAAGAAAATACTTTACTTTCATGATAGGAGATTAGAATGCTAAAGTAGGGAACCAAAATACACCTGGAATAAGTGGCAAGTTTGGCCTAGGAGTCCAAAATGAAGCAGGTCAGAGTAGAATTCTGTCAAGATAATTCTCTGGTTATAGCAAAAGCCATCTTCCAATAACCTCAGAGATGACTCTACACATCACCAGATGAGCAATATAGAAATCAGACTGACTACATACTTTGTAGCCAAAGATGGAGGAGCTCTCTACAGTCAGCAAAAACAAGACCTGGAGCTGACTGAGGCTTATTGCAAAGTTCAGAATAAACTGAAGCAAAGAGGGGAAACCATTAGCCCATGCATATATAAAAAGGTGAATATGCAGTGGAAGAATAGATTGAAGGGACTAGATATGCATGATAGAATGACTAAAAAACTTTGGACAGAAGTTTGTGACATTGTGCAGAAAACAGTAACAAATAATATCCCTAAAAAAGGCAAACTGGCTGTCTGATACAGCTTTGAAAGTAGCCCAGGAAAGAAGAAAAGTGAAGGATAATGGAGACAGGAAAATATTTCTCCAACTGAATGCATAATTCCAGAGGACAGTAAGAAGAGACAAGGAGAAATTCTACAATGAGTAATGTAAAGAGGTAGAAGATAACAGAATATATAACAAAAAGTAAAAAAAACTGTGAATCTCTAAGGAACCTTTCATTCCAAAATGGGTGTGTTAAAAGATGAAAATGGTATAAATTTAACAAAAGCAGATCAGGTAAAGAAAAGGTGAAAGGAATACACAGAAGGTCTCTACATAATCAGATAACCTAAAAAGTGTATCCAGTGAGCTGGAGTCAGACATATTGGAGAGTGAAGTGAGATGAGCCCTAGGATGCCTTGCTGATAACAATGCTGCAGGAGTTGATGAAATGTCAGCTGAACTGTTCATAAATCTAGAAGATGATGCTGTCAAAGGATTGCTTGCATTATGCCAACATATTTGGAAAACCCAACAATGACCCGTAGTCTGGAAAAGGTCTATATACCAATGCCAAAAAATGCAGTGCCAAATGATCAAACAGTTGCACTCATTTCACATGCCGTGACGTCACACCACGAGCGCCATGTCATTAACATTTACAGGGACCCGGTATATGCTAATGACGTGGCGCGCATGTGACGTCACATGCGCGCCACATCAAGACCTGGAAGGAGAGGAGGCCGGAGCCGGTAAGTGAGGGGAGAGGGGTAGTATGAGGGGGGGGGGGCGGTTTAGAATATGGAGGAGGGGGGTTTAGAATGAGGGGGGATTGAGGATGGGGGGTTGAGGTTGAGGAGGGGGTTGAGGATGAGGAGGGAGGTTGAGGAGGGGGTTGAGTATGGGGGGGTTGAGGTTGAGGAGGGGGTTGAGGATGAGGAGGGGGGTTGAGGTTGAGGAGGGAGGTTGAGGAGGGGGTTGAGGATGAGGAGGGGGGTGGAGGTTGAGGTGGGGGTTGAGGAGGGGGGTTGAGGATGGGGGGGTTGAGGATGAGGATGGGGGTTGAGGAGGGAGGTTGAGGAGGGATGATGAGGAGGGAGGTTGAGGATGAGGAGTGGGGTTGAGGAGGGAGGTTGAGAATGAGGAGGGGGAAGAGACACAGGGAAGGGAGAGGGGGGAAGAGACACAGGGAAGGGAGAGGGGGGAAGAGACACAGGGAAGGGAGAGGGGAGAAGAGACATGGGAGAGAGAGGGGGACACAGAAGGCACACAGGGGGCAGCACATTTCCCACCCTCGGCTTATACTCGAGTCACTCATTTTATCCAGTATTTTGTGGTAAAATAGATGCCTCGGCTTATACTCGGGTCGGCTTATACTTGAGTATATACAGTATATGCAGAATACATATTTTGTAAAAATGGACTGGAAGAATCCAAAGCCGGAATTAATACTGCTAGGAAAAATATCAATAACCTTGGATATGCGCATGATAATACTCTGATGGCTAAAAACAAAGAAGAACTAACAGGCCTTTTGATGAAGGTGAAAGAACAGAGGGCAAAAGCTAGTCTGCTGCTCAACATTACAAATATGAAGGTCATGGCAAACAGCAATCTCAGTTCCTGGCAAATAGATGGGAAAGAAGTGGAGGCAGTGACAGATTTTTTCCCCCTGGGCTCCAACATCTCTTCAGATGGTGACTATTTAAATATATTTGCTCCTGGGAAGGAAAGTTATGGCAAGTCGGGACAAGCTATCAAAAAGTAAAGATATATCACCATCAACAATTCCCAGTAGTAGCATACGGATGTGAGAGCTGGACCATAAAGAAGGCTGAGCACCTTAAAATTAACACATTTGAATTGTGGTGTTGGAGAAAACTACTTAGAGTTCCTTGGATTGCAAGAAGATCCAATCAATCCATACTGCAAGAAAATAACCCAATCTGTTCACTGGAAGGTTTGATCATGAGGCTAATGCTCAAATATTTTGGCCATAATGTGAGAAGGCAGCATTACCAATAAAATAATCTGATGCTGGAAAAAAATTAAGACACACGAAGAAGGGGACAGCAGAGGCAGAAATGGATTAATTAAGTCATTGAAGCAATGTTTGATGGAGCTCAGTAGAGAGGTGCCCGATGTGCTGATGTCCCTAGAGTCACGGAGAGACAAAACTGGACGACTAAACTGCTGTGTTTACTCACATGTGATAGGACTCTAATCACTTTCAAAAGGCTAAGACATAGAGGACTATTGACTATTTTGGTCTCATCTAACCACAACACTTTTTACCCAGTTCTCCTCTGAATCATTCAGATGTTCATTGGCAAACTTCAGATGGGCCTGTACATGTGCTTTCTTGAGCAGGGGGCCTTGCGGGAGCTGCAGGATTTCAGTCCTTCACGGCATAGTGTGTTATCAATTGTTTTCTTGGTGACTATGGTGCCATCTGCCTTGAGATTATTAACAAGATCCTCCCATGTAGTTCTGGGCTGATACCCCACCGTTTTCATGATCATTGAAACTCCACAAGGTGAGATCTTGCATGGAGCATCAGACCAAGGGAGACCAGCAGTTATTTTGTGTTTCTTCCATTTGGGAATAATCACACCAACTGTTGTCACCTTCTCACCAAGCTACTTGGCAATGGTCTTGTAGCCCATTCCAGCCTTGTGTAGGTCTGCAATCTTGTCCCTGATATCCTTGAACAGCACTTTGGTCTTGGCCATGATGGAGAGTTTAGAATCTAATTGATTGATTGATTGCTTTTGTGGACAGGTGTCTCTTATACAGGTAAAATGCTGAGATTAGGAGCACTCCCTTTAAGAGAGTGCTCGTAATCTCAGCTCGTTACCTGTATAAAAGACAACTGGGAGCCAGAAATATTGATGATTGATAGGGGATCAAATATTTATTTCCCTCACTGACCAGCAAATCAATTTATAACTTTTTTGACTTGCGTTTTTCTTGGTTTTTCTTTTGTTTTTCTGTCTCTCGCTGTTAAAATACACCTACCATTAAAATTATAGATTGATCACTTCTTTTTTAGTGGACAAACGTTCAAAATCAGCAGGGGATCAAATACGTTTCCCCCCACTGTATGTATATATGTATATATATATATATATATATATATATATATATATATATATATATATATAATGTGTGTGTGTGTATATATATATATATATATATATATATATATATATATATATATATAAAACATATGCCTCTCCAATGGTCACGTAAAAGTGGACCCCTAATATTTAGCAGCATGGATTTTACATAGAGCTTTTGTAAAAGGGAGTGTGACCTCTCCCTGGATGAGCCCTGATCAAAGTTGGGCACCAGTAAGTTCAAAGACAGAAAAAAGACTGCTGTGGGTGAGGGTCTCTTTATAGGGCCTGTTTGTGTTTTTTCTGTCTTATTGTATGAAAGTTGGCAGAGCTACCCAATAGTTAATGCTACCATTGACAATCCAGAAAAAAAGCTATATTATGTATAATCTTTAGACGGTGCTGTCTGACAACAGAGCTTAGTTTTTGTTTGTTATCTTACATTCAGTTTATTCTGACACAGAGCTGTGCTGTCATTACTTAGGACAGCTATTTTATTATTTGCAAGGACACATGCTAAGTTGTAAGTCTTGTTTGAAAAAAATAATAGTTAAAAGAATATGTTTAGTAGTTGTATAGAAAATCAAGTTTATAAATGGTAAATAGGTTGTGCAAGTAACTATGAGCCCGATTTCGAATAGAAGCCTGAATCTCGCGGTATACAGGCCGTATGTCTGCGGGCGTCCTGCGGGCTTGAACTCTGCTACAATTCCAGTGCCATTCAATTGAACAAGACTGCAAGGTGCAGGCCGAACGCCGAAGCCGTAAACCATACACTCGTGCGTACAGCCAATAGAAAATGAGACCGCCATCATTACGGCAGAAAAACATGGAGGTTACATGTCAATCGATTAGGTTTGGGGTCCCGATATGCGCTGGGACTCACAAAACCGCTAACTACAAAATTATAAAAATGAATGCCAATACTGTTCTAGTCCATATGGGTGGCCTGATATGTATTAACTCATTGATTCCAGAGATTGATATAACCCCAAAGTGACACATAACAAAATATATTTTTTATTGCCGGTTTGCAAGCTTGAGACTGTTGTGCAATTAATTCTAATGTCCTTCATCGCTTTCCCCATCATTTACAGTACAGTATTGATTGTTTATTTGCGCTTACAGTGCTACAGACAGGGGTTAAACCCCCTTTGCGGGTTCTGTCTAGTACTCGTAGGATTTGCTCCTACATTTGCCATTTATGGGTGTGAAAACATTTGCGGGCTTGAGGAATTTTGGCAATTGAATAGCGATTTGCGATTTTAGCCATCGTAACTCTTGCGGACGGGAAAGATCAAAGGCTTTGGAAGGGCTGTAAGTTCCAGGGTTTAGCAACTGCAAGGTTTTCAAGGCCGTAACCCATAAACCATTTGGAGCTTGCAAAAATACGCCAATTGAATAGCAAATTAACTTACGGCCTCTCTTATGGGCTCCAGTAACTTACGATTGCTCAATTGAATCGGGCTCTATGATTCTAAATGTAAACAGAAAGCCTAAAAATATCAATAAAGGGTAAATAATTGTGATTAAACATATCAAAAGTTACAAAAATAACTAATATGAAAGTGAAAAGGTGATTTAAACCGTAAAACGGGATAATGAAATTTACGCATTGCAAAATAACTGAAAAGCTATAATATGCAATAATGAAATGTGAACATTAGATGTCGCTATCTGACATCTTAGCTTGTGATGGTTGTAGAAGATACAAAATTTCTGTCTTAACATTGTGATGAGACAAAACT
This sequence comes from Discoglossus pictus, assembly GCA_027410445.1. Lineage (NCBI taxonomy): Eukaryota > Metazoa > Chordata > Amphibia > Anura > Alytidae > Discoglossus > Discoglossus pictus. The sequence continues at coordinate 440,160,338 of CM050163.1, read as the reverse complement.
TGGCATAGCTTTGTGACCACATATCTTAAAGACATTGAGCCTCATTCAAATGAGCAATTGTAAATTATGGGCTCCTGTAATAGAGCCCATAAGCTAATTTGCTATTCAATTGGCATCTTTTTGCGACTTGCAAATGGTCTACGGAGCTTGAAATCCTTGAGGTCGTGACATCCGTAACTTACGCGCCATATTGGACCTCTAAGTGCTAATGGATTGACATTTATCCTCCATGTTTTACTGACGTAATGATGACCATCTAATTTTCTATTGGCTGTTTCAAAATGGGTAGTTAAGGCCTTGCTTAATTGATCAGGTTCCTACCCTGAAGTGCTACGCACTAGTGCATGGTTTATAGTTTTGGCTTTCGGCCTGTAACTTGTGGGCTTGATCAATTGAATTGATTGTAGCAGATTGCGAGTTGTAGTAGATTGCAAACCCGCAGCAGGCACAATTTTTTTTGCACTTCCCGAACCCCCTCCAACATCAACACACGCAGTACATATACAAAATATCTGAAAATAAATAAATATATATATATATATATATATTTATATATATATATATATATATATATATATATATATATATATATATATATGTGTGTGTGTGTGTGTGCACAGTAGACTCCCAGTTATCTGGCACCCACAGGGATTGGTAGATGCCGGATAAATGTAGTTTCTGGTTGCTTGAGAGTCACTATTAAAAGAGGCCTAAATTATCTGCACACAGAATGCTCCAGTAAGTATATTTGCCAGTGAGGGCTGTTCTAGCAGCAGCAGTAGCTTTCACTCCTCACACACAGGTACGTTCGGCTGGAGGGTGCAGTGCTGGATCCGGGGAATGTAACTCCAACACTGCACTTGGTCAGTCACTCATGCCTGTCTGCTTCCAGGTAAAATTGAACTGCAGAGACATACAGTGGATGCAATCTAGGGGCCTCATTCAAATGTGATTTGGCCAATTGAATAGGGCTCTATATAAGCACATATTTTTTTTACAGTTTTTAGTTAGTGAACTTCTATCCAAAAGCAAGGTCTTCACTAACTAAAAATGTCTGTAAAAAATATGCTATGTGCTTCTTGGATATTTTACCGTATACCAGCGGAGATATTGGATTCGTGTTCCAACTCCGTTACATTTGGTGGCAAGTGGCGGAATTGTTCCCACGGTCAGAAGGACAGCTACAGAAGACACCATTCCGTGGAGTTACAAATTGAGGGTAACGCTAGTATCCGTACAGCGCCCCTGGCTACAGCAGGATGGAACCGGCTAGTTTTCGGACAGCGTTCAATGATGAGGAGGAGGAGGCGGCCGCGGACTACAGGGATGCAGACAGAAAGGAACTCATGGATTGAGACCGGGCAGCGGCTACAGCACCTCTTACGGACAGCACACAGACTGAGTTTTCCCAGGTACGCTTCCCACAATAACCTTGGAATGGTTAATGACAGATGTCCACGAATACATAATGGAAAGGCAGCGGGCACGGGGGCGGTCCATCTTGGGAGCTGCTAACCCACCTCCCACCATTAACCTCGCCCCCCCCAGCACTGCGTCCGGGTGGTGGGAACTACCAAACCCCTCCATGGTACATCAGGTGCCACACGTGTAACCAGCAGGGCCACATGTAGAGAGACTGTCCCAGAAACAGAAACCACTCCACGTGGAATACTCCAACTAATTCCCCTCCCCAGCGACAGTGTGTATCCCAGGGAGCAGAAGGTGCCGTCCTTCCTCCCCAGCGGCAGTGTGTACCCCAGGGAGCAGAAGGTGCCGTCCTTCCTCCCCAGCGGCAGTGTGTACCCCAGGGAGCAGAAGGGGCCGTCCGTCTTCCACAGCGGCAGTGTGTACCCCAGGGAGCAGAAGGTGCCATCCTTCCTCCCCAGCGGCAGTGTGTACCCCAGGGAGCAGAAGGGGCCGTCCTTCCGCCCCAGCGGCAGTGTGTACCCCAGGGGGGCAAAGGTGTCGTCCTTCCCCCCAAGCGGCAGTGTGTATCCCAGGGAGCAGAAGGTGCCGTCCTTCCTCCCCAGCGGCAGTGTGTACCCCAGGGAGCAGAAGGGGCAGTCCTTCCTCCCCAGCGGCAGTGTGTACCCCAGGGAGCAGAAGGTGCCGTCCTTCCTCCCCAGCGGCAGTGTGTACCCCAGGGGGCCGAAGGTGCCGTCCTTCCTCCCCAGCGGCAGTGTGTACCCCAGGGGGCCGAAGGTGTCGTCCTTCCCCCCCAGCAGCAGTGTGTATCCCAGGGAGCAGAAGGTGCCGTCCTTCCTCCCCAGCGGCAGTGTGTACCCCAGGGAGCAGAAGGTGCCGTCCTTCCTCCCCAGCGGCAGTGTGTACCCCAGGGAGCAGAAGGTGCCGTCCTTCCGCCCCAGCGACAGTGTGTACCCCAGGGAGCAGAAGGTGCCGTCCGTCTTCCCCAGCAGCAGTGTGTACCCCAGGGAGCAGAAGGTGCCGTCCTTCCTCCCCAGCAGCAGTGTGTACCCCAGGGGGCCGAAGGTGTCGTCCTTGACCCCAGCGAAAGTGTGTATCCCAGGGAGCAGAAGGTGCCGTCCTTCCTCCCCAGCGGCAGTGTGTACCCCAGGGGGCCGAAGGTGCCGTCCTTCCTCCCCAGCGGCAGTGTGTACCCCAGGGGGCCGAAGGTGTCGTCCTTCCCCCCCAGCAGCAGTGTGTATCCCAGGGAGCAGAAGGTGCCGTCCTTCCTCCCCAGCGGCAGTGTGTACCCCAGGGAGCAGAAGGTGCCGTCCTTCCGCCCCAGCGACAGTGTGTACCCCAGGGAGCAGAAGGTGCCATCCTTCCTCCCCAGCGGCAGTGTGTACCCCAGGGGGCCGAAGGTGTCGTCCTTCCCCCCAAGCGGCAGTGTGTATCCCAGGGAGCAGAAGGTGCCGTCCTTCCTCCCCAGCGGCAGTGTGTACCCCAGGGAGCAGAAGGGGCCGTCCTTCCTCCCCAGCGGCAGCGTGTACCCCAGGGAGCAGAAGGTGCCGTCCGTCTTCCCCAGCGGCACCGTGGTCTCTGTGCCTAACCTACCGGGATGCTGGACAGCCTGTCCAGATCCCCAACTACCCTCACTGGGACAACCGGAGGAGGGGGTAAGAACAAATTCCCCTCCCCAGCTAACTCCTAATGTGGCCCCAGGGTTAACAGAGGAAATGTTAACCCCCACTGACCCCCACCTTTCCCTGGCTACTGAGCCGGAATATGTCCCAAGTACCCCAGCAGAAGAGCTGACAGCGGGGCAGAGTGCAGTCGGCCTCTGCCCTCCCTTTGTCCCTTGTACAGAGCAGAATGTCCTGCAGGTTATACCAGCAGAAGAGCTGGCATCAGGGCAAAGTGCCGCTGGCCTCTGCCCCTCAAGTCCCCTCAGCCCCATCACCACAGCGAAATATCCAGGTGCCTGGTTAGACTTCCCCCCAAAGGGGAGATGGGTGACGAAGTGCCTTTTGCCACTTTGTCCTGGAGAGGACTTATTGCCAGCCTCCTGCCCTGCGACTATGGCCCTGGGACATATTGCCCTTTAAAAATATTATTCGGCCATACCAGAGTGTATGTCACTCATTCTGGCCCTTTAAATACAGGGGGGTCATTTGGTACTTGCCCTGTGTGAGCGGTGATACCCCCAGATAGCTATGCCATGGAGCCCATTCATATAATGAAAGACTATGGGAAAGACTTTAGCTACATGGCAATTGAACTGTGTGTTATGTGTAAAAGGTGACTTTATGTATTTTAAAGTGGTTTATGTTTTTTTAGCAACCATGTGCTCAATGGAGTCTGCCTCTATCCCTGGATAATTGGATTACTTTCCCCGTTGTCTCCAGTACAGAGGCCTCTGTAAAACCAGTTTGCAAAATGTATTTTCCTCTCCTTGAAATGTTTATTGCTGTGAATGCTGTATGAAGCGTGCGTTTGTTTTGTTCTTGAAATGTGAGTAAAGGTGAATTGCAGTAATGCTGATGGGTTGTCAAACTAGAGAATTGACCAACAACTACTTTTGTCCGGACATCCCCAGGCCGATCCGTTGGGATCAGACCGTGTATGCCGGCTTATGGTCACGGGGGAGGTGTGTAACGGAACCCATCACTGTTTTACCCTGTTTTATGGTTATTTAATTATTATGGTTAAAATATGATCCTACTGTTACACTGTATGTATGTTGGTTTATGCTCTGCAGAATATTAGCCCAGACTATTGCAGACCTTGGCATAATAGATAATCCTATTACAAGGGCTCCTCATAAGCAAGAGAGGTCCATTGTGTGAAGTGTTCACATTGTGAAGATGGAACAAAGGGAAGGATGATCTAATCAATGTCTGATTGTATCAAAGTTGCCAGGTAGCCTCAGGGAGGTGTGACCCACCTATTGTCCCTCTATGTGTATTGTGTGGCCAACTATGGGGGATGTGTATTGCCTGTGGGAAGAGATGTGTATATATATATCTCTGCACAACAAAATAAAGACAGTATTATTTGACTCCCAATTGAGTGTCGTCCAATATGGGAGGTTGGGGATGGTGAGACTGTAGTGCTTCTTGGATATTTTACCGTATACCAGCGGAGATATTGGATTCGTGTTCCAACTCCGTTACACCTTGTTTTCTTTTTTTTCGGCTGCCATTTTTTCTCTTGCTTAGGGGATTTTTGAGTGGCTAAACTATGGAAATTGGACTTAAATTGACGTGTAAATCACTTCCAGACGTCCTGGGTGTCCCCCCTTGCTGTGTGTGATTTTTTATTTTTTTCTATTTAGAGTGGTTTTGCTGTGCGCGGTTTGGCCGTTAAATTCGTATTTTTTGCGGGTCGTATTTTTTTTTTATGTAACTCTCGGTTTCCTTTTGTAAGTTATACGGGCCATTTTTTTTTTCATGCAATTTTTTCAAAGTGCTACGGGTCTCGCAGTGTGAATTGTGTATTTGAGTTTTTTGTTGATGTGTAGTCCCGCAGGTCGTAGGTATGATGTTAAAGTCGTGCAGAGTCGTAGGGATGAGCGACTATGTCACCTGCGGTCCTCCAGTGCCGCCCTGTAATGTTAGGCCTCAGGCTCTGATCTGGTACCCTGGATCCCTAAAGAGCATGGTCTGTCAGTATTCGGGCCTACTAATAACTGTTTATATAATGTTTAGTGTTCAGCTTCTTTTTAGGACAGGACACTGGTATGCCAAGCATCTTTAATAAGTACCAACATATCTAGTAATGCTATAATGTTTACAATAGTGATCTGATTGAGTAGGATGATTTGGGTCATTGTATAAAGTTTAAAGAATGTATTTGCGCTCAAAGTAACCCTTAGGACATAATGTGATAAGTCACATCAGAGGTTGCAGGACAAAGATAGTTTATTACCCCTGGAATGTTTGTTCTATCAGTGAGGGCACTGAAGGGGAGATGTGGGTTGATACATTAAGCAGAAGCTTCTGATGCTGATGTAGACAAGGGAAGCAAAGGACTGTCAGTGAATGGACCTTCTTAAGCAATGGATGACATTCCTGTGGCAGGGCCATGAGCTGTCATGCTGGCTGGAGGAACTAGTATAAGCAGATATTGCTCTGCAGGATAAATATGACAAGTGACCAAAATCTGTTGGAGCGCCCAGATGGGATCCCTATTTTCGTTTGGAGCTAATTAAGGGGCTCTGAGAGATCATTTATGGTGATCCTGAATGTGGAATGGGGACTGTAAAAAGGAGGAATAACTTGTTTTTTAAACGCTGTCAAGGGCTGGGACTAGAACCATGGTCCCAGGAGGCTAATTTACTGGCACTCCCGATTCAACAAGAGCTGCAGCTGGAGGCTGACTATGTGAAGTTGCTGACTGAGCCATCACTGGAGAGGTTTTGGCCATCCAGTTGGGAGGAACCCTCTCAGGCGGACAGGGATGAAGTGGACTGCTTACCGAACCCCTATCAACCAGGAGGTATGGGCAAGAGTAATTACACTCAAGGGGCCTCATTCAATTGCTATTTGGCCAATTAAATAGGGCTCTAAATAAGCACATAACATATTTTTTCTAAAGAAGTTTTTAGTTAGTAAATATCTATCCAAAAGCAAGTTTTTCACTAACTAAAAGACAAACACAGAAAGTAGCCATATGAAAGAGACCTACAAAACCAGGGAAGCCAGCCATAACCAGATGGCTGGGGCTCCATGGCTTTACAACAAGGCAGTGGGGAAAATCGAGAACGTCTGTCACATTGATGGTTCAAGGGGAAATCTAGTTCGGAGCAGTCAAGCCCACTGGCCCTTGGAAGAGGAAGTAATGAACTGTGCTTCAGTACTATAAATATCTACAGACCTAAAAGTAGCAGAAGGAGAAAACATGACTAGATAAACATTATTGGGGAAGAAATTGTGGCCCCAATTTTGGCACCTGGGACCTGCCCCCTCCTCTAACCTATTGACAACCGAAACATACAAGATCAATTGTATCTCAGAGGGGGGAGGAAGGCATGTGGGTGGATTCTTTTGTGCTGTTTTAAAATAACTGTGTAAGGAGAATAAAGTCTCAGTCTGTCTCTGCACGAAGCAAAGAATGCATGTGTATTTCTTGTTTATTGTAAAATCCTAAATAAGGAATCTGATTTTCCTAGTTCCTCATGAATGATGTTCTCAACTGAATAGGCATGCTGAACACAAAATCTCACCACTCAGAGATTCTTCCTGTAAGCTAAAGCAGGAGACTTAGGGGTACATGGATCACACATCTCTGGGTCATGACAACAATATTTAATTTAAATGCAAATGAAAACCTGAGAAGCAAAACATGTTGAAAGAAAATTAAAACATGATGAATATATGTATGTGTATGAGATATACTCTATAGTAGGAGAGGCAAAACGATATAGGAGATGTATAAGGAAACCCCCAAAGATACTAAAAAATCTTAAAACTCGGTCTTAATTATAGATTCAAGGAATTAAATAAAAGCCCAAAACAACACCAATTGCCAGGACACCATGTTGAGCAGGTAGTAGAAGCAATAAGTAAATCCAAACAAGTTGCTGTACTTTGATTGAAGTTTCAACTTCTCTCTTTTTCCTCTTCTCTCTCGGAAGTAAATCAGTTCAATACAGATGCACTTTACATATCAGTCCTATTCGGTCGTGGGGCAGCAGTTTTCAATCACTCTGGTCACCACAGAGTCAATAAACTACAGAAATTGGAAGAAAGAAGGGAAAAGCGCACGCCACTTCCTAGTGCAATTCAAAATGATTTTATTATTTAAGCACACAAAGATAAACCTCTATATAAGAGGTATTGCATATGTATACAGGATTATACTCAAATCTTTCACATTCACTTGTTTTCACGAAATGATCCTCATTGGTAGATGGGTGAAGTATAATCCAGTTAGAAAAAGGGAAAATCACTCTATATCTGATGTCCAAAAAACTCTATTAGAGGACAATGGTCTACCTTATTAGTCTCTCGGGACTCTTACCTCTAATTTCATTCACTTAGGGGTACTCAGCCCCAGTGTGTGAAAGATCAGAGTGGGTGGCCAAACCTCTATTTGTGAGTTAGATTTTCAAAATCAGATTATACAGAGAGATGTTGAAAGTAGATCAAAATGCATAAAATAAAATCAGTGCATAGACACACTATATACAAAGAAAACAGCTAGCTGTTGGAATCATAAAGTAAAATAGATAGAAAGAGAAAGATCATCAAATAGTTAAGCCAGGAATAGAAGAGATTAAACAATACCTAGATAATATAAAGTTCCCCAAAGTATCGGAAGTACAGCTTAGCTTTCTGAATAAACAAATAGAAAGTATAGAGATAACAGAAATTGTGTCCAAAAATAAAAAAAATAAAACACCCGGGGTAGACGGATTTAATAACCTATTTTATCGTTATCTTAGTAAAGAATTGAATAGTACTTTATGCAATCTCTTTAATGAGATAAAACAAGAAGGAGTGATACCATCAGAATTAACGGAAATAAAAATAGTTAATATACTGAAACAAGGAAAAAATCCTGAAGATTATAAAAACTATCGCCCAATCTCCTTAATCAATGTCGATATTAAAATCTATTCTAAAATTTTGGCTAATAGATTAAGCAAGATTATATCCTCCTTAATACAACCAGATCAAACAGGATTTATTCCGAATAGACAAGCGTCGGATAATACCAGGCGATTGTTGGACACCTTGAACTATATTAAAAAAAAGAGGATCTCCTCCCTGACCCTGTCATTAGATGCAGAGAAAGCTTTTGACAGGGTCAGTTGGGACTTCCTAGAGGGTGTTCTGGAGAGTTTTGGCTTGAAAAGTTTTGCTTCATCAGCAATAAAACCCCTTTATTCAAATACTATAGCACATATCTCATCTCCACAATTTAACTCGGGCAAATTTCTAATATCGAATGGGACTCGTCAGGGCTGTCCATTATCCCCATTGCTTTTTGTCCTATTCCTCGAACCTTTATTGATAAATATTAGAGACTCTGCAGAAATTAAAGGGATTGAAATAGGACAAGAGGAATATAAAATAATGGCATATGCAGATGATATTATAATAACAATAACAAACCCTGAACACTCCTGTAGAGCCCTACAGACTGTTCTTGAAGAATTTGGTAAATTTTCCTACTTTAAAATCAACCAACAGAAAACGGAAGTATTGACCTGTAATATATCATTAGAGGAAAAAAACAGGTTAGTGAATTTATATTCTTACTGTTGGAAGTCCTCTCATTTAGTACACCTGGGGGTAAGATTCCCAGATCATATAAAAAATATCTTTAAAGATAATTATAATGATATACTGAAACAAATTAGAAAACAGTTGAATGATTGGAGATCTCTACAGTTATCTTGGTTATCTAGAATAAATGCAGTTAACATGAGTCTAATCCCTAAAATCACATATATAATGAGATGTCTTCCGGGTAAAATACCAGCTTATCATATAAGAATTATTCAAGAAACACTAGATGATTTTATATATCAGGGGAAAAAACCAAGAATCAAAAAATCTATAATATGCAAGAAACCTGAGAAAGGGGGATTAAGCTCTCCCTCTATCAAAGAGCTAAATAAAAAAATTATACTTACACAAGCAGCTGGATATAACTACATACAAAATATCCCAAGATGGTTAACAATAGAGGACTCCCTATTGGGAAGATCACCAATAAAAAATATACTATGGATTGATAAGTATAAACAGAAGGGGAGCTCAGAATTACCTCCTAATATTAAATATATTATTAACACATGGCATAAAAATAAAATAAAACTCTTATTAACACAGTCTCCTTCTTTGGCAGCACCAATAGACTTTCTTAATAATAACTCAAATGGATTATTTTTATCTTTACTAAAACTACATAACATTAGAAACGTGGGAGATCTATACGAAAAAGGAAATTTAATGGAACTGAAAAGACTTAAAGAGAAATTTAATCTAGATAAAATAACGTGGTTAGAGTATGAAGGTTTACAAAGATATCTTACTCTTTTAGGATATAAAATCAATAACATGAACAAAATTTGGAAAATGGAAGAATATTTAATCAAAGGTGAACCGTCACATATAATTTCCAAATTTAGTAATATAATTGATGAAAACACTCCCTTTGAAAAGAGTTTGGGTATATTAGCCTGGGAAGTTGACTTGAAAATTATAATATTAGAGGAAGACTGGACTAAAATTTTTAGTACCATCAAGAATTCATCAATCAACTCCTCATATAATGAAATGATGGTAAAAATAATCCATAGATGGTACTATGTACCTAATAAACTAAAAAAAATATATAGTAACTTAGATGGTCTATGCTGGAAACAATGCGGACTACCAGGCACAACCATCCATATGTGGTGGGATTGTAAAAAAATTAAAATATTCTGGATGAGAGTAAGCAAAGAACTTTCGGCTCTTACTGGGAAACAAATTTCTTGCAATCCGTTAATATTTATTCTACACTCGCAAATGGAAATGTTCCCATTAGGGGAAAGATATTTAATATCACACATATGCCTAGTTGCCAAATGGCTATTGGTGAAACACTGGAAACAACCTCAAGTACCTTCTTGGAAAGAACTAGAGAACACCATCTCAAAGAATAGAGAAATGATGAGATCAGAAATGTCGGATAACGTCCGAGATAATATCCCCAAGGCCACTCGTCTAATAAAATGGCAGCTCTGGGACCAATACCTGACATTGAGTTAGAAAATCTATGGTGATGGAACTCTCCTTGATAGTGTTTCTATGACGAATTTTTTTTTTTTTTTTTTTTTCATTTTTTCTTTCTTCTCTCTTTTTCTCTTTTTCTCTTTTTTCCCCTGTTCTTTTTTATTTCTTCCTCTGTGTTTGTTGATCTTAAAATATATTTAAAACTTGAGAGATATCAAAGATGTTGGGACAATAAGATTGTGTGTTGTCATACCTTTGTACTGTTTATTATTCTCTCTTGTATGGTGTAATTACATATATAGTATTAGCTGTATTACTCTTTTATATGTACAAAATAATAAAAAATGTAATATAAAAAAAATAAAAAAATAAATAAAGTAAAATAGATAAAAAATAGATAAAAAAAGACACCAATGTGTCTACCTGTATCCCCAGACCTGTTTCGACCGTTTATTGGGCTTTATCAATGGTAATAATAATAATAAAAGTAAGAAGTTCTGACCTTTATATGTGCATATATATGCAGATTGCTCCCTCATAGACCCTTCTGTTCCGTTTTGGCATGCTTCCTTGTTTCCCCCGTTGCGACATGACGTCATTACCCATTGTGCATTGCAATACACGACGTGCGCCATGGGCCCAAGGAAGCGTCTCCAAGTCAACTATAGACAGGACCAGCATTTGGAAGGCATATGCGTTCTACTACAATATAAATAAATATATATGGGTTTAAATACGGGGCTAGTTGGTCCATATAAAATAACACTAAAAAGACATTAATCACAGTGTACCCATATAAAATACACAACTTAAGCCAATAATCATTTTATATTATCAAAATAAAAGTATATATAAATAAAATAGGTCAAAGGCAAATTCTAAAGATGCTTGATTTAGTAGTAAATAGATTATTGATTATTAGTTGTTTATTGGGTACCACTATATATAAAATAAATAAAGATGTATATAAGAAAATATGCAAAAAAAAAAAAAAAAAAAAATACAGTATATATATCTCCAAATTTAAAATAGGGACGAAGGATAATTAATTCACATATCCCTATATTATAAAATCACTCATATCTATAACTCTTATATCAAAAGAAGCTCCCATAGTAAATAATTAATTAAATAAGGGTATTTAGGAATCTCTAAACATATATTAGAGTTGTATAATATTCAAATAAACAACGTATGCATATATTAAAATTAAGGAGACTAATACTAAACTCCATGATTAATTAATTCATGATTAACTATGGGAGCTTCTTTTGATAAAAGAGTTATAGATATGAGTGATTTTATAATATAGGGCTATGTGAATTAATTATCCTTCTTCCCTATTTTAGATTTAGAGATATATATATATATTTTTTTTTTTAAATATTTTTTATATATTTTCTTATATACATCTTTATTTATTTTATATATAGTGGTACCCAATAAGCAACTAATAATCAATAATCTAGTTATACTAAATCAGGCATCTTTTTTATTTACTTATACTTTTATTTTGACAATATAAAATGATTATTGGCTTAAGTTGTGTTTTTTATATGGGTACACTGTGATTAATGTCCTTTTTAGTGTTATTTTATATGGACCAACTAGCCCCGTTTTAAACCCATATATATTTATTTATATTGTAGTGGAACGCATATGCCTTCCAAACGCTGGTCCTGGCTATAGTTTGCTGGGAGGCGCTTCCTTGGGCCCCGTGTAGGTGTGGTGACGTCATGGCGCATGTCGCGTATTGCAATGCATGACGGGTAATGACATCACGACACGGGGGAAACAGGGAAGCGCGCCAAAACGGAACAGAAGGTCTATAAGGGAGCAATCTGCATATATATATGCACATATAAAGGTCAGAACTTCTTACTTTAATTATTATTACCATTAATAAAGCCCAATAAACGGTCAAAACGAGTCTGGTGGATACAGGTAGACACATTGGTGTCTTTTTTATCTATTTCACTTTATGATACTAACAGCTAGCTGTTTTCTTTGTATATATTGTGTCTATGCATTGATTTTATTTTATGCATTTTGATGGACTTTCAAAATCTCTCTGTATAATCTGATTTTGAAAAGAACATCTAACTCACAAATAGAGGTTTGGCCACCTACTCTGATCTTTCACACACTGGGGCTGATTACCCCTAAGTGAATGAAATTAGAGATAAGAGTCCCGAGAGACTAATAAGGTAGACCATTGTCCATTGTAGATTTTCTTGGACATCAGATATAGAGTGATTTTACCCTTTTTCTAACTGGATTATACTTCACCCATCTACCAATGAGGATCATTTCGTGAAAACAAGTGGATAATGTAGATGCGAAAGATCTGAGTATAATCCTGTATACATATACAATACCTCTTATATAGAGGTTGCTACATGTGAGTGTCCATTGTTTTATCTTTGTGTGCTTTATAATAAAATCATATTGAATTGCACTAGGAAGTGGCGTGCGCTTTTCTTTTGTTTCTTCCAATTTCAGTGATGAAATGAGAAATTGTTTCTTATGCTGGAGAGAATCTGAACCGTGGCTAGATGTTCTTCGGAAGTTTGAAGATAGACAACGTGCTGAGGCCTGGTGGGTTTTAAGTACCCTAAGCCTCTCCCACATAAACAATATTTTAGTCAGGGGCAAGCTATAATGAAGGCTTAAGAATCAATTGCTATTACAAAGATGTTTACCCAGAAGCCATGAAGCCGAGTCTTAATTGCATCTTCTCTACAGAAGGAGACAAAAGGAGGTCAGTTTTTTGTCTCTATTGTGGTAAATTGGGACACTTTGTCAAATCATGTATAGTTTGTACAGGAAATGTAAGGATCTAATGCCTTTGAAGGAGCAACTGTTCAAGACGACATCTTTAAAGCTTCTCAATGGCAAAGTAAATTTCTGTTTCCAGAGACTCTCAGATGAGGAAAACAATGATAAAGAAATTGCACTCTGGCATCATAAACCTACTAGAGCCAATAATCAGTACCTGCTGGTATACTGCTTGGATGGCACTCCCCTTGGCTCAGGCAAACTGTCTCAACAGATTGTACTTATGTCTATGATGGCGGGTCTTCTAGGAGAGATTAATTTGGATCTTCTAGACAATACCTCCACTGAGGTAATTCTTGGCTTACCTTGGCTGAAGGATCCAACTACCTCATGGACTGAATGACAGACCTTTCTAGCATTTATAACCTCAGGTAAATATCTAAGTCCTATAAAGCCTCCACTGGACCTGAAGAAAGCGCCCACTGCAACAATTCTATACCTCAAGTTACCGCCAATATACTCTAAAAATAAAAAAAACACTGGTGCGCTCCTGTACCTGTGATTTATTTTTACCATATGTATTATACCAGAGAAACAGAGTTCCTTTGCAGTATGTGTTCTGGTGTGCTCTCTAAAGGTAAAGCAGCTATTCTACCTCTGCCTTATGACAGTTGTTTTCAAGCTCCTACCTGAAACTCTGATCATGTCCAAATACATTAAGGATCATTTGGAAAGAGGGTTTTTTCAGGAGTCTACCTCTGCCAGACTGTGTCTGTGCTTCAACTACATAGGGTTCAGTAAAGTAACCTTGAAAGTTTGTTACCCTCTCCCCTCATCTCTGAGCTAATAAATGATCTTAGAGAATATGCAGTCTTCACTAAATTAGATCTATATGGAGAATACAACGTAATCTGGATCTGTGTGGGGGATCAGTGGAAGACAGCCTTCAATAAGAGAGATGGTCACCATGCCATTTGGTTTATGTAACACCCCAGCTGTACTCCAGTGTTATGTGAATAATTAAATAAACTATTATATCTCTGTTTAGTCATTTGCCTCAATGCCATTTGAATCTTTTGTCCATTTCAAACATGTGCACCAGATGGGGAAATCACTTGTATATGAAGCTGCAAAGTGTGTCTATGTGCCATTTCTAGGCTTCGTCATCAATCATGAGGGACTTTGTAGGGATCCCATTAAGGTTTCTGCTGTTTTGAATTTGATTTGTGCCTAAAGATATGAAGATCACCCAACTTCTACAAGAATTTCATAAACATTTTTTTCACTGTTATTGCTTTTATTACCACATTGACAAAAAAGGAGTTAATACCAAGTCTTTATAAGCTTTTCCGAAACTGAAAGAGACATTCACCAGAACCCAACTGCTTATCAACCAAGATCCTATTTTGCAATTCATAGTGGAAATTGATATCTTGAAGACAGGAGCCAGAGACATCCTGCTCAACATAAGTCCCCCGATAAACCACTACACTCCTATGCATTCCTGTCTAAAAGTTTATTCAACACAGAAAAGCTATATCAGAAACAAGGAATGACAACACTTGCTTGAGGAATCTAAACATTCTATCTCTGTACTTACTGATCACACAAATCTCATGTATTTGGAATATGGACAAAGATTGAACTCAAGACAAGCCAGTTGATCTTTATTCTTTTCCCATTTCTGCTTAATTATCACATATTGTCCAGGGTTAAAGAATGCCAATGCCCTCTGCTGTATCTTGTGAAGATGCCAAGTTGCAAAGAGCATCAAAGAAGATCTTGCCACCTTCCTGATTTGTAGCCTCAATTGCTATGCATCTACTTCAAAGCATATCCAAGGATCAGGAGTCTGTTCCCCCATATCTTCAAGTTCCTGCCACTGCTATTATTTTCCTACTGAACATTGTGCAGAGGTCTTGAGTTGGGCACATTCATCTCTCATCACTGGCCATCCATGATTCAGGAAGACATCTGAGATGGTCTCAAGTATGTACCAGTGGCTCCATATTTCTTCTGATGTAAAAGGCCTTGTGGCAGCCTGTGACACCTGTGCATGCATAATGTAACTCCAAAGCTATTCCCTTTGGTCTGCGCCAGACCTTAGAAGTACCATCTTGTCCATGAACTCACCTAGCCAAAGCTGGTCACAGACTTGCCCCCATCCAGAGGGAAAATTGTAATTTGGCTGTTGTCGATAGGTTTTCCCAGCAAGCCCGAGTTGATCCATTCCTCAAGGAGATCTTTCAGCTCAATGACCTTTCCCCTGAAATTCTCTTAGACAGAGGGGTACAATTCATATCACAATTCTGAAAAACCCTTTGGAAGAGATTAAAAATTGGTTTATTCTTCTGTATACCACCTCCAAACTTATTGTCTCACTGAATATAACAATTAAGGGTTGGAGCAGTAATTTCGATACTTCTGCTTAGCTAACCAAAAAGACTTGACTGACCTCTTACTCATGGCTGAATTTGCACATAACAATACAAGACATGACTCCATAAGAACAACTCCATTTTACACAGCACCCTCCCTCCATCCTGATGACCAATGTGCACACTGGAACCCATGCCGCTGATGGACAAACTGAGGTTCTCGAAAACATCTGGAACAATTCTTCACTCCTTTCGTCACTCTTATAGAGGATTCAAGGTTCTATTGGTCAAGCCTCCAAAACCTCATGGGATGGGAGGGATTTGGAACAGGAGAAAGCACAAGGCTCCACACATCTGATATCCATGCTCCATATTTGATTCAACTGCTCCATCTGCTGCATTCTCCCAAAGGCTGTCTGGAATATGGCCTTCAAAAGGGGATACTATCAGGAATATCTGTTCTGGTAGGCCTCGGAAGGCCCCACTAGTAACTGACCTGTGATGGGGCTCAGCCAAACCGCAACTAGTAAGTCCTTTAAGATCTAGGTGAGATCAATCCACAGGGCCATAAGTCTTTGACCTGCCTAGTTTGCTGTTGTTGCGAAGGTGTCCTCTACTGCTGCTTCTGTTCCCGTCTGGCAAGACTCCTGCCTGTACCTTCTGCTGGTTTCTGCATTCATATCTGGGTTTGCATTGCAGGACTCCTGTTTCCAGTTTCTGGTGCTGTATAGCTGCCTGTAGCATTGTCAGTTTGCTTTCAGTCCTTGACTGTTATTTTGCTTTGTTTCTGTACATGAATTGATACAAACATTGTATTATTGATTTATAGGTATACTCACCAAGCTTTGTATAAAACAGTTTTTTGTTCATTAAATTCATTTGTCATATCCCAACCCCCCAAAGGATCAGAATTTACCAGGTTCCTACATTTTTGTTTTACCAATACAGTGTCCCTTTTTAAGGGCTAATTTTTTATTTATGTGTATGTATTATTTTATCACATTTATTTAGTAAATTATGCAATATTATTGCATTTCAATTACATATATAGGACCCTATTAAATTCCACCCTCGTAAATAAGAGGCTTCTACTTAAGCCCTACGTACTGCAAAGTTTCTCTAACTTACAATGCTATTACAATCGCCCTGCTGCAAACAACGTATGAGCTACGCAGCAGGGCCGTACGTATCAACATTGCGTAAATGTACATGAGAAGTAACAGCCTGCAAGATGATATCGCAGGCTCCCGCACCTCAACAAGTAGTGCAAAGGGCCTAAACGGGACCTCCGCGGCAGTCCCTCACATAAGCCCTGCCGTGGGGGGTACTCCAACTAATCCCCCGGCACCTAAAATGAACCCCCCTTTATGCGGGGGTCCCCACCGGGACCCCCAAAGTGTCCTCACATTAACACCTTGCAGCAGGGGTCCATAGGGACCCCCGCAGCCCCCACACATTAACCCCTTGCAGCGGGGCCCCCGATCGGCACCGATCAGGCCCCAGCTGCATTTTAAAAAAATTAAATTCCCCGCCGCGGCTCCTTAAAGGGCCTGTGGCACACTATTACCCAATCCCGGCCGCAGCACCTAAAATTAACCCCTCTTTATGCTGGGGTTCCCCATCTGGACCCCCCAATTGTCCCCACATTAACCCCTTGCAGCGGTGGTCCCTGATCTGCATAGATTAGGCCCCTGCTGCATTTAAAAAATGTAAATTCCCCGCCGCGGCTCCTTAAAGGGCCTGCGGCACACTATTACCCAATCCCGGCCGCGGCACCTACAATTAACCCCCCTTTATGCTGGGGGTCCCCATCGGGACCCCCAAAGTGTCCCCACATTAAGCCCTTGCTGCAGGGGTCCATAGGGACCCCCGCAGCCCCCCCACATTAACCACCTGCAGCGGGGGTCCCCGATCAGCACCCTGCTGCATTTAAATTTTTAAATTTCTGGCCTCGCGGGTCCTTAAAGGACCGTAAAGGTCCTGAAAGGACTCGCACTAAAAAACATTAACCCCAGGCAACTATAATTAACCCTATAATTCATAGGGGTCAATACAGACCCCCATAAGGCCTTAATTAACCCTATAACTCATGGGGGTCAATACAGACCCCCATAAGACCTTAATTAACCCTATAACTCATGAAGGTCAATATAGAGCCCCATAAGGCCTTAATTAACCCTATAACTCATGAAGGTCAATAGAGAGCCCCATAAGGCCTTAATTAACCCTATAACTCATGAAGGTCAATACAGAGCCCCATAAGGCCTTAATTAACCCTATAACTCATGGGGGTCAATACAGACCCCCATAAGGCCTTAATTAACCATATAATTCATGAAGGTCAATACAGACCGCCATAAGGTCTTAATTAACCCTATAACTCATGAAAGTCCATACAGACCCCCATAAGGCCTTAATTAACCCTATAACTCATGAAGGTCAATACAGGCCCCCATAAGGCCTTAATTAACCCTATCAGTCACATAAGGGTATATTATGACACCTATGGGGCTGTTAAAACCCTAACAGTAACCACATAAGTTCCATGACGGTCCACAAGGTCCATCATGACACTAACTACAAACACTACACTATAACTCCCAATAAACCATTTAATCTAAACTAACCCCCCTCTACACTAATCTATTAACACTTACACTACCTACCTACACTACCTACCCCCTAATAAACCTCCCCACCACTATAATTACAAAAAATAAAAAAACCTACCTTACAGAAAATAAAAAAACCTAAGTCACCAAAAATAAAAATTAAGGCCTTATGGGGGTCTGTATTGACCCCCATGAATTATAGGGTTAATTATAGTTGCCTGGGGTTAATATTTTTAGTGCGAGTCCCGCGAGGCTGGAAATTTTAAATTGAAATGCAGCAGGGTCACGATCGGTGCCGATCGGGGACCCCTGCTGCAGGGGGTTAATGTGGGGGGCTGCGGGGGTCCCTATGGACCCCTGCAGCAAGGGGTTTATGTGGGGACAATTCACGATGGGGACCCTTAGCATAGAGGGGGGGTAATTGTTTTGGCTGCAGCCGCGGCAGGGAATTTAAAAATAAGGAGCCGCGGCAGGGAATTTAAAACTTTTAAATGCAGCGGGGGCCTGATCGTTGCCGATCGGGGACCCCCGCTGCAAGGGGTTAATGTGGGGGTGCTGCAGGGGTCCCGATAGAGACCCCTGCAGCATGGGGATGTGTATAGGGAGCAGGGGGAGCCTCACACGGCTGTCTCGGGCTGCTCCGAGGCAGCAGGTAGAGCCTTTAGGATCCCTTGCGGGCACTTTTTGTGCCCGTAGGGATTCTTGCGAAATGCGAGAATCATTCATAGATTTAAGGCTGCGTGTGAGTACGTAGCTCTCTCGGAGCCTATTCTCTGCCATTTTTCGTAGTCATATCGTAGTCAAAGCAGGCTGCGAGAGATTCGGTACTCGCAAACAGCAAAAAACTGCCTTTTCCGAGCACCGAAAGAACTACGAGGGAGAATTTAATGAGGCCCATAATGTTTGTTAAATTATAATACATCTATCAACAATACCATTTTACATTTATAGTATATACCTCAATTTATTGTATAACAGAACATGGGAAAAATTACATATATGTACAATAAGAAAACTTTATTAGTTATTTATACCTCACAACGACGATTTAAAAGTTTAAAACCAAGGGAAACAAGGGAAACAAAAACAATATTTAAAATAATAAGAATCCTAATTGAGCAGATATCCAATATCTCTTCTGGTAAGTCCTTAATAGGAAGTATTCTAAGGTTCTGAGCCATAATCAGCGTCCACAACAATGTTCCTCAAAATAATAATTTCATTCCTCCACCCTCCCTTAATAATCCCAACTGTGCCACAACTGTTGCAAAAACTTTATACTGCTCCTAATGTAGAAAGCAAATAGCCAAATTGGCATTGTCTAGAGTCATATAGGGCAGTTGTCAAAAGTCATATAAGGTAGTATAGGGTAACATAAGGGATCTATTGTGAGTGGAATCAGAGGACGCTGAAAAGCAGGGTTCAAAGGGGTCTACATGCGTGTCACTGTGAGACGCATGTGACGCTCCGCAGATGCCTGACACGTTTCAACGTCACACAGGACGTCTTTCTCAAAGGGCAAACAGGAAGAGGCGTCTATGCAAGGTATTTATGTGCAACGGTTGCTAGGTCAACCTTAAAAAAATGGTAAGTATCTAGAATCTAAAATAAGAAAATTAATGTAGATCTACAAGCCATCGAATATGACCAAAGGGATAAGAATAATGAAAGGAAGGAGATCCAAAAACTTGTGGAGGCCAAAAACGAAACTGATGTTATTATGTAATGGACTAATTAATAAAAAAAGCCAATTGGTCATATTACATGGCTCCACAATTTTCCACTGCTTTGTCTTTTAGATAGAAATAGACCCACTCACAAAAGTAAATCAAGTCTAGCTTGGCAGATCTGCTCCACTCAAGCAGTCTACGCTTTTTGTTTAGTTGCTCCTGGCTACTGTCGTTAAGCTGCTAAACAAATACAAAGGCAAGTCCACTTTTTGTTTTAGACGGATTTTTATTGGAATAATTTTAAGTTTCTATCCCTGCTTAGCTTATTCTCCTCTCTTATATTGAATTTACACCCATCTATATATGCTGTAAACAAATCATCAGCCTTATTAAATTGCCATTCGGTAAATTTAAAAGGGCTCTAATTAAGCACACAGCATATTTTTTTTACAGAAGTTTTTAGTTAGTGAACTTGTATCCAAAAGCAAGGTCTTCACTAACTAAAAAACTTCTGTAAATAAAATATGCTATGTGCTTAATTAGAGCCCTTTTAAATTTACCGAATCGCAATTTATTAAGGCTGCATGTATTTAGATGTCTGGGTAGTGAAACAGTGTTAACTAATAATTTACTTTGTCTAATACGCTTTCAGTTTCACTAATATGCAAACAGAAGTTGAGTTTATTTCCTTGCAATGAAGTTGCTTTATTTCCAGCACAGAGAAACATGTTTTCTTTATTACTTGTTATACCCACGGTGTATTAATTTGTAGTAAAATTACAGCATTGTTTAACAGTGGCTATGAAATCCAAGAAATACTATTATTAAATAGGGAACTCACTGTAATGGTACTATGTAGTGGTTAATGGAAATGATTACAGTACCATGCAAGAAACATTAAAATTATATAAAACATTTTTCCTAGCACAACATCTATTCATGACTACCTCTGTATTTTTTATACAATAGCAAATAATCACACCCTTTTAAGACTACCATACTTTTTCATGAGTTAACAAACTGTTTAAAAATGCAATAAACAAGAAAAACAATATGGCTAGAATTTGTTATAAGCACATTGATAACACCCCAACAGGATATTTAAATATACCATATATTAAAATGTTTGAGAAAGGTCTCTGCAAAAATCTTCTTCGTCCTCACTTGCTGTTGCCAAACTGTAAAATCTTTGATCACAATTCTTTTGCTGCTCTGATGAAATGGCTCCAAAAAATAGATGACAAAACTAGAAGGTAAAAAGAATAAATACAAATTTATAATAGTTTTGATTGTAGCCTATTTTTTTAATTATTATTTACATCTCAAATAGTTTATCTATTTTATTTTCAACATATTGAAATGTATCTTTTTAAAAACTATTGTTGTATATATATATATATATGTATATATATATATACATACACACAGAGGCGGAGCTCCCGCCGCTGGTGTCCCTGGCCTCTGAAGGTCCCCTGTGGTTCCCGCAGGTCCTCTGTGGCACACCTATGGCCCTCCAGTGCCCCCCGCTAGTCATCTGTGGCCCCAGCAAGGTCTTCTGTGGCCTCCCTGGGCCCTGTGTGGTCATGGGCCCCATGTGGCCCATGAGGCCACCATGGACCTCCCGTGGGTCCTCTGCAACCCCTCAAGAGGCCCCTGCGTTCCCCCTCAGCCTCCTGTGGCCCCTTGCAAACCTCTGCAGCCTCCCACGGGCTCATGTGTCCCCCCCCCCCAATCTTCTGTGGCCCTTCACGGATCTCTGTGACCTCCCTCAGCCCCCTGTGACAGAGAGGGGAGAGAAAAGATAGAGACAAAGGGAGGGGGATACAGAGGGAGAGAGGGAGGGGATACAGAGGGAGGGAGACAGAAGGAGGAAGGGAGGGAGACAGGCGACAGTGGCAGGGAGGGGGGACAAAGAGGGGATAGAAAGAGAGAGAGAGTAATACAGAGGGAGGGAAGGGAGACAGAGGGAAAGAGAAGGAGGGGGACAGAGAGAGAAAGGGTGGGGGACAGAGATAGAGAGAGGAGGCAGGGGGGAAAGAGAAATGGGGAGAGAGGGATGAAGAGGGACAGAGAAAGTGAGAGAGGGAGACAGAGGGGGACAGAGAGAAACAGGAGGCAGGGAGGGAGAGAGAGAAAGGGGGAGAGAAAGGGAGAGATACAGAGCGCAGAAAGAGGACAAAGAGAGAGACAGAGGGCACACCCATACAAAGGTGCACTGAGAGAGACAGGGTGCACAAAGTAAGAGGGCGCAAAGAGAGAGAGGAGCACAGAGGGTAGACACGGCGAACAGAGAGAGACATGGAGCACAGAGAGATAGAGGTCTCACGGTGAGAGGGAGAGGACGTAGAGAGGGTGCACAGAGAGAGGGAGAGGGTGCCCAGAGAGATGGAGAGGGTGCCCAGAGAGAGGGCCGACAGAGAGGCAGATGGCCCACAGAGAGAGGGAGAGGGCATACGGAGACAGCACAGAGAGAGACAGCACAGACAATTAAACATAACAAATATGACACCATAATTTATGATGGGCAAGTTGGTAAGTTACTGGTGTATATATATATATATATATATATATATATATAGTATTTCATAAAAGTGAATACACCCCTTTGTAAAAATGTTATATTTTTTCATGTGACAACACTGTTACAAAGTAAAGTAGTAAGCGTACAGCCTGTATGACCGTTTAAATTTGCTGTCCCCTCTAAATAACTCAACACACAACTATTAATGTCTAAACCATTGCCAACAAAAATGAGTACACCCCTAAGTGGAAATGTCCAAATTGGGCCCAAAGTGTCAATATTTTGTGTGGACTCCATTATTTTGCAGCACTGCCTTTACCCTCATGGGCATGGAGTTCACTAAAGCTTCACAGGTTGGCACTACAGTCCTCTTCCACTCCTCCATGATGACATCACTGAGCTGGTGGATGTTAGAGACCTTGCACTCCCCCACCTCCCATTTGAGGATGCCCCACAAATGCTCAATACTGTTTAGGTCTGGTGACCTGCTTGGCCAGTCAATCACCTTTACCTTCAGCTTCTTTAGCAAGGCAGTGGTCGTCTTGAAAGTGTGCTTGGGGTCGTTATGTTGGAATACTGCCCTGCAGGCCAGTCTCCGAAGGGAGGGGATCATGCTCTGCTTCAGTATGTCACAATACATGTTGGCATTCATTGTTCCCTCAATAAACTGTAGCTCCCCAGTGCCGGCAGCAATCATGCAGGCCCAGACCAAACATATAGACACATATAAATGAAACAAAAAATAATCGTTGTTTACAGAAAAATATTATTCATAAATAAATTGAACCTCCATAGTTGCTAACTAAATATTGAAATAAGAAAAGAAAAAAGGACAGGCAACTAAAAATAGGAGTTCAAATACTGCTGTGAGAAAAGATACAGAAGATGATAATTATTCCAGTACTTTAGACTTAGAGAAAATGCTTCAAGGAGGGGGGACATCAAAAAGATCAGCTCATATGATGACCTAGGTGTGTGAAAATAATCACATCCATGGTCAATGTCATTAAAATCATGACTGACCTATGCCCAGAAGGATGACATTGCAATAAGTAAATCATGATCCTAAAAGGTATTACAAATTTACTTTTAATATATCAAATTAAAATAAATATAAAAATAAATATGTAACCTACAACAGGTAAGCACAAGGTAGTGAGAAAATGGGATGGAATCAGTAACTAGAGTTTATAAAAACTCACCCTTTCCATTACTGGATGTCCAATTAGAGGCAAAATCATAAGTATAAAGTATCTGCTATACAAGAATGAGGCATAATCATCTAATAACTAAATGGATAAACATATTATCTCATACATAATTCAATCTCAATATATAGTTACACATTGATTAGCATGATCCATATCAATGCATATGACTATCCTTGTAATATCAATTCAACATATCAATTGGTATCATCCACGGTCCATATTCCTAATGTTCTCATATAAGCACTGATTAACGTTTAACTGTATTCAAATAGCTCTATATTTTGCCATACTTCCAGCAAAATGCTGTATGTAAACTTAACGTTAATAATAATTAGAGTCACATCATTGTTTTAGGAGCACTGAATATCAGTAATCACTGTATCTCTCTTAATATATCAAATTAAAATAAATATAAATATGTAACCTACAACAGGTAAGCACGAGGTAGTGAGAAAATGGGATGGAATCAGTAACTAGAGTTTATAAAAACTCACCCTTTCCATTACTGGATGTCCAATTAGAGGCAAAATCATATGTATAAAGTATCTGCTATACAAGAATGAGGCATAATCATCTAATAACTAAATGGATAAACATATTATCTCATACATAATTCAATCTCAATATATAGTTACACATTGATTAGCATGATCCATATCAATGCATCCAAATGCATATGACTATCCTTGAAATATCAATTCAACATATCAATTGGTATCATCCACGGTCCATATTCCTAATGTTCTCATATAAGCACTGATTATGTTTAACTGTATTCAAATAGATCTATATATCGCCATACTTTCAGCAATATGCTGTATGTAAACTTAACGTTAATAATAATTAAAGTCACATCATTGTTTTAGGAGCGTAGAAACATTAACCAAATTATTAGCAATTTCAACCACTTATGGGCCAATGTGCCTAGAATTTACCTCTCCTAGAATACCAGATGAATGGATTAAAGGGTATTTACCTCTCCTTTAATTTTGGTGCCCCACACCTCGTAGCTTACCCCAGCGTCTTGTGTCACTCGTCAGCAACGCATGTGAACGCTGTGTATGTGTTGCAACCTAGCGAATGCGCATCCTTATTCCTAGCGCACGTGCAGTATAACCACCGAACGCTTGTTTCGCGGAGTAATCGCTTTGTCAAAGGGCTTATTATTTAATTTGATATATTAAAAGTAAATTTTTAATACCTTTTAGGATCATGATTTACTTATTGCAATGTCATCCTTCTGGGCATAGGTCAGTTATAATTTTGATGACATTGACCATGGATGTGATTTTTTTCACACACCTAGGTCATCATATGAGCTGATCTTTTTGATGTTCCCCCTTCTTGAAACATTTTCTCGAAGTCTAAAGTACTGCAATAATTATCATCTTCTGTATCTTTTCTCACAGCAGTATTTGAACGCCTATTTTTTAGTTGCCTGTCCTTTATTCTTTTATTATTTTAATATAAACACGTCTATATGTGTATATATTTTTTCTATAATATGTTGTGTTGATTCCCCCTATATGCATTTACCTGCTGATGTCAGATGCTGCCTCCACTCTCTCTGCATCACTGTTTACATTCCAACTGAGGGTTTCATCTCATATCAGTGTTTTTATGTTAATTGTGCCTTATCCGTTTATCTGTTATTTAGGGATTATTTCAACTACCTTTCCTCAGTATAGATGTATACTTTTGGTGGTGGGAGTGTCATGGTCTAGGCCTTCATGAAGCTGTGAAGCATGTCAAGGTGTTGTCAGGCATATTGTAACCTGGCTTTTTTTGTGGCATTGGCGCAGTAAAGGCTTCTTTCTGGCAACTTGGCCATGCAGCTCTTTTTTGTTCAAGTATCGTTGTAGTGTGCTCCTTGAAACAATCACACCATCTTTTCCCAGAGCAGCCTGCATTTCTCCTGAGGTCACCTGTGGGTTTTTATTTGTATTCCAAATAATTCTTCTGGCAGTTGTGGCTGAAATCTGTCTTGGTCTACCTTGGCTTGGTATCAAGAGATCCCCAAATTTTCCACTTCTTAATAAGTGATTGAACAGTACTGACTGGCATTTTCAAGGCCGTGCATATCTTTTTATATCCTTTTCCATCTTTATGGAGTTCCATTACCTTGTTACGCAGGTCTTTTGACAGTTCTTTTCTGCTCCACATGCTTCAGTATCTAGCCTGCGCAGTGCATCCACGTGAGAGCTAATAATTCATTGACTATTTATGCACAGTCACTAATTGCAATTTAAAAATTAACCTTTAATTACCATTTTAACCTGTGTGTGTTTTCTTGTGTGTCTGTAACAAGGCCAAACATTCAAGAGTATTTGGGTGATTTCTGTTATCATTATAATTTAAAAAGGAGCCAAACAACTATGTGATAAATGGCTTCATATAAGCACTATCCCTCAATAAAACACATTTTTTTTGCATGTTCAGTCATATTTTCACAATAAATGCCAGAATTTCACAATTTCTTCAAGGGTATGCAAACTTTTGAGCACAACTGTACATGTACTTTATTAGATCTTTTTGGAGTACTGTCTCTCGGACGCCTCTGGATCTTTTTTTGTTTCCATCTGGACCTGTCAGAGCAGAACCAGCTCTGATCACCCCTCCAATGATTTAATATACCTGTTAGATATTAATTTCTTTATTATGAGTTTATTGGCTAAAAATATCATGATTATAAAAGTATATCAGCTTGTTTTTTCTTGTATCTTACTAGAATGTTCAAGGAGGTTATCTGTAGAAATGTTTAGGTAATATTCCTTTACCATCTGTTTCCTCTTCCTTTTATTTACCTTGCAACTGCTGACGGCAAATATCTATAGGAAGCAGTTATTTGTGATAAGGAATATTACGCTGAGTTAGACAGAAAAAGACGCTTGCAAATATTTGTAGGCTAACTACTATGATGGTGTATTTAACCCTATTTTGAACTGTGCTATTAGCTATGATGTGTTTTATGCTATATAATGGGCTCCCTGCCCAAAATTAAACTCAGAGATTATTCTGATGGCACTCTGACTTCTGTGCATTATTCTCTCTCATTATATCTTGGTACCTAGATATAATATTATACACACATCAGAATACATGATTACTCACTAATCTGATCCTATCATTTTGGTCCTTCGAGCCGTGGTTGTTTCCCTTATCATTCCTCGGACGGAGCAAAACGCCTTTTACCGTGCACGGGGGGTATGTCGCTGAGGACTCCCTTACCTAGAAAGACCTCAGGCCTGATACATACGATCAGTTGGACCACAGAGGCAAGGTGTTTTTCCGAGGGATGACAAGGCACAGCTTACAACGAACTAAAAGTGTGTATATGAATTTCTGTTGCATTTGCATTTGTGTGAATGTTCCCCAGGTCCTTGCCTAACAGTGATATTAGGTAAAAGAGTTGTACAACTAAGTTTCTTGCCTAGCAATAGGTAAAAGGGTTGATACTTACCCACAGAGAGGTAAAAGAGTCATTATCCTGAGGAAAAGGCTATAAAATAAGTTCTCCGTACGTAACAAAATTGTGAATACTTACCATGGAAAAGGGGTAAATGAGTCTGACTTTCAAATGAGCTCTTCCCAGAAATATGTATGTGTGTGTGCCTGTTAACATTTTGTATGTTTCCAAATACCGGTACCGGGTGTATGTATGTTTGTGAGAGGTGTCACACGGATAACAGATTTATTGGTTATTGTATATACCTGTAAACATTCTGTATATTTCTGTGTACTTGTGAGTGTATGTATATATATATATACATGTATTCTTTTGTGTTGTTCTAAAAACTTCTTATCTGCAACTATCCACTTTTAGTAGTGAAGTTGTCACACACTACCTGAAGTCCACTGAAGGGCTACCCAGTGACTTGCCTGTGTTTTGGTAAAACGTGATGGTGATTTTTATAATTACCTCTCTCTTTCTCTCTTTTCTCATTCTCTGTACCCTTGCAAGTAGTGAAGTTTTCACATACTACCTGAAGTCCACCGAAGGGCTAACCCAGTGACTTCCCTCTGTTTTGGTAAAACGTGCGGGTGATTTATATAATTACCCATAGCAGTCGAGCACTACAGGCTTTCAAACTCTTCCTACCCTACCCTCTGTCCTTAAAGTCCGTGAGATTTCAGCGGTTTCTTTTTTTTGTTTTCTTGTTTTTTGTTTTGTTTTTTGTTTTTGTTTTTCAAATGGGACAAACCTGCAGTCGCTGTGTTAGACAGCACACACCAGACCCACCGATTAAACATAAAAAAGGTAAAAAAGATAAGACAAAGGCAAGGATTAAGGAAAAAAATGTTGAACATATTGAAACAGAGGATGATGTCAATAATATAAAGATTGTTGAAGATGAAAAAAGGCAAATGTGTATAACAATAAAGGTGCCTACGGGTGGAGGGGCATGTAATGTTAACCACCTCTCTCCTTCGGAAGAGGATATGTTTATGTGTACACAGAAAAGACTTCCACGACTGACCGCCCCTCCAACTCCTGGGAATATGGTCACTTATAGTGATGATGTAGAGGACGAATTTGATGATGCCCGCAAATACCTGCTTGCCGCCACCGCTCCGAATCCACCTCCTCCGACACCACCACCTTATGAAGGACGGCCCGCCAGAACCAGGCGGGCACCAGATCATCAATACGGAGGTAAGGGAATAACATCTGTGCCATTATATCCCTTAATTGAGGTTCCCAATCCTAGGGGGAAAAGCTTGTAGTTGGGGGAAATGTGTTGCCACCCACAATGCTAGTATACCGAGCATGGACAGATGCAGATGTGAGGAGAGCTGTAGAAGGAGTCCCCCACCCACATGACAATATGGGAACTTTCAGACTTAAGTTCCAGTGATTGCAGCAAAGTTTTAAATTAAATGGTGTTGAGGTTGAAAGATGTCTGAGGCAGATATTAGGGTCCGATTGGATCCTTACTGAAGGTGACTGGAATCCACTGGACCCAAGGGGGGAACCATTGCAATATGGATCACAAGAACTGACCCAACGAGTAGACGATCTAATAGGCAGGATAGCTGATAGACACAGAGAACACGCAGACTGGACTAAGATAAACGAGTGTGTACAAAAAGATGATGAAAGTGTGGAACAATATATGGGGAGGTTGTGGCTAGTATTTGACAGCCATAGCGGGGTGGCCAGACCTAACCCATATGATGATGCTGGACCATATGCTCAGCAACTAAAAAACGCTTTTCTCAGGGGATGTCATCCAGAAATAAATGACTTTGTGATACAGCACCAAATTACTTACAAAACATGTACCCTTAGGGAAACCATAGAATATGCTAAACATGCAGAGGAGCAGTGTAAGAGAGCAAAAGAAAAGAAACAGAAAAAGCAACATAGTAAACCAAAGGAGGTGTATTTGATGACTTCTGTTGATGGGAAAGCGAAAACTATAACTTCTGCTTTCTTTTCCGGTGATGGTGGAAATAATCAAAAACGTGGAGTGAGAGGAGGTGGACGAGGACGAGGTGGAAGCAGAGGAAAATGTTATGGAAATTGTTACGTGTGTGGCAAGGCCGGCCACTTAGCACGTTACTGCAGAAACAGAAAGTACCAGGAGGAAGAGGGAGCGGATGACGATGACCAACAGACCGACAAATGACTAGAACCAGGTTGTACCCTTCCTTTACGAATATTTGCTGAACAAGAATTGCATGAATCTGAATTGTATGAGTATGGCAATAATGATGCAAAATTGTCAGAAATAAATGATGTGTTGAATTTAGAATCATGTATAGACTTAATGGCTCTAGAAGAACAACCAGTCATGCAACTAGATGAAGAGGGGGTAATGATAAAAATTGTATGCGATACAGGAGCATGTAGATCAGTGTTGAGCGATGATGGCACATGGACTAGTTACACATCGTCACAAAACATACTGGTTAGGTCAGCAGGACAGACAAATAGCGAACCTATATCATGCCCACTCACAGTGAGATTGTTCAACGGCCAAACATTTGAGCATCCTTTTATACTCTCCCCTAGATGCCCGATAAATCTCTTGGGTAGAGATCTGATGCTGAAATGCAACATTAGAGTGGTTCCCACAGAGAAAGGCATGAAAGCATACATGGGGGACATACCTGTCGATGTAAATGTAGTGCAGGGGACGGGTGAACCACATTACTTCTACACATTAGACATGGTGTCAAAAGGGCCAGGACAAGTATCCAGCGCTTTGGTAGCCATGGCTAATGACCTAGCTCCATCTTCCAGTGTAAAACAAAGTCATTACACTGCACTATGAAATTTGAAAGTACATCGAGGAGGGATGTGGACTATGAAAAAACATTTTTCAAACACACCAATACCAGAATAACCTTGAAATACATATACTGGACAGAAAATGAGTATACAGGGGTGGGAGTAAAATTGAATAATCAAGACCAGCTACTCTATGCAGGACACACAGTGCCACACATATTACTTACTATGCCAGCTGGTGGAAGGTACAGGTAGGAGGGATGGTAGAAGAGGCTCAGACAGATAAAACACAATGGAAGTACTTGCCCTATGACCTCGGAGTGCAGTACTCGCTGAGCACAAAAATATATAGGAAAAGCCTGAACTGGGTAACTGAGACAAAGAAAGGAATACACTTACAGTCATCCAGGTGGGAGAAAGTTCTCCTGTTAGAGGAAGCATGACACAACAAACAGATACTGTTCACTCAGGAACAGGAGGCAGCATTAGAGAGCCTTCCGGACACCTTATGGTCCACAGGGCCCGCTGATGTAGGCCTTATAAAGGGGGTAGAGCCAGTAAAAATCACCCCAAAAAGTACTTTTGCCCACATCAGAGACAGTATCCTCTAAAACCTGAAGCTGAGAAGGGCATAGAACCTATTATAAAAGGTTTGATTGAGAAAGGGATTATAATAGAATGCCCAGGATCCCCATGTAACACCCCACTTTACCCAGTCAGGAAAGCTACCAGAGCTTGGAGATTAGTGCAGGATTTACAAGCAGTAAACAAAGCTGTAATTCCCCGAGCACCCACGGTGCCAGATCCACATACACTCCTAAATGACATGCAGCCAGATAACAAACATTTCTCTGTGATAGACTTAGCCAATGCATTCTTCTCCATACCAGTAGATAAAGGTTCCCAATATTGGTTTGCCTTCACCTATATGGGGAGGAGGTACACATATACAACATTGGTTCAAGGATATACCGAAAGTCCAACTATATTTTCCCAAGCTATGTCCTCAAATTTGGCTAAATTTACGCCCCCAAGGAGAAGCCAAATACTACTGTATGTAGATGATATCTTAGTGGCCTCTCCTTCTAAGGAGATATGCCAGGAGGACACGCTAGCCTTACTCACATTCCAGGCAGAAGAGGGACATAAGGTTAGTCAGGATAAATTACAGCTCTGGAAATCAGAAGTGAAGTACCTAGGATACCTAGTGAGCAGGGAAGGTCGATCACTAGACCCAGTTAGGAAAAGGGCCATACTAGAAGCCCCTAAGCCAGTCACAAAGAGACAAGTTATGTCTTTCTTAGGGATGATAAATTTCTGCAGGAGTTGGATTCCAAACTATGCAGAACTTACAGGGCCCATACAACACCTTATTTATGCACAATCAATGTCAGCTAATGAAAAGGTAGCGTGGACACATGAAGCTGAAGCAGCATTCATTCAGCTTAAAAACACAATAGTGGGAACATCTGTATTGGGATTGCCAGATTACAGCAAGCCATTTTTGCAAACTGTAGACTCAAGGGGAGGCTATATGACTTCCGTTGTGACTCAGAAACATGGCCTGCGAGACCGACCCTTGGCTTTTTACTCAACCAGGTTGGACCCTGTAGCCAGGGGACTTCCGGTTTGTGTACAGGCTGTAGTGGCGGCTTCCATGGCAGTTCTGGCGTCAGCAGCCTTAGTCCTGTTCCACCCTTTGACTCTAAGAGTACCATATGCTGTATCTGTCATTCTACTGCAAAATAAGGTTTCATACCTTTCCTCTTCAAGACACTTATCATGCATGACCATACTTCTGTCACAGCCACACTTGCACATAGAAAGGTGCACAACACTGAACCCATCAACGTTAGTTCCCATCCCGGAAGATGGCACACCACATGCATGTACTGAAATCATAGAGAAAGAAGTCTCACCAAGAGACGGCCTTAGAGATGTTGCATACACCGAGGCTACACTAACTCTGTTTGTAGATCAAGTGGAAACAAAGATGGTACAAATGCAACGGAATATGCAGTAGTAACACAAGAAGAAACTATCAGAGCAGGAAAACTTCCATCACATTTTCAGCACAGGCAGCTGAGATCGTGGCCCTTACTGAAGCCTGTAAAATAGGAAAGGGACAAATAGTAAACATATACACCGACAGCCAATATGCATTCTCAACTGTGCACATATTTGCACAATTGTGGAAAAATAGAGGCATGGTCACATCTACCGGCAGGCAAGTCACTCATAAACAACTCTTTTTGCAGTTACTTAAAGCCATTCAACTGCCCTTGAAGATTGCGGTATGTAAATGTGTGGCTCATACCACGACCAAAGACGCAATTTCAATAGGAAATGGCAGGGCAGACGCAGCTGCAAAGCAGGCGGCTCTAACGGGAAAAATACACATTTTTCTCTTACACAGCTACACATCTGTGTATTTCGTAGACCACATTGACAAGAGTATTCTACAGCAACTACAGGCAGATGCACCCTCACAGGAAAAAACATACTGGTTGAAGAAAGGGAGTAAACTAAATGCTGATAATATTATGTAGAAGGGAAACCAATTTTACCAAAATCACTATTCAGATATGCAGCTATGTTGAGCCATGGCATTAGTCATGTCTCAAAAGGGAGTATGGTAGACATGGTCAGCAGAATATTTTCAGCCTATGGATTAAACACCTATTTTAAAAATGTTTGTGCAGGGTGCCTTGTTTGTGCACAACACAACCCTCAGGGTAACTATCACCCCATAAGAGGCACATTCCCAGAACCAACATACCCCTTCCAAACAATATGTATGGATTTCATTGAACTAACAAAGTGTGAAGGGAAGAAATATTGCCTAGTGATAATTGATGTATACTCTAGGTGGGTGGAAACAAAACCATGTGCACACCCTGATGCAATCACAGTGGCTAAAACCTTAGTGACACAAATAATTCCTAGGTTTGGTATACCAGAGAAAATATATAGCGATAACGGCACACATTTTGTGAACAAAATTATTGACCACTTGAGTAAAGCATTACACATAGAGTTGAAAAACCACTGTGCGTACCACCCACAGTCAGCTGGATTAGTGGAAAGAACTAATGGTACCATTAAAAATAAATTGAGGAAAACGATGCCAGCGACAGGGAAAAATTGGCTTTACTGTTTACCATTAGTCATGCTAAACATGCACATGCTTCCAGGCAGGAAGAAGTTAACCCCATTTGAAATATTGTATGGGAGACCATTCCTACTACCAGAATTTAGACCATTTATCTCAGAAGATGAGAACATGAGTGAAAACTTAGCAGACTATATGAGAAAAATGTTAAGTAAGAAAGATATTACCTCCATCTCTCTCTCTCATCCACAGCAACAGCAGGGACCCTGCATGGTACAACCAGGCCAGTGGGTCCTAATTAAAGTAATCAAGCGTAAAAATTGGGCATCGGCCAGGTGGGAAGGACCGTACCAAGTTCTGCTGTCAACACCCACTGCCTTGAAAGTTGCTGAACGAGCCACCTGGATACACCTGACTCACTGCAAGAGAGTAAAAGTGCCAGAGCTTGAGCCAGTTGATTCCTAAAACCTGCTATCTGACTCATTGCGAGTCAGGCTGGGCTACAAAGGGGGGGAAACTCGTCTCAAACCCAGTGAAGAACCGAATGGTGCGGGTTTGGGGATCTCAACTGGCCCAAGAAAATGTCCTGGCACCTGTTCAAAAGACCTAACTGGTGTGGCCTAAGAATCTCACTGACATGCCTCATCTTGATAACTCTCTGCATAGTAGCACCCATAATCATATGGGAAGAAGTAACAAGACCCAGAGGCAACCAGACGCAATCTATTAGAGAGATGTGGATGCACAGAATGAAAAGAGACATGATGGAAGTCAATTTAACTGGCCAAGTGACCCTAGTGTTCATGGAAGGGCAGATAGGAACCAACCAAATAGACCTATGTCAAGTACTAAGATGTGGACTTTCTGGAGGAAGACGTAGTGGAAGGGTGAGAAAAGCACCAGTATACTTGTGTATAGCCTCTCCGTATGGAAATGAGAGATGTCCTAGCTGGAAACTGGCCTTATGGAATACAGGAGCTGACTGGGGTTACTCCCCACCTTATCACATGAAGTGCAAAAGTACAAAGAGACGCTTAAAGCTGACACGGGGTGTGGAGCCATCCTCCTGCAGCCAAAATCAGCTATGCAACCCCATCCGGATCACCCTCCAGGACCCACAAAAGTCTGATGAAGGGAGATATACTCTTGGAATCTACACCTCAGGCAGAGGTAACAACATGCAATATTTGAATATTCAGGTACTGCAAAAAGAGGTGCCCAGACAGACTATTGATCTCACCAAGGTGAGCCCTGTGAATAGGACTGTGCCCTCACAGGTCATCTATTTGGAACCTGACCGCCTGATTGACACTTTTGAAATTGAGACTGGGTATGCAGAAAAAAACATCTGGTTGGAATGGATGCTGTATACGGTGGCCTCCATGGAAATGAGTAACTGTATAGCATGTTCCACTGCCAGACCATCAATGGAAACGGTACCATTTAAACTGAACCAACAGAATGATGAAAAGGGACTGAAGTGCATGTTACAGTTGTTCCAACAAATAGTGCCTGTATCCAATTGTACTGCCCTTCACTATTTGTACCCACCAGTGCCAAGGATCCAACCACCCCAATTTATGATGTACCCGGATAACTTTACGTGCTTTAACCGTACCGGACAGAACTCAAGAATAAGTGTTGGGCAAGCACCTTATTGTTCGGACATTATACACGTGGGCAGTAAAGAATATCCAGACACATTGTTTTCCAAACACTTAGTTGGACGAGCAGATATCTGGTGGTATTGTGGAGGTAAACAAGTGAGACAAGTATTACCCTCACTGTGGGGTGGAATATGTACCCTGATCCAACTGGCTCAACCGTTTTATATATTGCCTGATAGAAGCGCTGGTATGATGTGGATAACCGAAGAAAACCTGAAGCGGGCCAAAAGGTCAGTTCCAAAGGGGAGCTTTTTGACGAATATACATTGATTCTATTGGGGTACCAAGAGGAGTACCTGATGAGTTTAAAGCCTGAAATCAAGTGGCGTCTGGATTCGAAACCATAATTTCCTGGTGGGTGACCATAAATAAGAATGTAGATTGGATCAACTATATCTACTATAATCAACAGAGATTCGTAAATTATACCAGAGATGCAGTTCAAGGCTTGGCAGAGCAACTGGATAGAACTAGCCTGATGGCTTGGCAGAACCGGATAGCTCTGTAAATGCTGTTGGCGAAAGAAGGAGGGGTATGCAAAATGTTTGGGACTGCCTGTTGCACTTTCATACCCAACAACACAGCTCCAGACGGATCTGTGACCAAAGCACTGGAAGGCCTCACTGCCCTGTCAAATGAACTAGTAGAAAACTCCGGTATTAATGATCCTCGGTCTAAATGGCTCCAAGACACCTTTGGTAAATGGGCAGCTTACATCAGAGGGATATTGATCACTGTTGGCACAGTCCTAACACTGATCATTTTGTTAGGATGCTGTGTGATACCATGCATCCGTGGATTGGTTAATAAGGTTGTTGACCAAGCTGTAACTTAACAATACCTAATAGAGACGATACCCCTCACTCAAGGAGAATCTAATTCTTCTCTTGATCATGACATTGATGATGTATAAAAACAAGTGGGTTAAAAGAAGCACCATGATGGTCCAGACCCCAACTCTTAACTATAGAAAGGACTATGACCTGAACCTTGCCTTAAGACCTTTGTCTAATACATTTATAAAAGGAGGGACTG
This sequence comes from Discoglossus pictus, assembly GCA_027410445.1. Lineage (NCBI taxonomy): Eukaryota > Metazoa > Chordata > Amphibia > Anura > Alytidae > Discoglossus > Discoglossus pictus. Next base: position 440,124,986 of record CM050163.1, on the reverse strand, counting down.
TTAGATATTAATTTCTTTATTATGAGTTTATTGGCTAAAAATATAATGATTATAAAAGTATATCAGCTTGTTTTTTCTTGTATCTTACTAGAATGTTCAAGAAGGTTATCTGTAGAAATGTTTAGGTAATATTCCTTTACCATCTGTTTCCTCTTCCTTTTATTTACCTTGCAACTGCTGACGGCAAATATCTATAGGAAGCCTTTATTTGTGATAAGGAATATTACGCTGAGTTAGACAGAAAAAGACACTTGCTTGCAAATATTTGTAGGCTAACTACTATGATGGTGTATTTAACCCTATTTTGAACAGTGCTATTATCTATGACGTGTTTTATGCTATATAATGGGCTCCCTGCCCAAAATTAAACTCAGAGATTATTCTGATGGCACTCTGACTTCTGTGCATTATTCTCTCTCATTATATCTTGGTACGTAGATATAATATTAGACACACATCAGAATACATGATTACTCACTAATCTGATCCTATCAATACCTTTCAGCTCTTTTGCATCTTTATTAATCTCCAATGGTTCCCTTTCCAAGATAGCAGTTCTGTAGCCAGTTTCTGTGATTTTTTTTTCACTGAGATTAAGAAATTTTGAAAGCTGGAAGAGCTTTGGAGACAGTCAATTATAGAATTCTTCATGCTTAGGGTAAGGATCAGAACATGGCCTTCAGACATATCTGATTCAGAATCCTGGCCTTTATGATAACAGTTAGTCGCCCCCTGAAGACTATTGTGGTAGAGTGTTCTGGAAACTCTGGATCATCGTTTGTAATAGCTGTTTGGTGCAACAGTGACAGTTGGGTAATGTTAATAAGGGATTCACTAAGAAGAGATGCTTTTCTCTTTGCTTTTGATGCTGCCAAATTATGTGTTCTACCCATTATTCTAGTCTTGCAGCAGTCATTTCTAGTCAAGTACTTTACTTTGAGGGCTCTTTAAAGGGATATGTAAGTGAGCTGGATTATGAATGCATCTGATAGAGGAGAATTAGTAGTATATGAAAACGTGTTATTTAGAAAAGTTCAGTTTACTTACAAAGTTATTTGCACAAAAGTCAAATCCAGCTGTTCACACCCACAGGACGCTTACATAAGCAGGGTTCACACAGGAAATACATCAGTGTACCCACAGGAAATACAGCAAGATACATATTTTGACCTTTTTGGTACAGAGCATAGAAAGTAACTGTTGCAGTTCTTGTACTGAGCACATCCTTGAAGCCACTGAGGTGAAGAATGATACAATGTATTAGCCGGATTCTGAATTTTAATGTTATGCTAATTTAGGTGGATTTATCTAGGGGTGTACACAATCAAATGCAAATGCCAATTTTAGGATATTTTCATGCAAAAAAAAAAATGTTTTCATACACTACTAATGCATTCATAATCCAGATCTCTTACATATCCTTTTAAGAATATAGCTTCTCAGGCTTTGCAGTTCGGTCACTTTGTGAAGGCAATTAATTTTTACATTTCTAATTTGGTCCTGTACTCTACAAATCAAAATTCTTCTTTCCTTCCTTTCGTTTTATGAAATTTAACTGATTTTTGATCATAACTACATCCAGGAAAAATGAGGCCAGTGATCTAAAAAGAAGAAGTACAGTTTCCAAACATTACAGACCCTTTTTTTCATAAGGAAAATAAAAACATGACCACAGAAATACAGTATATGGAAGGTGGGATTATGAAATCTTGATTTCTAAAGATGCAGCTAACCTGATTGTACTCCTGCTGATTTTTTTAATTTTTATTAAAAAAAATGTATTCTTATTATTTTTTTTTCTTGGCCCTATGCCTGAATCAAATATTTCATCTTATGTGGTAGACTCAATACTAAAGCAGTTGGCTGGCAGCCACATTGAGTTATATAATTTGTAGGGAATTGTTTCAGCATAGCAAACAAGGCCTACTGGGTTATTAATTCAACGTCAATTAAGTAATGTCAAACAGCTTTCAATCCCATAAGTCTGAATAAAAGAAATTGTGCGCACATCAATCAGCTACTCCGGGTCTAGTGTTATAATAAAACAAGTTTTTTTTTACATTAAGTATCTGGTAAATGACAGCCTTCTACAGTTCTGCAGCTAACTTATTACCACACTACTATGTGGATGAAGATCTCCAAAGGATTGTCTTAGTCCTATGGTACTGTTTAACATCCAGCTCCTGATAGATCACTTAAATTTAAAAGATATATGGCCAAGACGTGTCTCTGCAGAGCTCCTGCTCTAAAACATCCATTTGGGCTTATTAATCGCCCTAAACACCTAAAACTCACCTCAAAAAAGGTTGGGGGAGCAGGAGAGGCCGAATCTTAAGCCCCGTGGCACTCCGGGGGATCAACATTGGAGGCACAGAGGCCCACAAGCAAAGACGGAGGGAGACTGACACAGACAGCACTCCCAACCGCACCTCTGCTGGGAACTGCAGGGAGGAGAAGGCTGGGGAGAGCCTTGGCGATCCGGCGTTTTGGGGTCCGATTGGAGAGGCCAGGACAGGGTACCCTGTCTTTAGGAGGCTCAGCAGGGGCCTGGGGAGAACAGGCAGCGGCCATCTTGGCTACTTCAGAGGAGGGAGCTCCGGACCAGGCCCAGGAGAAGGGGATACCCCAAGGGAGCTCTAAAGGCTACCCAGAGACGTCCGGTGGCGGCTGGTTCCGGCCGGAGGGGTGCCAAGGGGCCTGAAATCAGCTGGAGCTGCAGCCCAAGGTGCAACAGGCCGCGGGAAAAGCCCGCAAAACGGGTGGCGGCCATTTTAAAATCCAGGCCTAGTGAAGAAGCCACAGCCTCTCTACACCCACGACTCCTGGGTCTCTAAGGGCAAAGATTAATAGCCTGGGTCTAAACTGTGAGTACTCTGCTATACTGCAGGAGTTTAGGCTCCTATATATGTCACATCTTCATTACAATAGATGCTCTGAGTACTACAGCTTATACAAGGCCTACAAGTAGCAACAGATACACAACACCCAGGAAGCAAACACAGATGCACAGACGAATGTGGTGACTGGCAAAGCAGTTTAGCACTACTACTCTGGGTTACGGCTTTAAGACCCTAATTAAAAATTGACAAGACCGCCACTCTCTACGAGCAATTTAACTACTCTAATTATCTATTAGATATTGCTCGCATGTGAAAAGAGAGAAATGCAGGCCTAGTATGATCCACAGGGGGAAACCTTGACAGATCATGGCTTAGCAACATATCAAGCCACAACTTGTAAAATAACAAACCGGAATCCTACTCTAACAGGAACACGTTTCTGGATCGGATCTGCATCTGTGTAGGAACTATAGCACGCCTTATACTGTGGAAGGTACACTAGAGTTCAATATGGGAAAAAGTAAAAAATCCCTCCCACTCAAGAGAATTACAGATTACTGCAAGCCCCCTGAAACTCCTATAGAAGTGAGATCTGACCTTTCAAAAGAGTCGGAGGGGGAGGATATCCAAAATGCACCCAGATGGATATAAAACTCTCCAAAAGCGCAATAGCACAAATTGAAAAACTGTTCCTAGCTTACACGACTAAAACGGTGGACGCAATCAGGAAAGACATCCAAGACCTGGGTCAAAGAACCCACCAACTTGAAGAAACAGTGGATCAAATAGTGGAAGCTCACGAAAGAGATAGGCGGGAGGCACATCACAATACGTCCCGTATAGCGGCTCTAGAGGACAAATATATAGATTTAGAGAATCGCTCGAGACGACATAACATAAGAGTGAGGGGTATACCAAGAGCGGTAATTAATTTGAAAAGATATATTATGGACTTGCTTGCTGTGATCTTACCTGAAGGGGCAATAGCAGATATTGATATAGAAAGAGCACACAGGGCGCTAGGAGCTACTAGAAATATGGATACCCCCAAGGATGTAATTGTTCGATTCTCCCGACAACAGTCAAGGGATCTAATTCTAGAAGCAACCAGAAAGATCTCGGATCTTAGAGGACCAGATGATGCTCAGCTTATGGTTTTTGCAGACCTCTCTCCGGTCACACTGGCCAAGAGAAGAGAAATGAAACCGGCATTGGGAATACTCATTCAACGGCATCCAATACCGATGGGGCTTCCCTTTTGCCCTGATTTTTCAGTATAAGGGAAAAACTCACACGACCCACAATTTGGAGGACTGCCAAACTCTACTGCAAATGCTACATATAATTTCCGATGGCGGAGATAGAGAGCCTGAAAGTCAAGGTGCGGCTTGGAATCGTCTCCCTAAGAGACAGTGGAACACGGTCCCTCATAAGAACAGAAATAGACCTAAGGAGACTAATACATTGGATGCCACAAAACCCCCAGAGAAACTCACCAAGACTCGGGGGGAGGAACTGAGGATTTGCCCAGAAATGGAAGGACTTGGATAATTAATAATTAAAAAAAGTAAAAGAGAAATTGCCTGAACCTTAAGTTAAAGAGATCCCGGAAACGTCCTGGTTGAGTCACGGGACTTATATTTCAGAACTCTTGTGTCCAGAGAGTTTTTTTAACCTTTAAAAAAATGTTCCTATTCACAGTTGTGATTTTTTGCATCTAGTTAATATGTTGCTAGTTATAATATTAGTTGATTAATCTGATATGTTGAAGAAATTCCCCCTCTCCTTAGTTGGAGTTTCTTTACCCCAAAGAAACCTATTACCCCTTCCTAACGGGGCTGTATTAGAGAATGGCAGGTCCATTAATCTCTCCCCTAGAAGCCAGGACAGACGACTGGCGTAGGAAGTTATGTGTATTAAAAGCAATGTTTATAATAGTATAACTTGATGACTGCAAAGATAATGATCTCCTTGTGAACTCCTCTAATGTTAACCTGACTCCTTATTATGTTTTTCTCCTCCAGAAGTACACGCTCGACTATCATCACCACAACAGCTTCAAGGAGCCTTTCGTCATGGCTCAAGCACCTCTTCGGTCGCCCCATCCATCCCGGCTGAAACTAAAACAAGGTAAGCAGATTAGACCAAACTATCTCAGGCTACAAGACAGAAATGACTAGGGTTATTAAGGATAAGTATAGTTTTTTAACACATAATGTTAAGGGCTTTAATTCCCAATTTTAAAGAAGGAAAGCCTTTCTGTACTACCAGACCAAGAAACCGTCGATAATATTTATGCAGGAAACGCATTTTGCAAAAAATCATATTCCTTCGTATTTAACCAAGGATTATCCCATATACCACTCTTCTACCCAACGGACCAAAAAAGCAGGAGCCACCATCCTCATTCACCGTAACTTTCCCTTTCAGATAGACTCCAAAATAATAGATAAAGATGGGCATTATGTCATCTTGCAGAGAACAATACAAGAAATTAAACTAACGCTGGTATCCTTTTATGCGGATACGGTGGCACCCCATAAAAGTCTACTACATATGTTGAGAAAGGTAGAATCTTATTCAGATGGTCTGGTGGTGATAGGGGGGGACTTCAATCTTGTTTTAGAGCAAGGGCTAGATCGCTCGAGTTCCCAGGCCACTAATAGATACTCGCAGAAACTAAAACAGATTAAAAAGGTATTAGACAGATTGGGCTTAGTGGATGCCTGGAGGGGACACCATCTTAATGGACGCGAATATACTTACTATTCTCACACGCACGGGACCTACTCAAGGATAGACACAATATTAGTGACCTCAAAGTTTTTTGACCAGACCAGGGGATCGGAAATTTTGGTATGCCCGTGGTCGGACCACTCAGCAGTTTCCTTGGATATGGACCTTGGTGGTGACGCAAAGACTCCATATTCCTGGAAAATAAATGAATGCATGCTGGCGGATCCGGCGCTAATGACACAGATAAAGAAAGAGATACAACAATATTTTGAACTAAATAATACCCCGGGATCAAATATAGGATGGGTGTGGATGGCCCACAAGGCCTATATCAGGGGGTCATGTATCAGGATGGCATCAGTTATAAAAAAAAACAGTATACGTCAGGAACAGGAACTCAATACAAAATTAAGAGATTTAGAGTTACAAAATCAAACACACCCCACCACCAGACTTCGCAATAGTATAGATGACGCTAGACTAGGACTAGATGCCTTGCTTTCGCACAAGACAGAGAGCGCCCTGAGACGGACGAATCAGCTGTTTTACTCCAAGGCTAATAAACCAGACTCATTTCTGGCACGGAAGCTTCGGACTAAAACAGCATTTTCTCGAATTCTGAGGATTAAATCTTAGACTGGTAGGATAACAGTGAGTCAAAGTGAAATTAAACACACATTCAGGGAGTTTTATAACTCAATCTATTCGACAAAGATAAACCCGAGCCCGGAAGCTCTCAGATCTTACTTGGATTCCTGCGATCTTCCTAAAGCCTCTGAGCAAGATCTAGAGGATCTTAATGCGGAAGTAGGTGTAGATGAGATATTAGAAACCATTAAAAGTCTGAAATCAGGGAAGGCCCCAGGGCCGGATGGCTTCACCAACTCTTATTACAAAATATTCGGGAATATTTTAGCCCCTTATCTTGGTTGTCTATTTAACGCCATACTAAATGGGGGACCTATGCCCCCGGAACTCAATAAAGCGAACTTGGTGGTTTTCCCTAAAGAGGGGAGGGATCCCCTGGAGCCGAAAAATTACCGACCCATATCCCTTATGAATGGGGACATTAAATTATTAACTAAAATTATAGCAAATAGGATGGCAAAGTTTCTCCCAACCCTAATACATAAAGAGCAGACTGGGTTCATACAACATAGACAAACGGTGGATAATATCCGAAGGACCATGAATGTAATACACTTAGCCTCCCAAAATAAGACGCCTCTTTGTGTATTGGCGTTGGATATGGAGAAGGCATTTGACACAGTAGAGTGGTCTTATTTATATGCGGTACTAGCTAAATTCGGTATTAAAGGAAACTTTATACGTCTTATCAGAACACTATATAAAAATCCTGACTACCTGGGACAGGAGAGGCAATGGTAGACATCCAAAGGGGTACCAGGCAAGGGTGCCCCCTGTCTCCACTGTTATTTGTATTGGCTATTGAGCCTTTAGCCCAAATAATAAGAGGCGAGGGGGGGATCGGGGGTCTGCAGATAGGTCACCACCACCTGAAATGCTCATTATTTGCAGATGATCTTTTATGCACTCTGACGGAACCTGTAAAATCTATACCTAAACTATTGTCTACGCTAAGGGAATTCGGGGCCATGTCAGGGCTACAAATTAATGAAGAAAAAACTGAGGCCTTGGGGGTAGGGGTTCCAGGGCCTATAATAGAAACATTAAAGGCGGCATACAATTTTCAATGGCCTAAAAATTCAATCAAGTACCTTGGAATTAATCTTACCAAAAATTTAGCGGGTCTATATAAAGCTAACTTCCCACCATTAATTAGACAGCTGACGGAGGACTTGAGGACCTGGTCTAAATACCAAATATCATGGACGGGACATATAACATCAATAAAAATGACAGTGCTCCCAAAAATTCTGTATCTCTTCCGAACTTTACCAATCAATCTATGTATGAGGGAAATAGATCAATTCCAGAATACAATATTTAGATTTATCTGGCGTAATAAACCACCACGTATCGCGAGGAAAACAATGTTCAGGAATAGGCAAAAAGGGGGACTTGTCCCAACTTGAGGCTTTATTTACAAGCAGCACGGTTGGCGTGCATTCCTGTAACTCATTCTAGTAAACTACAACCACTATGGACCTTTATTGAAAATTGGCAGATGAAACCCCATTCATGGGATACGGTGATCTGGGAGGTTGGAAAAATAGTCACGAGACACAAACATACTAACCCAATAATATCTACGACCCTCAAGACCTGGGATAGGCTTAAAAACTCGAGCAACTTGATTCCACCTCTATCACCACTGATGTCCTTAACATCCTTCCCCGAGTTTGGGGCCACTCTTAGCCCAAATTCTAGAATATGGTGGCAGACCAGCCCTTTAATGAGAATAGGAGAATGGTTTTCCACGGAGGCCCTGTTAACACATACCTCTATCATATCCCAATTTCAAATTCCGGAGAGGGAGTTGTGGAACTACCGGAAGTATAGACATTGGATCTCTTCGTTAGCCCATAGGTATGGGAATCCTAAACATGCAGGTTGGTCATCTATATGCGCAAAGATACCCTCAATGAAAGGCACCTTAGGTTACATATACTCCTACTTGACGGAGTTTCAGAATACACAAAAAACTAAATTTATGGTAAAGTGGGAGCAGGACCTAGGAAGGGAATTAGATGCCATAACCTTGAAAAGAATTTGTACTAATCTGACAAGAGGCTCATATACATACAGTTTTCTTGAAACCTCTATTAAGGTACTACACAGTACCTATTACACTTCCCAACGGATGGCAAAATTTAACAAAAACATAAATGGAGAATGCTTTAGGGGATGCAAAACAGAAGGGAACTTTTTACATATCTGGTGGACATGTCCCATAACACAAAAGCTGTGGGGAGAACTCTCTGACTTATTTACACAAATCACAAAAAGTAATATGAGACCCGAAATTGAAACATGCCTGCCAGGATTGAAAAATCACGATCTATCCAGAGAGCAGAATGAACTCTGGCAATTCTGGACCTTGGCCACTAAAAATTGCATAGCCAAAAATTGGAAAACTTCCACACTAACAATCAAAGAAATTATAACAAAAATAAATTATATAATGATAAATGAGAGAATAGCCAACTCATTACAGAACACAATGCCCCAGTTTACTAGCACGTGGTCTTCCTGGTTGATGTCCAAATATAGTATACAGATCTAGATTGGGATAGGATGGGACAAGTCAGTGGATGGTGGCGGCTGGAGAGGACGGGTGTTTCACATCTGGATGGAAGCTTTTGGAGTGATGATGAAGGAGCTCACAGGTACTGAATATTTTATATATGTTAACACAAGTAAGCATTAGCGGAGGAAGCTTAATGATAGGTAGATATTTTGTAAAATAGATAAAAGTAAGCATACTTAAGAATGCAGGATGGTAATCAAAAAGGAAAGTAAAAAGATAGGAAGTCTTTTTTCATCATAGAATAGAAAGTCGTATGGAACTCGGATTTTAGATGGTCCAGGTCAATATGGTTAGGGAACTAGGAGCCTATAGTTCATGTTTATTCTTATATGGTCTATCCATACCATTTTACTAAAAACTTTGGATATTTACTAGACCATGATTGCATAACAGGCTAAGGAGGACAGGATGTCTAGACTTTCGTATATTTCTGATCTGTTCTTCACTCTCTTTATGCTTATGTTTTATTGCTGTATGAGAGACTTTTCTATGCTATACTAAATTGTTGTATAAAATTGACTTGTCCTAAATAAAATATTAATTATTAAAAAAAAAAAAGATATATGGCCTTCTCAGCATACTATAGAAAGAGATCACACTTTCTATTCCCATCCTCATAATTCATTTTTCAGAATGGATTAAATCCTCACAACAGATACCTTTGTCGTTTAAGTAAATGTCCTATGGCAAATATCTTAATTTCCCACTCTTTTAGTGGAGATTACCTGACACTCAGTCTAGCTCGGATCATGGCTGAAATCCCACAGAAACTATCAATTATGCTCAATACATTGCTTCATTCAAGTACCCTTCCAGTTTAGAAGTACATATCCCTTTAGCTCCCCACTAATGTTCACTGAAGGCAATCAATGTACAATTGTTTTCCTCTTGGGCAAAGAAAAAAATTAAAACAAAAAAACAAGGTACCACAATGCTCACCATTATGTGATAGTTTTACTATTTGTTTAGGGAATTGTAATGTACATTTTAGTGTCTTTGATACCAAGGGGTTGTCATTGTTGTATCTATAGATAACAGTGCAAGGTATTCACCATCACATGTCAATGGACAGGTATGTATACTATTCTGTACAAAATTGGGTGAACTAGTGACATTCCTCCTAATTAAGTGAGGCACATACATCTTTTCAATGCCTATAATGGTGATACTTTGGCTGTTTCCAAGTGTTGTCCACACCTCACTGGTGCATAATGAGTAAACAATTCTCTCTGTAATAAGTATGGTATATGTATGGATTTCATGTGCTTGGACATACTCTGTGCTTAACAGTAGCGTATCTAGGGGGGCGGAGCGCCCCGAGTGTCACCTCTTTGGGGGCAGCAAAATTGCCCCCACCTGCCTTGCTTTCTACCGCACGTGGCTCTCATTCCCCTTCCCCAGGTCCCCTGCTTCCTGCTTGTGTCTGCTAGCAGGGGAGGAGACAGCAGATGGAAGAGCCTGTAGACCGGCTGCAAGGAGCAGGAGGTAAGAGACGGGGAAAGGGATGGGGGGAGAGAAGGAGACATGGGTGTAGAGGCAAGGCGAAAGAGGGAGAGCGATACGAAGAGAGAGGTAAAGAAAGAGGGAGACAGAGAGGGAGAGAGCGAGAGAAGGTTGGAATGAGAGGGGAAAGAAAGAGGGAGGACAGAAAGAGAGAGAGAGAGAGAGAGAGAGAGAGAGAGGGAGGACAGAAAGAGGGAGAAGGGAGAAGAAGAGAGGAGAGAAAGAAAGAAAGAAAGAAGGGAGAAGAAGAGAGGGGAGATTGGGAGAGAAAGGGAGAGGGAGAGAAAGAGAGGAGGAAAAAGGGAGGAAGAGACAGAAAGAGAGGGGAGATGGAGAGAGAAGGGGGAAGTGTGAGAGTATTCCAACATGATAACAACCCCAAACACACCTTCGCATGATGACCACTGCCTTACTAAAGGTGATGGACTGGCCAAGCATGTCTCCAGACCTAAACCCTATTGAGCATCTGTCGGTCATCCTCAAATGGAAGGTGGGGAGTGCAAGGTCTCTAACATCCACCAGCTCCGTGGAAGAGGACTCCAGTGCCAACCTGCGAAGCTCTGGTGAACTCCATGCCCATGAAGGTTAAGGCACAGCTAGAAAATAATGGTGGCCACACAAAATATTGACACTTTGGGCCCAATTTGGACATTTCCACTTAGGGGTGTACTCATGGTTTAGACATTAATGGCTGTGTGTTAAGTTATTTACACTTACTTTACATTGTAGCAGAGTGTAATTTCTTCAGTGTTGTCACATGAAAACATATAATAAAATATTTAAAAAAATGTGAGGGGTGTACTCACTTTTGTGAGATTATATATATATATATATATAAATAAATAAATATTTGCACTGGGGGGGAGGGGGGCGGCAAAAGCTTTGGCTACGCCACTGGTGCTTATAACCGGAAGAATAGCTGTACCTAACCCTTCCTCGGAATAGGCAAGATGTAAAGTACTTATTATAAAGTTGAACTGTCCTCTTGATTACCTTATTATAAGTTGAAGAATTTTGCAGCTTGTTTTCCATTATCTGATTGTCTTCAATCCTTGAACCACTGCCTGCATTTTCCTTATTTTGGTCCAAAGTTGCTGTACAAAGACTTGAACTAAAGATTCATGGAACAAATAAGTAAGAATAAATAAAATACAATACTGAAAAAGGTTTCATTCTGTAAAACTTGCCTAAAAACTGTCCCTGAAAAATCGGACCTATTGACTATGTTCCCGTTTCCCCTTCTATGCACCAGTTGATAGAAGATAAAAACACTGTATAGTTCTCTTATACCTAATTAAACTTGGTGGGGTGAGCAAGCAGTACATGACTTCTTAAATAAGATTCTAGATTGTATACTATCAAAATTATAATGAAGAAAGGTCATATAATAGAAACATTCATATACAGAGTCAAGTCACATTATTATGACCCACGCCTACTTTTGGCGTCAGTAGCACGTTGCCAATTAAATATGGTACTTGTCGTGAAATGGCTTGGTGGGTATATAAGGTGTCATGTAGGCATTCTGCAAAATATCAACTAACACTGTCATGGCTAAAATATGCAATTTATCTGACTTTGAAAAAGGGATAATCAATGGCTTTCGGGCCACGGGTGACAGTATGTCTGAAACAGCATAGTTGAACTATTTGAGTGCTGCTGTGGTTAATGTGTACCGTGACTGGACAAATAGCACCATTGCAAACAAAAACAGCATGGAAACTGCGGAACACCATGTGCCATTGATGTCAGAGGTGAACGCCAGCTGCAAAGGTGTATGAGGGCCAACCAACATGCTGCAGTGGAGCAACTTACTGTCCAAATGAGCCAGACATGTGTTCAAAATAACAGTACAGTAGCCTTCCCTAATGAGTCACATTTTCTGCGCCATCTACTGGATGGACCTTGGCATGTTAGGCATGAAACCTCCAAGAACAAACACTCGAAAACCATTGTTGGAAAAACACCACTGGTGGCAGCAGCGTTATGGTCTCGGTCCACTCATACCTCTGGAAGGCACTCTCCACCGATTAGGTTATCTATCCATCAAGTACACCCATACATGTTGAATGTCTTCGATGGAGTGGTTGGGACCTTCCAGCAGGACAGTGCAACATGTCATACAGCCAAAATTGTCCGAGAGTGGTTGGAGGAGCAAGACGAACACTCCCAAGTACTTCCCTGGCCTCCAAATTCCCTGGAACCCATCAAGCATCTGTGAGACCACCTTGAAAAAAATGTTCGCTATATGTATCCTCCACCACGCACTCTTCAGCAGCTGTCGGATGCACTTTCCAGCCTCTTACAGACTCACTCCCATGCCAACTAGCTGCTGTCCGTGCTGCACATAATGGTTATTCAAGATATTAGCTGATGGCCATAATAATGTGACTTAACTTTGTATCCAGAAAAAGAGGAATAGAATAACTATGATTTGAAGTTGGAAGGAGGGCAAGATATGCTCACTAGCAGGCAGTAGCAGATGTTATAAACATTTGTTTCTGAACAGCCTGCCCTTGGACCAGTGAAGTTTCTGAGACCTTATCGGATTGTCCTCAGTGATAAACCATTATATTTAGCATCAGAAGTAATCATAGTTATAGAGAGATTATGGAGGAAATTTTCTGCAGTTGAGTCGTGCTCTAACAAATCAGTGCAAATCTAGATGACCATTTAGTATGGCACATACTAAATGTTCACAACTGGACTTTGGTTTGGGGGGGGGGGGGACAAGGGGAAGCCTTGTTAAAGATCTGACCAGCTTACAGTGTCCTCAGCCAGAGCTAAGTCCAAGTGGGACCATTTAAACTTAACCAGAACTGTTATAATAAAAGTCTAGTTAATTTCCTTAGACAGTAGGTGTGACACCCAAGAGTGCATAAGACTTTTGGGACTAGTGAATAGTGAGGGATGCTGGACTGACATGGGTTAACTGTGCAAGTGTTGTGACTGATGACACCTTGGGAGGCTGGGAACAAAGGGAAGTTTAAGAGGATTACTCAGCCTGGTTCCTGGCAAGCAAGGGGTGATCGGGGGAATGACATCAGAGGTTGTGTCTTATTTTGATTGCGTGATGTTTTGTATAAAATATAAAGGAGTTGCTCAGTGTACTTGCCATTCTTGAGGGAAGGAAGGCTAGAGCTAAATCACTGGCTGGTATCCATAAATTTCTCCTGCCAGGTTCTATCTTAAAGGGACCTACGTCTGCTCCTGTTGTTCCTGTATCCTGATTCTGTCACCTGGAGAAGTCAGCTTGGCACTGACATTTCCAACGCATCACAATCTAAAGGGTGGTCCTGTAAACTGGAAACAGGGCGGTTTTAGGGTGTACTTCACACCTGGTGGTAACCAGGTGCAGCCTGGACAGGAAATCCCTATCCCAGAGGAGGAAGGAAATAATCTGCAGACTTCGCAGAGGCAAGGGAGTTGACCAACCACAGAGTGCATCAGTGTTCTAGCAAGATGGCCAACAAACACTGAGGAAAAATGGTTCTTTATATGCCACCCGCAGCACAAATCAGACTTTTCACAGAGGCCATTAAGAAGAAACTGCAACTGATTCAGGTTGGAAAGACCTGACATGACATACTTCGGACAGCCTTAATATGCTTTTTTATACAAAAATGGACACCTTCCAGCAGAACAATTATATTAAACTAGCGAATTGCCCGTCAAAAAATGACGGCAATGACATTGTAAGGTAGCTAATGCTGTTTAGTGTGTAATAATGAAATATATAATACATTACTAAATGAATATACTTTACCTATTTTAAAGCATTGTGTGGAAGAGCTGTCAATGTGTTTTGATGTTGCTGCAGCATTAGTGGTGTGGAGCTGCTGTGTAAGCATGCTGAATGTGTGCAGTGTAACACTGTGCGTGCGCGAGACCAAACCGTTAGCGTAGTCGTGTACTTCCGCATTGGCGTAAAATGGCGAGTAATGTGTGGTATACGTCTGTATCGGAATATCCGTAGGTGTTTTGTGGTGTTTTGCGAGTTTCTTGTGGTGTTTTGCGAGTTTAGAGTGCTGTAGCCTCGTTTTCGTTTTTTTCTCTCGCTTAGATTTTTTTTTAGTCTCTAAACTGTTTTATTTCAAGTAAAATCGAGGTGTAAGTTGTATTTTTGAGGTCCTGGGTGCTCCCTCTTGGTGTAGGTAAGGTTTTTATGTATGTGCTGTGTGTATGTATTGTGTTTTACATTTTGTAATGTTCGCGAGTTGCGTCCGAGTGTTGCGAGGCCGTAATGTGTGTGAACGTGTGTCGTATGTTGTTTGCGAGTGTCGTAATGTGTGTGTCGTGCTGTTTGGTTTGCGACGTAAAGTTTGCGAGGGTCGCAGTTGCTGGCATGGAGCGCCTTCGGCGCTCCATGCCAGCAACTGAGACCCTCGGCCACTGCCCTCGCTTTGCGAGGGCCGCAGCTCGCTATGCGAGCCCGCAGCGTTAGCAACAACTCGTACGCTCACAACTATATATGTGATAGATCCAGCAGGAGTTGGAACTGGAGGCAGAGTTTATCGAACTACTGGATGAGGTATCTATGGAGGGGCTTTGGCTGCCCAGCTGGGGGTAACTGTGCCAGTTGGACAGGGAGGAATGCACCCCTAGGATCAGAGGTGGTGAGACTACCCTAGGTCAACAGTTGTTTTGCCATCAGAGGGCTCTAAAACTTCAAGGGGTCAAGGGAAAGAATATCATGGATTGGTGGGAGAACTCTAGCCCTGGGGTTTTAAAAATGAGGAAGACCACTATCATGCAGTGGTTTGACCCAAAGGAAGAGGAGCCTATGCCTGAATTCAGTGGATAATGTTTTATGTTTGGGAGTGGGTGTTCATCCACAGACCTTAACCCTGGACCAGCTAAGAGACTACATGAAACATGAAGCTCAAGCTCTGGAGACGGCCCTGGGTCCACCCATCACACCTCCAACCGTAGCAACACAGTATGAGACTCAAGCTGGATTATCTGGCCAAGGGGAAGGCCTGGGGGAGCTACCATGCTCTTGGGTTCTTGAATGAACAAAATGTTGACTGTGCCGTGGAAATTGACTGTGAACTAGGTGGGGACTGTGAACCTAGCATAGGGCTCCTGTAGATAACTACTGCCCAGGATCCTGTCATCGACCATGGGGAAGCCAAGGAAAGCCGCTATGGGACATTGGCAGACCAGGTGGCACAGCCATATCCACTTGGTGGGGATGCCATTGCTAATGAGAAGGATGACCCAGGGAGAGTGTTTACTCTTTTGGAAGGGGAGGAAAGGCGCATTGGCCACGGTTTTTGGAGGGTGGGCTGGTGATTGCACCTTTAAAACTGAAAATGTGCCTTGCATTGCTCAGCAAAGGTGAAGAGGGAGGGATGGAGAGAGGGAAAGAGAAGGAGAGAGGAGGAGAGGAGAGAGAAAAGAGGGGAGAGAGAAAAGAGGGGAGAGAGAAAAGAGGGGAGAGAGAGCGACAAAGAGGGAGAGAGAGAAAGAAAGGAGAGGGAGAGAAAGAGAAGGAGAAGGATGGAGGGAGAAAGAATTGCAAGTTGCACATGAGCACTCGAATTGTGCGGTGAAGGGAGAGGTAGGGCGAGAGAGAAGGAGAGAAGGAAGGAAGGAGAGAGAGTGAGAAGGAACTGAGGGAGAGAGAGAGATAGGAGGAGGGTGAAAGAAGGAGAGAAAGAGGGAAGGAGAGAAAGAGGGTAGGAGAGAAAGAGGGAAGAAGAGAAAGAGGGAAGGAGAGAAAAAGGGAAGGAGAGAGGAGGGAAAGAGAGAGAGAGAAGGAGGGGAGAGAGAATAGGAAGGAGGGATGGAGAGGAGAGAGAGAAGGAGAGAGAGAAGGAGAGAGAGAAGGAGAGAGAGAAGGAGAGAGAAAAGGAGAGAGAAAAGGAGAGAGAAAAGGAGAGAGAGAAGGAGAGAGAGAAGGAGAGAGAGAAGGAGAGAGAGAAGGAGAGGGAAAGAGAGATAGGAGGAGGGTGAAAGAAAGAGGGAAGGAGAGAGAGGAGGGGAGAGAGAATAGGAAGGAGGGATAGAGAGAAGGAGAGGAGAGAGAGAGAAGGAAGGAAGGAAGGAAGAGAGAGACAGGGAGAGAGAGAGAGAGAGAGACAGGGAGAGAGAGAGAAGGAGGGAGGGGGAGAGAGAGAGAAGGAGAGAGAGAGAGAGAAGGAGGGAGGGCGAGAAAGAGAGAGAGAGAAGGAGGTAGGAGGGGGAGAGAGAGAGAGAGAAGGAGGGAGGGGGGGAGAGAGAGAGAAGGAGGGAGGGAGGGAGAGAGAGAGAGAGAGAGAAGGAGGGAGGAAGGGGGAGAGAGAGAGAAAGAAGGATGGAGGGGGAGAGAGAGAGAGAGAATTGCGAGTTGCACATACGCACTCACATTGCACGGCGAAGGGAAAGGAAAGGAGAGAGAAGGAAGGAAAGAGAAGGAAGGAGGGGGAAAGAGAGTGAGGAGAGAGAGAGATAAGAGGAGGGAGGGAGAGAGAGAGGGCGCAGAGAGAGAGAGAGTATACAGAGAGAGGGTGCACAGACAAAATACTTTATTTTAAGACAATAATCCAATCAGAAGGCGCTATTGCCTTCAGACAATCAGAATGCCAATCAGAATGTTGTAACTGTCAATCAGATTGCAGCCAATCAGAAGATGCAGATGCTTGGAGCCAATCAGAAGGTGCCTTTTTATTGAATTAGAAATGATTGACAGTTACATCAGCCAATCAGAATGGGATATAGGGGTGTATCTCATTCTGGTTAGCTCACAACTTTGCGCCTTCTGATTGACTGAAATATGAATGACAGCGTTTTCAGCCAATTAGAAGGTGCCAATTCTAAATTTTAGCGGAGCATGCACTGGAATCCTCATTTGCGGCTGGGAGCTCCTCATGGGAGGAGCTCCGTTAGTTTTTTTTAAACCGGTGGGTTTATTTTTGGAGGGGCCCTGTCTGCGAAGACTTCGAGGAGGATGGGGGCATTGCTGGATGGACATTTTTAAATGGTGACTGTACTATTTAGAATATATTGTTTTATATGTTGTATTTATTTATTTACTAATTGTAATGTTTCTTTTGTCCTAGGTGTGCCGGACCTGGGGTCATTTATGGAGGGCCCTTGTCTAGTGAAGAATCCCAGAAAACCATTGTCGCTGGAGGCGCATTTGGGCAAAGTATTATGGTTATGGTATTATGATCTTATTTACCCTATTCTAGTTTTAGTAAGGCGGTTTGTTTTAGGTGTAATTATAGGGTTCTTATTGTATATAATGTATGTTTTTTATTTTACTGTAATGTCTTTTTTATTTTCTGTAATTCTAGTTTTTTTTTATTTTATGTAAATTAGGTTTTTTATTTTATGTAATTCTAGTTTTTTTTGTGTAATTAGTGGGGTAATAGGGATTTTATTAGGGTGTTCGGTAGGTAGTGTAGGGGTTATTAGGGTAGAGGATAGTTAACAGGGTAAAGGGGGGTTAATAGTGTAGAGGGGGTTAATAGGGTAGGGGTTTATTGGGTACAGTTAGGGTTAATGGGGTATAGTTAGGGTTAATAGTGTAGTGTAGTGCTTAGACTTTGTGTCATGAGGGACCTGGAGATCAGTCATTAAACCTATAATTACGGTTTTGTTGAATAATAAGGTGCACAGACATGTGTATAAGAGAGTTACTAAGTGCCTAATACTTGCAGTTTGCAGTCAAAACACCAGTATAATTAGACCCTGCATGGGATAAGATCTGCACATTTCCCTCTCCTGGTCCCGATAGTCCGTTTTGCTCTGAATAAGAGCTTCCTCTGGGGTAAATTTACTAAAAATTTGGGCCTGAGTTGCTTCTGCGTTTCGTGATCAAGAGGGGGAGTGTCACATGACGCTTAATCCATGACAAAGCAATATCTCTTGAAATTCCATTAAGCCTTTTAATTCTGCAATGGACTTGTGTATTTTTTCATGAAGTTTTCACACATATTTAATTTAAATTTGTTTGACAAAGATATTGCATGAGGTACATTACAAAATATGCTAATTAATGAGAACTGTTCCATCATATGCCTTGGCATTTGACATAGTGCTGCTTCTTCTAGACATCCCATTCAGTATCTGAAGTTTCTATGTCGCGCAGCTAATTGAAAGGTATCATTCACTGTGCGTAAATGTTCATAACTTTGTGCACCAGGAACATTTTGAAGGAGTAATCTTAAATAAAACATTCAATGTCTCTTGGACTAACAGTAGAAATGCGTGGGATAATTTTATTGCCACTCCTTTTTATTTTTCGCCATGCCCCATTGATGTAAACATAATGATATGGAATCTCAATGTATAAGAATTTCCTTGCCTCAGTGTTGTTACAATTTACTGTAAGCCAAGCTTCAAGTGTTTCTCTTTTTTCATTTTGGGCCAGGGCATCCCCAGCATGAAAGTAAACTAATTGTCTTTGTGGCAAATGTACAGCTAATTAATAGACGGCATGTGAGCGATCATGCATTTCAAATTTTAGAAGACGCCATATTGCTTCTGGAGTACTTGCATACCGAGCATCTAGAGAACATGAAAGTTCATCATGTAAAATTGGATTATCTTGTTTGTTTTGTGCACCTTGCACAACTACAGTTGCTGCTTCATATCCTTTGTAAATATATTTATACACGCATTTTATGGATTTGATCGTATTGCAAGCTTCCACATTTATGTGTGCATTGTACTTCATAAGCAAATGTGGATAATCAGGAATAACATATCGATTATTTACAATTTTCCCCTGAATAATTGCAGTTTGTCCTTCTCTTCATCTATACAAAAAGGTAACCATCACAATTTGCATAAGTTTGCACTCTAAATTCTTTAGGGAATTCTTTGGTGCATTATTTTTCATACATGGTGATTGTGATTTTATATCTCCACATGGCTCATGAATCATGCGATGTGTTACAATTTCATAAAGTTTGGAATGTTTTTCTGGATTTGGTAGTTCAGCAATAATAACTGAATCCACTTTTTCAGTCGTATTCAATTTATCTTTTTCTTGGAGTATTAAAAGTATGTGTGCATGTGGAATTCTTCTTTTTTGAAATTCAATAGTATAAACACAAGTCACACATTTCCAAAATAAATGTGCGATGGTTATGTCATGTATTAATGCGGTTAGTTTTGTTTTGAAAAAACTCCAGCCACTAAATCTGGTGGATCAGCTTTCCAGTTTTCACCTATCTCTGGCCATTGTGGATTACATGTGAGTGTAATAAATAAATCTGGTTTCCCAAATGTAGTAACAATAGGCATTGCATCATTGTATCGTATATTGTGAGGAGATCCATGGAAAGAAGATGGCAAATTGATGGCTCAGCCAGCTGTTTGTAGCCAATTCAGCTACATAATTCATCAGTCCACAATATTGTTCTACACGAAGCTTATTTTGTTAAAATTTGATAAAATTTAAATCATTTGCTTCGACTTGTAGATATAAATCAATGATCCATTGTTGTGTGAGTTTTCCGCCATATGAAATTGGATTAAATTCATCGCTAATAGCAGTTTGTGCCACTTTATATTCCAGCAGTGAAATATTGTTTCTAACACAAACTTTACTATTTGTATAACTTTCCAGTATTAATTTTGGTTGCCATCCTGCCTCTCCATTTGGGAAAAAAATAAATAAATCGGATCCAAATTACTATTTAAGATATTTGTTTATGAAAGGTTGCTCTTGATTTCTGGGATATATTCTAATATCACACTGAAATGGGGGTTCCCCATCGTAAATTTGAAAAACCATGGCAACCTCATTCGATGTTGGTAAATTATAATGTTGTTGATCACAATGGCGATCTCTTTTAAAAACCATATTGACTCTTGGCATTGGCAACTGATTTTGTTCAGCATGACTCATTTGTTCTCTTTCTACTTATGCTAATTTTTTGTATGCTTGACTATATGGGTTTTTGGCCATAATGTTATCAAGCTCTTTAAAAACTGGGGCTAAGCATTTTTTATTTTCTGAAAGTGTCATATGTTGTTCGACTGCTTCCATTGTAACTAGGACATATAGTTGAGCAAATGTGTAAATGTGAAGTATGGTGGTAAATTTGGCCTTGTACTTTAAAACATCAAGGGCCATGCCCTTGCACATTTTCAGCTAATGTTGCACCCATTGAAGTAAGTGAAATTGCAGCGTTATAAGACCTGATGTTTAGTTTGAAATTTATATAATTTGGAAATGTAGGATCATTCATTATACTTTGTAAATATTGTGGAAATGGGTGTCTTTCTGGCAGTCTTACCTTTCCTTTCTGACAGCAACTATTCAACTCACCATCTCTTGGTCCTTCCTTTTGAAAATGATACGCCCCACAAAACTGACAAACAACATTTAACAAATCTCAATTGTGAGTCTCTACTGTTAGAGATGTAAAATAATGGACCATCATGAGAACATATATCACTACTACTTTCTATATCCACATTACTCTCATTACCAGATTTTTCACATGCATTGTGTTTATCACTTTTGTTTTTTATTGGTAGCTTCGTCACGCTGAGTTTTTCCTTTTGCAAGTCTCTCACGGTCTTCTTTTCTTAACCTTCTTGAAGTCACGGGTGACTGTCGATCTCTCCATCTTTGTTTGCGTTCCCTTACCAACCGTTGTTTGTCTTTGATATTTTTTGCGTTTTCTGCCATTGTAATCTGGAATTATAAATGTACATTTTATTTTTGTCTTTTTTTTTTCTTTCAATCTTTTATTAGAGAGCAAACAATGGCAAACATGACATTACTAATATGTTTATTTTGCTTACCTGAAGTTGTAATCTATTAACTTCTTTTCCACTTCTGATGGTATTTCAATTGTGTAAGCAAAATGTAAGTGTCATCATCTGTAACCTGTGTTCTTATCCAATTAATATATTTGCCAGGTCTAAACAGCAGTTCAGCAAGTTTTTTTTTGGTTGTTTTATTTCAATTATTAGCTAATTCATGCTATCTCAAAGTATTAAATTAATAATCTCGGACGCATATTCACTATCATGATTCTATTCTCTATTATATATATATATATATATATATATATATATATATACTTTCATTAACCCACAACCCTCAACATTAATTGATGCACATCTAACTTTTAATCTATGTAGTTATTAATTAACTTGCTCTGATCCTTTTTTTTTTCTTGCGTTATCCTTACATTTTTATTAAATTCTATAACTATTAAATAAATTAATATACTATAACTCTGATCTCTAAGTAGTGGCAGGTTAAATCATGCAGAGCTGACAAGTCTTCATCCACGTCCACTGTAGGCAACAAAGTCTCTGAAACGGTCTTTTGCAATTGTCTTTTCAAATTGACAGAGAGCTGATTCTGTAAAATTAAATAAAAACAATTATTAATTCTTTCTTGAATAACAGCCTCCTATATTTTTCTTTAATTTAGTTTTTTTTTCTGTTTAAATAGATCCATTATAACTATATGTCTTTTTTTTATTTTATATTTTATCAAGCAACAATTTCCTTTCTTCCGAATATTGCTATGATTAAAGTTTGATCCCTTTTTTTTACTTTTAAAATTAAATTCTATTATTCTATAATGTGAAATTAATTATACTTTACCTATTCTCTGTTATTTTCTGTAATCCAAATCCTAAAGAGCTAACAATCTCTCTTCATAAAGTACACTGTTCATCACCTGAGGAAAAAGGGAGAAACATCTGGAAATTTTCCAGTATATATATATATATATATATATATATATATATATATATATAGCCACAGTCGCGAGACAAAACCGGCGGGAAACACACTGCACATGCTCTATTTTGCGTTGTAGCTGCAATTTGTGGCCTATGGCGTGTCTGAAACCATTTGCGTGCTTGGTTAATTCATCAATTCGCCCAAGGCCTAAATGTGCTTTGGATTTACGGGCTTGAACAAATTTTACGTCTTTACAGGCCACCATAGCATAGCCGTCTTGTGACTGTTCGGCTCATTGCAGCCTAAAGTCCTACGTTCCTCGCGAGGAGCGCCTGTGGCACTCATCGCAAGCCCTGCAATGAGCGCCTGTGGTGCTCATCGCAAGGCCCATAGGACTTAGGCTGTTATGAGCTCATTGCGAGTTCTGCAATGCGAGTTCTGCAATGCGCGCCTTCGCCGCCCATTGCAGGCTAAAATCCAACGTGCATCGCAAACCCTAGAATGAGAGGCTGCGCTTTGCAATTGCAATTTTTGACATGGCGTGACCGACAATCCGCAATTACCACAACTATATATGTGCTATGATTCCAAACCACTTAGGCAGTCCCACAAATAAAAATATACATTTGCCACAACCTCATCACATCTGACATTTAGAATCAGAAGGATTACATTTTAATGTAACAAAAGCATGTAATATGCATAATGTAATATTTTACAAGACATTTTACAATGACTACTTAAAGGGACAGTGTCCTTTTAAGTACTTGTTCCAAATAAATGTGTTTTCACTTGTGCTATATCAGTTACAGCATTATCTATAACTTTCGGCATTTTTTATATAAATTTGATGAAGAATAATCGTTTGAGGCATTTGTCCATAATAATGTATCTATTGTTTCTGTTTCCACTATATTCTAATTCAACTATGTCATCTTAAACTGGGACTCCTAATGGGAAGAATCGATTACAGAAACACAATTGAATTGTCCTGCTACATGAGCACATAGTATCTTCTAGTCAGCATTTTGATTGCTAAGCCCATTAGCATGAGAGGTGCAAATAAAAACAATTCCTATACTTTATAGTTGTTTGCCATAAACTGAGAATCCAGATAAGACATTATGCACATAGAGAAGATATGAAATCAGAAAATTGCATAGTTAAGCTAAATGTGTTTAGGAACATGAAAAAGACTAAATAACCCAAAACAATATCTCTCTACATATCCTTCATATTAATCAACTAGAATAATTTTGAAACAAATACTATGGAATCCAAAGCTAATGCTATGTGCTTGGTATAGGAGTAGTTCAATGTACCTTATTATGTCCTGTGATCTTTGAGAGAATACACCACTTTCTGATTCTGCTAATGTTGCAAGAATACAATTTGCTTCAAGGATTTTGTCATCTATGCTGAATGCAATTGGTCTAGATTAGAACAATGTGAATGTTTTTTAATAACAATATTTGAAACGCATCTTGTTAATGCTAATTAATAATTACAATACACAAATATTGAAAATTATATTAAATCATGAAACCTACTTTCCAGGATGGCCAACATGGACAGAAATATGTGTGTTGATTGCCTCTGCTAGTGCCAAAAAGCCCTAAAAACAACCAACATCATAAAAATAAACAATTGCTCAATTGAATAGGGTCCTTTGTTTTTATGCATTTTCATAACCATTCACACAAATTCCACCTAAAATGTTTTTAATGTGGAGTTAATTTGTAAAATGTCTCTTCTGGAGAAGAAACAGCTTTAATTAGATTATTTGATTTATATGCTGGCCAAAGCCACTTTTCTAATTTAGAATGGAAAATCCGACACACCGCAAAATAAACACTGTAGCACAATATTATCTATTATTCATAAACATACAATATTGTAAGTTACCCGGAGTTCCTTGAGGCAAAAAGTTACTTCTGAATCAACTCCAACTTGGAAATAGTCAAATTCATCTGGACTGAGATGTATTTCAGTATGCATTGCCTTTGAAAAAGCTACATAAAACAAAATATGTAAAGTATTATTTTATTTATAAAATACTAACATAGTAGTCCATGGTATACAATAAAGTATACAATCAAAGCAAACTGATATGCATTGTAAAATAATTGTTACAATGTATATCAGTTTGCTTTGATTGAAAAAAGTACATACTGTTACTCAATTCTTGTTACAATGTGTATACACTTACTCAATGTATCCATTAGTACATGGAAGGGTTGCAATAGGTGTTTCAGATGAACCTATTATGACACCAAAAGTGCTTTACAAAAATTAATTCCTACCCGTTTACTATAAAAAAATGCACAAGTCACTTATTTTTGATTATTATTTTGTTTGCTTTTATTTATTTGCATGCCTCAAAAAAAAATTACAGCATCATTAGTTTTTGAAGGATGAAATAAAGGCTTTATTGTATTTATATTTAAACAACAACATGTCTGCAAATATTGATGCTGGCACCCGGTTTATGCTAATGCCGTGACGTCACACGTGCGCCACGTCATTATCATATACCGGGTGACAGCACCCGGTATATGCTAATGACGTGGCGCCCATGTGACGTCACGGCATTAGCATATACCGCGGGCCAGAACCCGGTATATGCTAATGACGTGACGCGTGTGTGAAGTCACGGCATTAGCATATACCGGGTGCCGGCACCCGGTATATGCTAATGACGTCCCGCGCATGTGACGTCAGATGCGCGCAACATCAAGACCCCGAAGAAGCGGAGGCCAGAGCAGGTAAGTGAGGGGAGGGGGGTTATTTAGAGGGGTAGTATAAGGGGGGGGGTTAGAATGAGGAGGGGGTTGAGGATGAGGAGGGAGGTTTAGGAGGGGGTTGAGGAGGGAGGAGGTTGAGGATAAGGGGGGGGGGTTGAGGTTGAGGAGGGAGGTTGAGGATGGGGGGGTTGAGGTTGAGGAGGGAGGTTGAGGAGGGGGTTGAGGTTGATGAGGGGGTTGAGGATGAGGAGGGGGGTTGAGGATGAGGAGGGGGGTTGGGGTTGAGGAGTGGGGTTGAGGAGGGGGTTGAGGATGAGGATGGGGGTTGAGGAGAGAGGTTGAGGAGGGATGATGAGGAGGGATGATGAGGAGGGAGGCTGAGGATGAGGAGTAGGGTTGAGAATGAGGAGGGGGGGAAGAGACACCGGGAAGGGAGAGCTGGGAGTAGTGACACGGGAGAGGATGACACAGAACGCACAAAAGGGACACAGGGGGCAGCACATTTCCCACCCTCGGCTTATACTCGAGTCACTCATTTTACCCAGTATTTTGTTGTAAAATGGGTGCCTCGGCTTATACTCGGGTCTGCTTATACTCGAGTATATACGGTAACTATTACATTGGGCCAATACAAATATTTTGGGGGTAGTATCACTTTAAAAGGAACCCAGTAGTCACATCTAGCAGCCAGACATATCTAGTTCACTCCCAGTCCCAGGACTGGGCTAGTTTCCTGGCTAGATTCGAACCTGCTGTAATTGGTAAAATAGGTTCTACAGACTTCTATGGGAGATCCACAGAATTGATTGAGTAATCAAGTCTAATTAACTAACTAGGTTGTCAAACAGCAATTGAAACACTTAGTTCCAACAGACAAAAGGTCAAACCCTTTGATCCTTTGTCTTGCAGTTAACCACAAATTATGAAGTACTTGAATCTAATAGAGCCCGATTTGCTAGAAATCTTGTGGAAGTATTGATCAGCTACTAAAAGTGAATACACTCTGGAGGCCCCCAACTTCCCTAAGATGACTCTCCTCAGACTTCCACCCAACAGTTCACCTCATCGTACCAGGCCGCTTCCCTGCTGGGCCCTTTGGTCAGTCTAGCACTCCTCCCTTGGATTCCTAGTAATGGTAGATGCCACCTTCTCACATCACCTTAGTCGAAGCAAAATCCATGGTTCCCCATTCGGGTTTGACCCCAACCCCTCGCCCAGACACTATCAGCCTTATTAAATTGCAATTCAGTAAATTTAAAAGGTCTCTATTTAAGCACATAGCATATTTTTTTACAGAAGTTTTTAGTTAGTGAACTTCTATCCAAAAGCAAGGTCTTCACTAACTAAAAACTTCTGTAAAAAAAATATGGGTGGCAGCAGCAAACCAAGCAGTTATTTTATCACTTACATTTTTATTTTCACTTTGCGCTTACAGGACCACTGCACATCGAAAAAATACGTTTGAAAACTTTAAGTCTTGCAAAGAGCATAATTGATAGGAAACAAAAATAATTCAAGAACAAAATACATTTTGCAGCCTCTGCTGGACCCTGGAGGGATCCATAATACATTGGTGAAAGTTATGTGTGAGAAGGTTGTTTACCTTACTGGTGAGATGTGGTTGAATGATGCAAGGTGGCTGCGTCTGAGACAGTGAGGGGGATGGTGTTTGATATAAAATGTAACCCTATCCAGTTATCAAACAAAAGCTCTGGATTTCTGCTTGTTCCCTCCTACCCCTTCCGTCTCTTCAGTGATACATACAAATATACACGTCATCACCCACGTCATATACACGTCATCACCCAGCCCAGTCTTATAACATTCTTTTTTTTTATTTTAGGTCTATGGGTAACACATCTGCTAATATTGTTACTTGACAAAGACGTGTCTGGTTTCTTGAAGACCAGTGGACCTTTAAAGGATGACTCTAGTTTGAATTTTACCATAACTAAACTTGATAATAGACAAATTATTTCAGGGGTTACTTACTGGTAAATTCTATTTCCTTGAAGTCTTCAGAGAACATGAGAGAGAGAATATTCCTACCCAGTAGGACAGGTACTCATAAGAAAAATAGCTTCCTCACACTAGAGTGTTATTACAAAGCTAACACAACGGAGCTAATGGGAGAAAAATCCATGTGCTGCCGTAGAAGCCTTTAAGGAAATAACATTTACAGGTAAATAACAATATGTTCTATTCCTTAACTTTTACTAGGCAGCACAGAACATGAGATATACCTAAGCAAACACACAGACTAAGGAGGGTCATATGAATACTGCATACAGAACCCTAAGCCAAAACTGGGTTTCCTCACTAACACTCGACCTATAATGTTTTGTGAAAGTATTCTAACTGGACCACATTGCTCCACAACATATTTGCACAGGTGAGACTATAGCCCTCTCGGCCTAAGATGCTGTCACTCCCCTTGTGGAGCGTGAACTTATTTCTTCACTGATTTATGTCACTTATTAATGACGCCTCTGCCACTCTGGATGTCAGTCCATATACTTTCAACTTCCATGCCGTCAGCTTTAATTTGTGTACGTCCTGATACAGGAACAGACCCTGTACTGCTCTCCTCAGTACTACAATTGGTTCTGCTATGGACAATCATGTTAACTTTGAAAAACACAGCCTTTTGGGCCAATGAAGTGCTATTGCAATTACTTGCACTCCCCCTCTCAAAATGTTTTTGAATCCTTTTATAATCAGGGGAATTGAAGGGAACATGTAACTGAGCATCTGTAATGACATGAAGATTACCTTCCTGTTTTTGACATTCACCATCAAATTAACATTTGTTATCTCCCTTTTCTAGCCTATCCAGTTGAAAATGTCTTGATGCAGTTCCCACTCTCCAGGCAACAAATGTACAAATTAAGAAATCTACTACTACATATTTCATGCCCCTTATGTGCACTGCTGATATTGCTGTCAGAACACTTTCTGCCAATGACATTGTTTAAGCAGTCAACCTCTGCAATGGCCAACTTATCATCCTTCCTTGTTTCTAAAAGTTATTACTGTGGCGTTATCTGACAACTCTTATCAGTAATATGATCTATTGTCTTTGAATGCTTGCAACAATTCCTATAGGTTGGTGGGCCACTGTCTCTGTACATATCTTCCTTGTCCCCCCTCACCTCAGCTGGCATCTGTGGTAATTGCACAGATGGGTTCTTACTGACCATCATATCAGTAACAATTTTGTTTCCCAAGTTAAATATATCTGGCTGCCAGAGAACTTAAACTGTGATCGCATTGCTGCAGAATATTGTTCTGTAGATAACACGTGATTTTGCCAATGGCACTGCAGGAATGACTGATGACATCTATCCCAAAATAGGAACCCTCTGATTTTCTGTTACTATGACACCCGAGACCTTCACTTCTTATCATTGTTAAAAGTCTTTCCTACTCAAGAATCGAACTCCTGAACCAGAAATATCATTCTGTGTGGTTTAACTAATTACGATTTCCTGATATTTATTAACCATCCTGCACTCTGGAAAACTTGCTTTATCCTGTGTTCTCTGAAAAGCATCTGATGTTCTGATTGAGCCAGTATCAAGCAGTAGTTGAGATAAGACAGTAGTTCTATACAACGCCACCAACATCTTTGTGAAGACTTCGGGAGCCAAAGTGAGTCTGAATGAAAGTTTTGCAAACTATCAATGCTCTCCCTGGACCACTATGCATAAGTATTTTTGCACAGACTTTGACATGGGAATATGCCTCCTTCAGGTCTATGGAGCACATAAGTACCCCTTTCCTTAAAGGGACAGTTTATACAGGATAAAGTGGTGCACCCCACTGTAACAGACTGACAGCAAGAGAACTGTGCTCAGAGCAGACACAGAGAGTGATTTAACCCTTCTCAAATACAACTGTGCAGAGAAACGACTGCTTCAAACTGCTAAATATGGGACTTGGGAGTTAACCAAAAGCTGAATGCATTCCAGAACCCAAGGTAAAAGCTATAAATCAAGGTGTACAGCATTTTCTACCGCTCCCTATCGGCATAGGTTATTAATCATGTGCAGTCAGGAGTCTGTTTGTAAACAGACCAAAGACCTTACATTTTCAGGCTGTTACTAGTGTAAGTTCAAAAAAAAGCAATGGATGATTTTAGCATAGACTTTTGTGCTCTTTCACACCAGGAACAGCACTTATGGTGTGGCAACTATCCCTTTAACACCATTACTGTAGACCGTATAGATACAATTTTGAACATCTTCTCTGTTAATGTTTTGTTTAGATTTTGGAGTTCTAGGACTGGTCTGAAGCCTCCTGAAATCTTTGGAACTATAAACATTCTTGAGTATACTCGGATATAGCTTTGCTGACGCAGAACCAAAAATCAAAACTTTAAGACAAACTCGTGAACGGCTTGAAACAATGCTCTTCTCTTCTCCAGAGACCTGGGAATGCAAGACTTCACAAATTGTGGAGGAGATCTCCAGGTCTCTAAACTGTAAACTTGCCGCACAACTTCTAAAACCCAACAATATTTTGTAAACATCTGCCTGCGAAAAAACTCAGTCTTGCCACTACTGGAGAATCTGGCGTCAAAAGAGATGTGGTGTGTCCGATTTGCTGGTGCCTTTCTGACCTAAACCCAATAAATGTTTCCCGCAGCAGAACTTTTGCTCGGGTTGCTTCCATTTATCAAGTTTGTCATCATTGCATGAATTGGAAATAGGCTCTGATTTGCTTCCTGCCCCAAAAAAGCTCTATCTTGTAAAGACTACTTCCCAGTCTTATCTTATAAATGTAACACTTATCTGACTTCAGCAATCAAGTAGTTATGGCTCTCCTCTATAAAAACACATTTTCAGTCCTTGAAAATGAACCTTCATTTACAGAATCCAAAGAAGCTCCTCTGTGGACCTTTTAAGTCTTCTTTTCAGTCCTATTCTTTTTGCCGTTTCTACTGGCTGCAGTGTATGAACTCTTGCCAGGGTTTCCTTTATAGCATTCTGAAACCAGACCAAAAAATGCTTAAACTCCTAGTGTGGCACTTCTCTTGATGAAGGACTTCCTACTTGTTTGTTCAAGCAATCTTCTCAGACTTTCTTTGAATATCCTTCTGGAAATCTATGACCACAAGTGGTGCATCTTAGTAGCTTATGCTTTGCCTTAGCTGCTACTCTTGGCTGTCTAATATGCTTTACAGCTGGACCTTGTCAGATTCCACCTTGCTTGCTTCATACTCTGCCTTGAATGAAAAGCTTATATTTCTAAAAATCAAAATAAACCACCAAACAGCCCACTTTTACTTGGGGTGCTTATATCCCTGCATCAATCCTTCAGTCATACACAGTCTCTAACAGGCTCCGTCCATTAAAGTTGTTCACTATGCCATGTTAAAGGCTTCCCCAAGAATGCACATCAGAAGAAAGCTGTTTGCCTGTAAAGCACACACACACTTCTTTCTGCATGCATGTGACCTGTCGAAAGGCACCTATCATTTGGCGTGCCAATGCACATCATCCTGCGCGATATGCTCTGTCCAGTGCCACTTGTCATTTGGAGCACCATGCGCCATCAATGGGAAATACCTTGACATATCAACTTGATAGCAGCTGGTGCAATGTTTTGGCTTCTGTGTGGTACAGAATAAGGAAAGCTCTAAACAGTGAAAATTACCAGCAAGCGTTTTACTGGTCTGCTCCATCAATCAACTCCCATAGCATGCATGACTATAGTTGCTATAAATTTCTATTTCTGTTGCTTTCAATTGTTTTTTTGAATGAATGTGTTCTTGTAAACTAATAAGATTTCCATTAATACTACTGAAAGCATTGGCATTTAAGTTGCCATATTTCTATGGAAGCTACTACCCGTGCCTCCAAACTGTTTCTGCTAAGCAGTTTAGCAGAAAATAAAAAGGTAGCTTGCACTGTAGCATAACTGCCTATAACAGACGACAATGCTGTGTCACATGTTTACTTTTTAAAGTAACATTTTGGCTATTATCTAGTGCAGTTTTCGAAAACTGTCAGTACCTGCACAAGTAAGTGATTGGGAATAAAATAATTATTTGAAGAAAATAAAGTCAATGCAGTTTTTTTTTTTTTAAATGTACATTTTAACTTTAATGTTTAAGCAGAGCTGCTGAGAGGATGCACCAAGGAAGCTTGCTTGCAATGGTCACTGCAGCGAAGTATGCAGCTAAAGATCCTCTACCACCCACTGGACGCCTAACATAGGAATGGAGAGAAGCATATCTGATAAAATGTGAAACTTTAACTAACTTTTGAAAAGTACACTGATTTTCTATGTCAAAGACCTACTACCACAATGGCTGAACCAGTGCCCAGGCCTCATTCTATCAAACAAGCAGAGACTCACTCACCACTGATCTCAGTTGTACTCACCTCCACCCTCAATTGGTACACCCACCGCTAATTGGTACACTTTCATCATAAGGCCTCACTTGCAATCACCAGATTTTCCCAATTGCAGGTTATGTTGTATGACCACTAGACAAGGACTATTGTATACTAAAGTCATTCCCTTCACAATGCCTTCAAACTCCTGTCACCGAGTGATACAAGATGCTTCTGTGAACCACAGACTTTACAAAAGCTCCTTTTTCCCAGGAGGTCTGAAAGAGTTACCTTTCCTGAGCAGCTGATTAGAAACACCTGACAGGTGACTTAAGATTGTAACTAAAATTTGGGTTTAACCATTTGGACTGCAGCTGACAGTATGAGAGATAGTGAGGCCTGCCGTCTGTGTGAGGCTTAAATAAATAGAACCGTGTGCAGAGTTTACTTGAAGCTGAAGATACACACAGAAGTGTGTGTACAGAGTTGGTCTGAGTTAAAGAAAGACTCCAACACACAGGAGTTTGTGCTGTTTATTGGAGTTGGAAAAAGGAGTAACAAAGAGAAAAGTACTGTATATACTCGAGTATAAGCCGAGTTTTTAAGCCCTTTTTTAAGGCAAAAAAAGGCCCCCTCGGCTTATACTCGAGTCACTCTCCCCCCGTGTGTCTCTCTAACCCCCCCGTGTCTCTTTCCCTCCCCCCTCCTCAACCCCAACCCCCCTCCTCCACCTAAACCCCCCTAAATACCTCCCCCCTCTCCCCTCACTTACCTGCTTGTGCTCCGGCCTCCCCTTTTTGACCCGGCGCAGGGTCAAGGAGCGGAGGCCGGAGCACAAGCCGGTAAGTGAGGGGAGAAGGGGTAGGTATTTAGGGGGTTTTAGGTGGAGGAGGGGGGTTGAGGGTGGTTTAGGTTGAGGAAGGGGGTTGAGGTTGAGGAGGTGGGTTGGGGTTGAGGGGGGTTGAGGTTGAGGAGGGAGGTTGAGGATGGGGGGGTTGAGGACGAAGGTTGAGGATGGGGGGTTGAGGAGGGAGGTTGAGGATGAGGAGGAGGGGTTGAGGATGAGGGGTTGAGGAGGGGGGTTGAGGAGAGAGGATGAGCATGGGGGGTTGAGGATGAGGATGGGGGGGTTGAGGATGAGGATGGGGCTTGAGGAGGGGGTTGAGGAGTGAGGTTGAGGAAGGGGGGGTTGAGGAGGAAGGTTGAGGATGAGGAGGGAAGTTGAGGATGAGGAGGAGGAGGGTTGAGGAGAGAGGATGAGGATGGGGGGTTGAGGAGGGAGGTTGAGGATGGGGAGGAGGGGGGTTGAGGAGAGAGGATGAGGATGGGGGGTTTAGGAGGGGGGTTGAGGAGGGAGGTTGGTTGAGGATGAGGAGGGAGGTTGAGGATGAGGAGGGAGGTTGAGGATGAGGAGGGAGGTTAAGGATGAGGAGGGAGGTTAAGGAGTGGGGTTGAGGAGAGTGATAAGGGAGGGGGGAAGAGACACAGGGAAGGGAGAGGTTGGAAGAGACACAGGGAAGGGAGAGGGGAGAAGAGACACAGGGAAGGG
Source organism: Discoglossus pictus (assembly GCA_027410445.1). Classification (NCBI taxonomy): domain Eukaryota; kingdom Metazoa; phylum Chordata; class Amphibia; order Anura; family Alytidae; genus Discoglossus; species Discoglossus pictus. The sequence continues at coordinate 440,092,395 of CM050163.1, read as the reverse complement.
AGAAGAGACACAGGGAAGGGAGAGGGGAGAAGAGACACAGAGAGGGGGACACAAAGGGCACAAGAGGGACACAGGGGGCAGTACATTTCCCACCCTCGGCTTATACTCGAGTCACACACTTTACCCAGTATTTTGTGGTAAAATGGGTGCCTCGGCTTATACTCGGGTCGGCTTATACTCGAGTATATACGGTATGCAGTTTGCCTGAATCTTGGAAAAGGTACAAAGAGAGAACACAGCTTGGAGCGGATGAGAAATCTGCTGCAAATTGAAAACCTGAATTTCTAAAAGGTACAGGCTAATTATTGTGAACAAACCACTGGATCATTTAATTTGTTTTTGCTCCACCTGGGTTTAGCTGGATGTGAGTTTTGATGTTGAGGGGAAAGTATTTGATCCCCTGCTGATTTTGAACGTTTGTCAACTGACTAAGAAATAATCAGTCTATAATGGTAGGTGTATTTTACAAGAGACAGAATAATAAAAATAAAAAAAAGAAAAACGCATGTACAAAAGTTAAATTTATTTGCAGGTCAATGAGGGAAATAAGTATTTGACCCCTTTGACTTAGTACTTGGTGGCAAAACCCTTGTTGGCAATCACAAAGGTCAGACGTTTCTTGCAGTTGGCCACCAGGTTTGCACACATCTCAGGAGGGATTTTGTCCCACTCCTCTCAAAGTCAATAAGGTTTCAAGGCTGATGTTTGGCAACTCAAACCTTCAGCCCCCTCTACAGATTTTCTATGGGATTAAGGTCTGGAGACTGGCTAGGCCACTCCAGGACCTTAATGTGCTTCTTCTTAAGCCACTCCTTTATTGCCTTGGCTGTGTGTTTTGGCTCATTGTCATGCTGGAATACCCATCCACGACCCTTTTTCAATGCCCTGGCTGAGGGAAGGAGGTTCACCCCCAAGATTTGAAGGTACATGGTCACATCCATCGTCCCTTAATGTGGTGCATTTGTCCTGCCCCCTAGCAGAAAAACACCCCAAAAGCATAATGTTTCCACCTCCATGGTTGAGGGTGTGGAGGGTGTTCTTGGGGTTATAGGCAGCATTCCTGCTCCTCCAAACACGGTAAGTTGAGTTGATGCCAAAGAACTGGATTTTGTTCTCATCTGACCACAACACTTTCACCCAGTTCTCCTCTGAAGTTTGCCAATGAACATCTGAATGATTCAGACGGGCCTGTACATGTGCTTTCTTGAGCAGGGGGCCTTGCCGGCGCTGCAGGATTTCAGTCCTTCACAGCATAGTGTGTTACCAATTGTTTTCTTGGGGACTATGGTCCCAGCTGCATAGAGATCATTAACAAGAACCTCCCGTGCTGTTCTAGGAGGATTCCTCATAATCATTGAAACTCCATGAGCTGAGATCTTGCATGGAGCATCAGACAAAGGGAGACCAGCAGTTATTTTGTGCTTTTTCCATTTGCGAATCATTGTACCAATGTACCTTCTCACCAAGCTGCTTGGCGATGGTCTTGTAGCCCATTCCAGCCTTGCGTAGGTCTACAATCTTGTCCGTGACATCCTCGGACAGCTCTTTGGTCTTGGCCATGGTGGAGAGTTTGGAATCTGATTGATTGCTTTTGTGGACAGGTGTCTTTTATACAGGAAAAGATGAGATTAGGAGCACTCCCTTTAAGAGAGAGTGCTCCTAATCTCATCTTGTTACTTGTATAAAAAATAAAAAAAAGACACCTGGCAGTCAGAAATATTGCTGATAGGGGATCAAATATTCAATTTTCCTCACTGACCTGCAAATCAATTTATAACTTTTTTTACATGTTTTTTACGTGTTTTTCTTGTTTTTTTTTTTTTTTTTGTTATTCTGTCTCTCACTGTTAAGGTACACCTACCATTAAAATTATAGACTGATCATTTCTTTGTCAGTGGACAAACGTTCAAAATCAGCAAGGGATCAAATACTTTTTTCCCCCACTGTATGTAATGCTCCAGTGAGGCCTGTTTTAATGAGGTTTTATTTTGGACCACTGGCTAACATAGTAATATATAAGACACACACACACACTTCATCAATCTATCATGGATCTCTCCAGGGTCCTATAGAGGCATAAACAATTGTTGTTGTTTTTTTATATATATATAATTAAGAAGAAGTAGCTGTATAACATTTTCAAACAAATATTTATTTTTTCTAATGTGCGATGGTCCTTTAATAATATCCTACCAAAGCCTTCATCACTGTAGGTTTTCAGTGAAACTTTCAGAGGGGTAATGCTGAATGTAATTTCCTCTTGCGATGTTGGAAAGTGAATGATAACATCCGACAACACTCTGTAAAATAAGCATTTAAAATAGGTTTCAAAATATGCTTGGCCACAATCTAGAACATTTAACACTCTTAGCATTCCAAAGGAAAAATAATGTCTTAGGGAAGTAAACCCATTAGTGCTTAAAACTACAAATTGAAATATAAGGGCAACCGTGGGTTAATCACATTCACTTAATAGTAGAAATTTTTAATGAAAAAACAACGTTGATTAAAAGAGTTTAAAGGAAAGATTAAAAACACTACGAACAATGGTTCCTCTTAGCATTCCAGTCAAAAAAATCTTCTCTGAAATATCAATTTTGGTATCTTTATCTGTACAAAATTAGATATTTTAGGAGTCAGTTGTCCTAAACCCCTGTGTATGAGTTTTTTTTACCAAAACAATTATACAAAAACAGTACCTAAAATTGCATAGTGTAATTACCATTATATACAATTAAGGAACTGGAAAGGTGGAATGCACCAATAAACAAAAACTAATTGTTCCTTAATTCGTAGCCAATCTGGTATATATGTGTTGTGGTTATTTTGAATAAATGTAATTTAGGATAGCAAAGAAATTCCTGTCTTACAATAAATTACCCAAAAATAACTAATTCAGTAACAATCTGCAGGTGTAAAAAGCTTTCTCGATTAGATTATTTCACTGACAGTGACAATTTGTATAAAAAATAATTCTAATAAGTGTTTTAGTTATCCCTTCTATAAAATATTGCCTTATTATATTAAAAAGCATTGATTTTGATATGACGTCTGCAGAAAAATAACTTCTTTCACAAACTTATAAGTTTCAATGGACAAAAAAATATTTAGGGATACACATAACATCTAAAATAGAAGATATGTATAAGGCCAATTATATAATGCACTAAAAAAAATTAAAAATTTAACAATTGTTCTAAACACAATATATCATGGCTAGGGAGGAACACAGTAAAAATTAACAAACAACCCAGACTGATGTACCTCTTTAGGTCAATACTTCTTCAGATCACCATGAAGGATCTAACACACTTCCAAAGATTGATTTTTAGATATATTTGGAATAATAAACCCGCTAGAATCACCGTAACACTCATGTACAGGCACAAATCCAGAGGAGGTCTCATGTCTGAATTTAAAGCAATACTACAGGGCAGAACAACTGGCCTTTATACCCTTAAAGCACTCAATTTTATCCCAACCAGCTTGGAAATTTATTGAAAAATTATTATTATTATTATTATTATTATCTTTATTTATATCGCGCCAACATATTCCGTAGCGCTGTACAGGTGGTTAGTACATGGCAAAAAACAAACTTAACACCTTAAAGAATGGAGGGCCCTGTTTTTGAGCATATAATCAAATGTACATAGTGCTTGTTTCCAAGACACGGACACACAAATGAAACTCGCAAACTTACAATCTAAGGGTTTAGGTGTGATACAAGAGGGTGACAAATACAAAATGGCAACGTGAATGCAATTTGTTTAATCAGTTGGAGGGGTCTGTGAGCTGTACTGTAGATTGTGGGTGGGAGTGTTTTTAAGCTGTGGAGTGTGCAGTTGTAATTATAATGGCTGAAGGTGATATGATTTTTTAAATAGGTGTGTTTTTAGTAATTTTTTAAAGGTTTTGAGGCAGGAAGTTAATCTAATGGAGCAAGGCAAGGAGTTCCAGATAGTAGGGGCTGCACGAGAAAAGTCCTGAAGACGGGAGTGAGAGGAGGTGATGAGAGAGGAGGAAAGAAGAAGGTCGTTAGCAGAACGAAGGGGGCGGTTGGGAGAGTATTTTGAAACAAGAGCAGAGATATAAGGGGGTGCACTGTTGTTGAGGGCTTTATGTGTTAGGGTCATGATTTTAAATTTGATTCGGGAAGCTATGGGAAGCCAATGGAGTGATTGACAGAGAGGAGCTGCAGACACTGATCGTTTGGTATTGAAGATGAGTCTAGCGGAGGCGTTCATTATGGATTGGAGGGGGGACAGACGAGAGATGGGGAGGCCAGCAAGAAGGGAATTGCAGTAGTCGAGTCGAGATATGATGAGAGAGTGTATTAGAATTTTAGCTGTGTCTTGTGTAAGATAATGACGAATTTTTGAGATGTTTTTTAGGTGAAACTGACAAGATTTAGTTATCGATTGGATGTGAGGAATAAAAGAGAGGGCGGGATCCAGTAGAACCCCAAGACAACGGGCTTGGGAGGTGGGAGTGATGATGGTGTTGTCAACAGTGAGAGATATTTGAGGAGTGGAAGCTATAGTAGAGGGTGGAAAGATTAGGAGTTCAGTCTTAGACATGTTGAGTTTGAGTTGACGGGTAGACATCCAGGAGGATATGCTAGAAAGGCAGTTGGAAACTTGAGCTAAAAGAGAGGGGGATAGATCGGGTGCAGAGAGGTAGATTTGAGTATCATCTGCATAGAGATGATACTGAAATCCAAAGGATTTTATGAGGGTGCCAAGGGAGGAGGTGTAGATAGAGAAGAGGAGGGGGCCTAGGACAGAACCTTGGGGAACGCCAACAGACAGAGGGAGAGGTGAAGAAGAGGTGCCAGAGAAGGAGACGCTAAATGTACGATCTTTTAGATAGGATGTGAACCATAAAAATGTACCATGTACCCCTATACCTGGGATATGGTAACATGGCTTAACCCACCACCGTCTGGGATAAAATAAAATAAAAATCTCAAACCCCATTTATTTATATTTATATATATACATATAAAAAGTCTACACACCCCTGTTAAAATGTCAGGTTTCTGTGCTGTAAAAAAATTAGACAAAGATAAATCATTTCAGAACTTTTTCTACCTTTGATGTGACCTATAAACTGTACAACTCAATTGAAAAACAAACTGAAATCTTTTAGGTAGAGGGAAGAAAAAATATAAAAATAAAATAATATGGTTGCTTAAGTATGCACACCCTTAAACTAATACTTTGTTGAAGCACCTTTTGATTTTATTACAGCACTCAGTCTTTTTGGGTATGAGTCTATCAGCATGGCACATTTTTTTTTTTTTTTTCCAGACAAAAGAATACAAGTACAAAAACAGAATGTAAATACAAAGTACAGAACAGACAAACAATCGCAATTCATAACACACTTCTGATAATATTCCTTCTTCCTTCCTTTCCCCTCATGTTTTCCTCTTAACGGGGGAAACTTATACCTCCAGACCAGATTTAAACATCATATATATATATATATGTACACCTATATATATACATATATATATATATATATATATATATATATATATATATATATACAGAAAAAGAAAATATTACATCTGTATCCCCTATATTATCACTTAGCTTCTTTGAACCCAGGGCTGTGAGTTCTGTTAGATACTTTGACAGATCTTAGCTCCTCTCTAATATTTGCATCTATAACTATGGCTTTTCGCCATCCCCCCACCCAAAATTAATTCCAACATTATGTGAGAGAGTTTTCCACTATATAGGGACCGGGGTCTACCCTCTCTTTCAGAGAAAGGTCTATTATTCTTTATCGCTTCTCTTTCTTAACTATCTGCCTTCCCACATTTTCCCTATATTTGTGTTTTCAGTAAAAACGTCTGTATATATAGGAACAGAAATTTTTCCTTTTTTACTCATACCTTTTTTTTCCTTTCCTATGAATTCAAGGTATGCCCCCGTTTAACCTCGTTATATTTACAGAATATTTGACTATTATCTAAAGAAAATAAGAGAAGAAAAGGCGAGAAAAAGAAACACATACACCATTCACACTGTACCAGATCGATGACCTACCAATAAGTTGTTGCTGGAGAGTTTGGGTTCCTAATCTACCTATTATATGATTTATAGTCTTTTCCTTGACTACTCCCTTTTTTTTTCCTTCTCCCCTTCTACCTCTTTTATAATTACTGAATTATGATCCGTTTGTCTATACTCCAATAGAACTTACAAATTTATCCCACTTCTGCCAAGGGAAGCGGGTACCTGTTTCCATCAGCCAATTCTTGCCTATGGGATCAATAATCTCTCTATTTTCTCGTATTGCTGCCACCAGCTGTATTCTTGACGGAACATGGGTATTTTTCCATGATTTTACTATCAAACTTTTAGCTACTAACAGAATGTGACATATCAATATACCATCTGAACCACGGAATTCCTCCAAATTCCTATGGAACAGTACCAATGAAGGGGAGCACCTAATTTCTTGAGCTAATATTGCTTCTATTAATTGACACGCATCTATCCAAAACCTGTTTATTTTAGGGCACTCCCACCACATATGAAACGATGTTCCCAACTGATTACAGCCTTTCCAGCATGTTCTTTGATTTTTTGGGTCTATTTTATTCATACGTTCAGGAGAGAGGTACCAATTATTCGAAAACTTAAAAAACATTTCTATATACCTTGGTAGACCTGCTGCTTTTTTTACCATTCTTAAACTTTGGTACCATACCATCTCTTCAAAGGTTTCTCCCATAATTGATTCCCAATACATCAAACCTGAACTTTTCCTCAGTGAACGGTTCTCATTTATAATTTTATTGCATTTCGAAATAGTTCGTAAATTATCTCTTTTTATCACTAGATCTTCCATTTTAGTTGTTTTTAAATGTTGTGAGATCCTGTAACCGCAGGCTACTAGTCTTTTTTTAATACACTCATATTCTAGCCAAGTTAATTTTATATCTCCGAATTTCCTACTCATCCTTTGTAGGTCTATAAGTTGTCCATCTTCAAACAGTTTTGCTGTGGGTGTGTCACCCTTGATTTTCAGAGATGTAATTATTGGGTTAGAGCCCCCACGTTCCAGTGTATCAATTGGGGCAGCCAGTGAGGGAAGATTAATTAGCTGCATGGATAGTCTATTTCTATACCAAAATTTGGTTAAGGAAACCAAATTCTTCGGGAGATCTCTAATCACCGTCTCATTCAAGCTAGGTAACCACAGCACGGAGTGGATCTTAATATTTCTTAATAAGGCCTCCTCGATTTCCATCCATCTAGGTTGTTCCTTTATCAAATTCCAGCTAATAAGATGTGCTATACAAATTTGTTGGTAAATATCTAATATACAGGGGCAGTTTAACCCACCTTTCTCGAACTTTTGATTTGCTATTATTTTTCCCACCCGGGGTTTCTTCCCACCATAGATAAACTTATCTAGCTGCACTTGTATTTTTTTGATGTAGTTATATGCCAGCACTCCCGGAATACATCTCAGACAGTAAGTGATTTTTGGGATGATATTCATATTGATAGCTGCAATTTTAGCTAACCATGATAAATTTAGTTGTTTCCAATTGGTCAAGGTAATGTTTATTTTATTAATGGTTTCATCTAAATTAGCTTTAATCAACTTACCCAGTTGGAATGAGAATTTGATTCCTAGGTGGGTGATACTATTTGAATGCCAGTTACACTGTAGCATATGCTCTAGAGCATCCCTATCTTCTATCTTTAATCCTCTTTTCAAAGCTACGGACTTAGTTTGATTTATTTTAAAGTAGGAGATTCTACTGAATTCCTCCAGAATGTCCAAGAACTTTTGACATGATGTCGCCGGCTCTGTGAATGTTACTACTATATCGTCCGCGTATGCTAATAGTTTAAACTCATGTTTCCCTATTCTGATTCCACTAATATCCGCCTCTTCCCTTATACGTATTGCTAGTGGTTCTAAAAACAGGATAAATAGAAGCGGGGATAAGGGACACCCCTGGCGCGTGCCATTGCTTATACTAAAAGATACGGATTCAAAATCCGGGTTGACTATGCGCGTCTTTGTTTCCCCATAAAGCGCTTTAACTGCCTTCAGGGCAAAGTCTCCCAACCCGAATTTCACCAAGACAGCCTCTAGAAATACCCAATTGACCCTGTCAAACGCTTTTTCTGCGTCTAATGACAGGGCCAATACAGGCATTTCCCTGGCTTTAGCATGCGCGAGTATATTTAAGAGCCTTCTGGTACTGTCCGAGGCTTGACGCCCTGGAACAAAGCCCGTTTGATCTGTATGTATGAGTTTATGGATGACCGTTTTTAGTCTGTTTGCTAAAATTTTTGAGTAGGTCTTCAAATCTATATTTATCAAAGTAATTGGTCGATAGTTTTTACAATCATCTGGGTTTTTATCCTCCTTTAATAGATTTATTATTTTAGATTCTGACATTTCTCTTGGGATCTCCCCAGATATTTTAATCTCATTATATACATTACATAGGGGTTCTTTAATCTCTGGAAGAAGAAGTTGAAAGAAGACTGCATCAAACCCATCTAACCCTGGGGCTTTGTTTCTCTTGTTACTGTTAATTACCTCACAGACCTCTAACTCTGTAATATTACTGTTTAGATAGATTCTTTCTGGCTCCGAGATGGATGGTACATTTATCTCATCCAAAAATTTTGATATATCCACTTTAGTGGGACCTGTAAGTTGTGAGTCCTTTTCCAAATTATATAGCTTCCTGTAGAAGTTTTGGAAAACCTCCCCGATTTTATCTGGGTGATATTGATATTTTCCTTTCAGGTCAATTATTCTGGCTATTCTATTTTGCTCTCGTTGTTTTTTGAGTCTATTCGCCAAAAATTTCCCCGTTTTACTGCCGAACTTCAAATGGTTTTGACGATAGCGCCACAATAAATTATCTGCTTGTAGTTGCAGTATTGCCCTAATTTCTTTATTTATAATGCATATTTTATCACCTATCTCTTTGATATATTTTCCCCCATTAATATGATGAAGCTTTATCAATTCCATATACAGCAGTTTTAGGGGTTTTCCTCTTAATTTCCTTCTTTCTGCTGATCTGGCCTCTAATGAAGGCTTTGTATGTGCACCATATTGTTTTATATGAGCTCACGGTTCCTTCATTTATTTTGAAGAATTCCCTAGTTTTTTTTTTTAGTTCTTTCATAAATTCCTGATCTTTTAGTAGTGATGTATCCAGTCTCCAATTCCTGTTCTGGTTTTTTTTTACTGTGTCATATAAAACCAAAAGATTAATTGAGTGATCCAACCAGGGGGCCAGTTCTATTTTTATTTTTTTAATCAAACTTATCGTGGCCCTATCGGAGAAAATGTGATCTATTCGAGATGACGAGGAAAATCTATTAGAGTAAAAAGTGAATTGACGGTCACTTGGGTGCATTAGTCTCCATAGATCAAAGTATTCCTTATCCTTCATTATACCTGAGAAATCTATTGCGATTTTACTTAAATTATTTAATGACGTCAACTTACATTTACCTTGTCTATCAAGCTCCGGGTCCATGACCATGTTAAAGTCACCACAGATCAGGAGGATCCCATACTCCACTTTTTTTATCTCTGCTAAAATTTTCTTTAAAAAGCTACACTGTTTTTTATTGGGAAGGTACAAATTGGCCAATGTTATTGGTCTACTTTCCACCTCACCCCTCCAGATTATATATCTCCCCATGGGATCTATTATACTGCCCTGTTCTTTAATATTGAGTCTCCTATTAAAAAGAATCGAGACTCCCTTAGACTTATTTTTAAATGTAGAGTGTATACTTTTGGAAAATATATTATTTAACAGATAGGATTCATTGCCCTTCTTAAGATGCGTCTCTTGTAAACATAAAATATCTATATTCAGCTTAATATAATTATTAAACGCAATTTTTCTTTTAGAGGGGGAGTTGAGTCCATTTACGTTATGTGACACTATTTTTAATCCCATTTAAACCACATAATCAAATCTAGCTGACTACAGCTCCCTTTTCCCTCCCATACAGCCTTTAAACCTACCGGCAGTTCATTCTGGTCTGGTACCTTACTCACACTCATTTCATTCATACCTAAACTTAAAATACCAAGGGTGGACCACACCCCTCCCACTTGGTAATACAAGGCTAAAGCCTGATGTTTGGAAATGATAGATTGGTTTCTACAACCATAGTTGGGAGAGACCCAAGGGCTACCTTTTCCTCCCCTAACAGTCCTCAGACTGGACTGGGAACGAAGAAGAGGTGGTGGGGGGAGGGGGAAGCCCCAAGCTTCTCTCCTAATGGAGAGAGAGAACAACCCAACCACTCTATTGTCAACTCTATCCTCCCCTATAGTTGATATTTTCTTATGCGTTAAGATTGAACTCCCCCCCATCCCCCCATAGTCAATATGTAGCAAATTACTGACCGCGACCAACTTTGCCAGCATACAACGTTTATTCCTTTAATATCATACCCATTTGTTCTTATAATTTCCCTTATCTACTTATCAATGTTATATTTCCCATCCATAGATATCCTTATCAAGGATCTATAGGGGTTCAAGTCTCACCCAATTTTATCCAAATTTAGGGTATTTCTCTAGTGTCCTCGCAATAGAGCATATTTCGCAAATCTTTTATATATTATCGTATTTTCTGCCCTTCTTACAGGGTCCACCGGCTATCCGACAGGGTAAAGAGTCGCATATTTTAAGTTTTATTCCCCTTTACTCATAACCTCAGTTTATTCAGATGATATTAACCTGATTCCTTTTACATTAATCTCTAAACCCAGTGAATATTTCTAAATTTAACTATATGTATCTATGTAGCTCAACTATCTATTATACTAAGTGATTATAGCAAATATTATAAGGGGTATTTTGGCCCATTAAGTTTCAACTAATAGTGTCCGCACTGTGTTCGTGTTTACAAAAAAAAAAAAGTAATTTTTTTACAATGTCCTGCCCCATTGATATATTTACCATACCTAACTACCATAGCTACTGCTTCCTATTATTTAGTGTAAAATTATAATCCTACTCTATATTAGTGCTTTTTGGGTTACTCCCAGATGCTTCTAAATTCTGTGACTTTCTATGTTACTAATGCATAACTTTATATCAATTTGAATATATCTTATATCACCACTTCTTATATAAATAACTTCCTCATATACCTCCATTTAAACGTGTAAATTAACATATATCATTTTAAACTACTCAGGTTATATATTTCTTAACATATATTATATATTACTTGCTATCAAAAACCGTTTGATTAAGAGTTTCCTTCTACAGGGGAAATATTTGCTCTTTAGCATTATATATCAAGACATTTTCTTTCTCTTCTGGGATTTTTGCCAAAGTTCTTTAGTGGCTGACAACTGTGGCCTATTGCTCTCCTTGCTAACAGATGTAATATCAATACCCCATTTCTTCAATAATGCTATTCCCTCAGATGGCGAATGCACTCTATGCCACAGTAGATCTTTCTGTATCGCCAGGCCCATTGGTGTAGTCCATTTGTATTTAATTCCTCTATGTCTTAGAGCAGCCGTACAGGCTCCATATTCTCTTCTATTTGCTAATGTCTGTGCAGACAGGTCCATAAATATTTTAATATTTTGGTATGGAGCCTCGAAATTTCCTTTTTCGTACGCTATACGCTGTATGGCCTCTTTGTAAGAGATATAATGGACTCTCATTATTACGTCTCTAGGGACTGTTTTATCCAGGTGCTTTGCCAGTGGTAATCTATGTATAGCATCTATTAAAGTTTCTTCTTTAGGGAAATTGGGTAACAGAGAGCTTAATAATTTCTCCATATATGGTTTAAGGTCTGCATCTTTTTGATTTTCTTCTATGCCCCTAATCCGGAGATTATTTTTCCTGCTACGGTCTTCTAGTTGGGCAATTTTTCCTGTCAGAGTTTTGATTTTACCTTCCAGCTCCATATTATAATTCAACATGGTTTCATTATCTTTAACTAACTTTTCACATATATTTTCCAGACTGTCCACTCTTTGTGAGACTTCCGCTGTAGCTTTAGAGTTATTTACAATTTTGTTTGTTAAATCCATAGTTAGTTTAATCTGGAAATCTTGTAGAATGTCTCTTAATTTAGAGCAGGTTAAGGCCTCTCCCTCATCCAAAGACAGGCAACTTAAATTTACTGATTGTATATTTTTTCCTGGGGATCTGTTTTCAGATGTATTTGGACTCAAATCGTCCTCCGGGGTACTTGAAGTTAATTTTTTCTTCCCAGACATAAACATACTCGGAGTTTTAGTTGTATTAATTGTATTATTGCTCTTTTTTTCTTTTGGTTTCATTTTTGAGGGCATCTTAACACCTTAACACCAAAGGTAATTAGGAAAGCTGTTTTCCCCTGAAGGGGTGTTTGATGTTCCAATATATACTCAAATAGTTCCCAATACTTCTTTCCTAATACAGTGGCTTTATTCCTGCCTTTTTTTTGTGAGGGGTGGGGGTGGGGCCCTCCCTGTTTTGTCAGTCCAGATGGTATCTTTTGTTATAGCTGAATGGAGGGACAACTCTGGGAGGGATATAATCATACAACAGTGCACTCCAATACACTCCACTACCCCCCTCACAAAGTGGTTCTGTTCAGAAGACCAGAGAAATAAATATTTGACTCCATTTCATTAATCTCCAGGTTTACTAGGGCATATATGCAGTTCTCTATTTCTTATACAGAGCAGGAACTTCTCCTCCTACCCCCTTAAGCTTGTAACTGTAATAATATAAATGTCTCTGGGGTGCTCACCTTTTTTAGCTGCTGCCGTGCACGCTCGCTCGTGTGTTCCTTGCTGCGTCCCTTTAAAAACCTCCGTCGTACTGCAGGGCTTTACCATGCTTCACCATACTTCAGGGGCCTCTGTGTCCCAAACACCACAGCAGGCTCTATATACCTCACTTGCTTCTTATGCCTTTGGAGCTATGTGCCTCACTTGCATCTCATACCTTTGGAGCTATGCAGCAATTAGCCTGCTCCCCTGCTAGGCACAACGATTGCCCTGCTCCCTAGCTGGAACTCCAGACCCTCCACGTCTCCAGCCCAGGTCGTGGGTCGTCTCTAAGGGCCCCTCGTATGCACCGGCTGCATGCACAGGCTGAGGCAATCAAAGTCTGTTCACTCCTGTTTTCATATATCGGCTGCACTTGGCAGACTTACTGCATGGCTTTTCTGTGAGCTTTAGGAGGTAACACCCATTTATTCCATTTAAGTATTTACAGTCATGGGGGTAGGGGAACCACTAACTTTAATGTTGTCCAATTTCAGCCGCGGTCTGCTAGCGCTGTTTCAGCATAGCCTCACCGGTCTCTCCCAACTGCTCAGCTCCACTGATTCACATCAGATCTGGAGCATGCATCACTTCCTGTAATGCCCCCAACATATTTTTTCAGCATGGCACATTTTGACTTGGCAAGATTTGCCTACTCTTCTTTGCAAAAACACTCTAAATCTGTCAGATTGCGAGGGCATCTCCTGTGCACAGCCCTCTTCAGATCACCCCACAGATTTTCAATCGGATTCAGGTCTGGGCTCTGGCTGGGCCGTTCCAAAACTTTAATCTTCTTCTGGTGAAGCCATTCCTTTGTTGATTTGGATGTATGCTTTGGGTCGTTGTCATGCTGAAAGATGAAGTTCCTCTTCATGTTCAGCTTTCTTGCAGAAGCCTGAAGGTTTTGTGCCAATATTGACTGGTATTTGGAACTGTTCATAATTCCCTCTATCTTAACTAAGGCCCCAGTTCCAGCTGAAGAAAAACAGCCCCAAAGCATGATGCTGCCACCACCATGCTTCACTGTGGGTATGGTGTTTTTTAGGTGATGTGCAGTGTTGTTTTTGCGCCAAACATATCTTTTGGCATTATGGCTAAAAAGTTCAACCTTGGTTTCATCAGACCATAACACCTTTTCCCACATGCTTTTGGGATGACTTCATATGTGTTTTTGAACAATGTAACCTGGCTTGGATGTTTTTCTTTGTAAGAAAAAGGCTTTCGTCTTGCCACTCTACCCCATAGCCCAGACATATGAAGAATACGGAAGATTGTTGTCACATGTACCACACAGCCAGTACTTGCCAGATATTCCTGCAGCTCATTTAATGTTGCTGTAGGCTTCTTGGTAGCCTCCCAGACCAGTTTTCTTCTTGTCTTTTCATCAATTTTGGAGGGAGCTCATTGATAATGTCACTGTTGTGCCATATATTCTCCACTTGATGATGACTGTCTTCACTGTGTTCCATGGTATATCTAATGCCTTGGAAATTCTTTTGTACCCTTCTCCTGACTGATACCTTTTAACAATGAGATCTCTCTGATGCTTTGGAAGCTCTCTGTGGACCATGGCTTTTGCTGTGGGATGCGACTAAGAAAATTTCAGGAAAGACCAACTAGAGCAGCTGAACTTTATTTGGGGTTAATCAGAGGCACTTTAAATGATGGCAGGTGTATGCTGACTCCTATTTAACACAATTTGGAATGTGATTGCTTAATTCTGAACACAGCTATATCCCCAGTTATAAGAGGGTGTGCAGACTTATGCAACCACATTATTTTTTTTATTTTTTTTTCTTCCCTCCACCTAAAAGATTTCAGTTTGTTTTTCAATTGTGTTGTACAGTTTATAGGTGACATTAAAGGTGTAAAAAGTTCTGAAATGATTTATCTTTGTCTCATTTTTTTACAGCACAGAAACCTGACATTTTAACAGGGGTGTGTAGACTTTTTATATCCGCTGTGTATATATGTATATGCATATTTGTATAGTTGTGGATCTTACAAATGTTGGTCACGCAATGTTAAAAAATGTGCATCCCTTGCAAGGCCTCTGGGACTTAGGCACTGATCACCAGGCCTGTTGGGCTTGGCTGCAATGAGTGCCGAAGGTGCTCATTGCATGGCTCGCACTCAGCGCCATAGGCGCAGATCGCGTAGCTTGTAGGACTTGGCTGCAAGACAGTAAATTACGACTGTAACGGCCGAACCACCGAACTCAAAAGACCACCAAATAAATACCGTACACACTCTCACACAGCACAGGGTAAGAGCCAGGGAGACTGTTAGTGATGTTGCAAGTTAATTTGAGGTATAAATCCGTTATGCGAGAAAAAAAAATGGCGACCGTAAAATTGTAAATGGATGAAAACTAGGGTGAAGCCAGTAAAAACGACCCGAAGGCAGTAACACCTAGCCGAAGCCAGTCAGACAAGCCGAACAACGCAAGCAACGGCACTCATCGCGAGACATGCAAAACTTCAGCAGAGACACAGAGGTGAAAGACACAGGGGAGGGAGGGGGGATGGGATTGTGAAAGACACAGGGCTCTGAGACTGAGAAAAAAAAAAGACAAGGGGGGAATAAAGAAAAACAAAAAAGACACATGGCAGGGAGAGGGGGAAAGAGGGGGAAGCAGGCACAGGGGTCAGAGAGTGGGGAAGGTGCTCATTGCTAGCCATGCGGAGCTCGCGACGAGCGCCGAAGGTGATCATTGGGAAGCACGAAAGTTGGGGCTTGGCAAAGCCAATTAAATCGAGAGGCCCGTAAAAGTAGACCGGGGAGAAGTGCCGAAGGCGCTCATGGCAGGGATCGAGATGAGCGCCGAAGGTGATCATTATGAAGCACAAAAGTTGTGGTCATAAAGTAGACGGGGAAGAGGCTTGCAATGAGCGTCGAGGGTACAGCATTCCCAGCCTTAGAAAAAAATATCCCATCATTTTTGACAGGCAAGTAGCTAGTGATCAAATATATGTCATCAGGAGTTACTTGGGCCCACCGCTACTCCACACTTTTTCCTAAATCCCCTCACTTAATGTTGGTGTTTACACACCCCCAAGCCCCAAAAGATCTCATCTATCTCTTAACATTGGTGGAAATCCAATCATTTAGACAGACTAGGCTCATGGGTAAGGGATGGCCAAATTCTCTTGTTTGAAGTACTTCATAACGAATATGCCATTCCCTTATATGAACATTATAATTACACTAAATTAAGGCAATCTGTATGTCGATAAATTCACACAAAAGGCCTCCCTAAACCCAACAGGCTTTCAAAAATTTGCCAAGATACTTCTCTCACTAAAGGTATGATTGGTGAAATATAACATACTTAATTCTCCTAGAGAGGAAAATAAGGATAAATATATGTGGGATTGGGAAAAAGATCTAGCACACCAATGGGATACAAATAATTGGGAAGAATCTTGGGTGAATATCTTTAGGGGCTCTTTGAATCATAGCATCTTACAAACCTCAATAAAAGTTCTTCATCGTACATATCTTACATTGGACAGATTAGCTAAATGGAACAAGTCAGAGAACCCACAATGTTTCAGAGGCTGCCCTGATATAAGCACATTCATCCATACCTGGTGGAAGAGCAGTAAAGTCCAACAAATCTGGAAGAATGTAGGTGACCTAGCAACAAACATCTTTCATCATTCAGTAAAATTAATAGCAGAAACGTGCCTGCTTGGGATACACGACCTGACACTCTCCACACCTCAGTACAAACTTCTGCAATATATCCTATTAGCTACAAAAACCCACACAACCAGAAACAGGAAAAAGACCATCCTAGAAAAAAGGGGCAATCAAAGCAAAAATACATTTCATTGCAACAAATGAGAGAATTTCACACTCCCTTGCAGATACTATACCCAAATTTATAGAGATATGGGGCCCATGGATAGACTACACAGGCATTCAGATCACAGCTATAACCGAACACCCAAAAAATAAAAAGTAAAAAAGACACCTGGAAAAGGTGGAGAACTAGAGATCGGGGACCGACAAGGAAGGACCTGGTGGGGGACCAGATAAGGAACACAAGGACTGGTATTATTAATTTGCCTTAAATAAAAAAAAATGATATAATAACATATATATATAAATATATATATATATATATATATATATATATATATATATATATATATGACCAATGTGACACACAGTGCCTTGCAAAAGTATTCACCCACCTTGGCATTTTTCGTGTTTTGTTGCCTTACAACCTGGAATTAACATGGATTGTTTGAGGATTTGCATCATTTATTTTACAGAACATGCCCACAACTTTGAAGATGTTTTTTGTTTACTTGTGAAGCAAACAACAAATAGATCAAAATAACTGAAAAAGTCAATGTGCATAACTATTCACCCCCCTAAAGTCAATACTTTGTAGAGCCACCATTTGCAGCAATCACAGCTCTGGGTCGCTTTGGATAAGTCTCTATGAGCTTGCCACATCTTACCACTCAGATTTTTGCCCATTCCTGTTGCAAAACTGCTTCAGCTCCTTGTGAACAGCAATATTTAAGTCTGACCACAGATTTTCTATTGGATTGAGGTCTGGTCTTTGACTAGGCCATTCCAACACATTTACATGTTTTCCCTTAAACCACTTAAGTGTTTTTTTAGCAGTGTGTTTGGAGGTCATTGTCCTGCTGGAAGGTGAACCTCCATCCTAGCCTCAAATCACGCACAGAGTGGTACAGGTTTTGCTCAAAAATATTCCTGTATTTAGCACCATCCATCTTTTCCTCAACTCTGACCAGTTTCCCAGTCCTGGCTGCTAAAACACATCCCCACAGCATGATGCTGCCACCACCCGTTTCATTGTGGGGATGGTGTTCTTTGGGTGATGTCATGCGTTGGCTTTGCGTCAGACATATCGTTTTCTTTGATGGCTGAAAAGTTCAATTTTAGTCTCATCAGACCAGAGCACCTTCCTCCATACATTTTGGGAGTCTCCCACATGCCTTTTTGCAAGCTCAAAACGTGCCCTTTTTTTAATGCTTATTGTCGTCTTATGTACAGATACTCAAGTCTCTGCTGCGAAACTCTGCAGCTCCTCCAGGGTTACCTTAGGTCTCTATGCTGCCTCTACAATTCATGCCCTCCTTGCCCGGTCTGTGAGTTTTCGTGGGCGGCCGTCTCTTGGCAGGTTTGTTGTTGTGCCATGTTCTTTCCATTTGGTTATGATAGATTTGATGGTGCTCCTGGGGATCATCAAAGAATTGGATACTTTTTTATAACCTAACCCTGACTTGTACTTCTTAACAACATTGTCCCTTACTGGTTTGGAGAGTTACTTGGTCTTCATGGCAGTGTCTGGTTAGTGGTGCATCTTTTTTTTTTTTTATATAAATATTTTATTGTTTTTTACATGTAAAATAAACAAAATACAGAATACAAAAGTACATACAAAAACACAAACATAACAATCAAAACAATTCGCACTACACACGTGTGAAATAATATCAAGAACAGCGTTGGCGCTATCATATTTTGGACCCGGCTATTATGGCCCTCCACCATATCTTAGTATAATTATTGCATGCTATTTCCACCGTTTAAAAAAAAAAAAGCAACAAAGAGAGGGAAGTCTAGTTTACATATACTTCATATCTAGGCTTCCCATCTAGACACCTCCTGGGAAGCTTCCCCCTAGCACAATAATAAGGAAAGGAAGGCGAGGGCTTACATCTCATTTTGGTCCGTTGCTCCAAAGGGAAAAGAAAAAAGCAACCCATTATGATCTACAGTAAGTTCCCCAGGGCATCATACCAAAATTGCCAACTACTATTCTGGGATTTAAACTAAAGCTTAACACACTACCATTCACACTCCTACCATTCATAAATCCGGGTTCCTAGAATGGGGTTGGGAGGTTAGGAGGAGGGAGCAAGTGGGTGGGCCCAAGAATCATGGACAGAGTGTCCAAGGTCAGAGCGAAGGCCTGAGTAATTACTTAATTAGGACCATGTTTATTCCATAATGCCCAGGCTAGGTTGTTTTTTTTTATAACGCCCAATTCAGAGAAGTTTGTTTCTAAACTACAATTTTTATCCACTTTCATTTTGACCTCATTCCAGGAAGGTACATCTTTTTGCTTCCACTTTAATGCTATCAGTGATTTTGCTGCCATCAAAACCTGCAATAAAAGGGCTTTAACTTTTAGGGGCAATGGAGGAAAAATATGAAGTAAGATTATTTCTGGGAGTGGAGTCAATTCTACTTCACATATTTTAGTCAACTGGGAAAAAACTTCCACCCAGAATTTATATATAATTGGGCATTGCCACCAAATATGCAATGAAGACCCTATATGACTACAATTGCGCCAACAATATTTCTCCTGGATTAACCCACTGAACATTGCTATCTTAACCGGCGTGTAATGCCACTTATTGCATATTTTAAAGTGAAGTTCTCTGAAAGCAGGGTTTTTAACAAATCTATCTGTAATTGCAAATGAGCTATACCACTCATCAATCGTCCAACTATGATCCAAGTCACCTTCCCAGTCATGCATACAGTTTGATTTTAACTCCATTTGTGGCTTTTTAATAATTTCATAACATTTGTAGATGAGATGCGTTTTAGGTTTGACCATAATCAATTTCTCAAATTGGGTTAAGTCTCTGAATGATGTCAAATAAAACTCTGACTTCTTCAGAGCCTTTCCCAGCGTAAGAAAATCTAACCAAGAAATGTTTAAATGGGGGGCTTTTACTTTAATGTTCTCCATCGAGAATATTTCTCCGCGAAACAGGTCAGACAGCAGGTTAACCCCTGCTTTAGCTATCTTCCTTAGAATGAGGGAGTCAATATGCGAAGCTAGGTCCAATAATGGAGCGATAGGCGAGGGGAATGGGATCAGTTCATATTTAACATTCAATTTATTCCATATCTTTACCTTTTCTCTAACCATAGCTTCGCCACTCTCATAGATTTAAGAATAATCTTTTTTTGAAATAAAAGCATTTTTATATTATTTGAGCCCATTAGCTCTTGTTCAATTTGTACCCAATTCTTAACAGTTGTAGGTTCTAACCAGTCCAGCATATTTGCCACTATAATAGCTTCCTGATACTCCTTAAGTAGAGGGTAGGCCATGCCCCCATATCTAAATTTCCATCCCATTCTTGATTTTTTTATTCTTATTTTTTTCCCCTTATGGATGAAGTTATCGATTTTATTTTGTAGTTGATTTAACAAATATATAGGGATACGGCAGGGAATATTACGTAAAATGTAAGTTATTTTTGGTAAAATTACCATTTTTATGGCGATAATTCTGCCTGACCAGGATAAGTTCAACCCTGACCAGGTATTGATTTTCGCTGTAACATTGTTGAACACTTTTTTATAGTTAATTATTATTGTCTGCTTCAAGTTTGTTTCCAGTGTTATTTCCAAGTGTTTCAAAGAGTTTTGCCATAAAAGAGGAAATCGAAGCTTTAATTTAAATAGTAATTCCCTAGGAATGTTAATCGACATGGCTACTGTTTTGCTAATATTTAACTTAAAATTAGAAATTTTGCTGTACTCGTCAATCACTTGTAGCAATCTATCGAGAGAGACCATCGGGTCTTCCAATGTTACAAGTAAGTCATCCGCAAAAGCTGATAGTTTATGTTCTACAGAGCCCACCTTTATCCCTTGCACCTCGTTTTCCTTTCTGATCGATATTATCAAAGGTTCAATAAACAAGGCAAAAATCGCCGGAGAAAGAGGGCAACCTTGCCGTGTGCCATTCGTAATATCGAAGCTAAATGAGCTATATCCCAGGCCCACTACTTTTGCTGAAGGAGCGGTATATAGTGCCCGAATAGCTTTTAAGCCAAAGTCCCCCAGCCCATATCTTACAAACAAAGATTCTAGGAACTCCCACCCCACTCTATCAAACGCCTTTTCTGCATCTAATGATAAAAGCACGGTGGGAGCACCCTTTCGCTTGGAGTAAGAGATTAAGTTAATGATTCTCTTAACATTGTCGGATCCTTGTCTCCCTGGAATGAAACCTTTTTGGTCTGAGGAGATAAGATCTCCCAAAATTTTATTTAGCCTAATGGCTAAAATTTTTGCATAAATTTTTATGTCAGTATTTAAGAGGGAGATTGGACGAAAATCCTTGCATGATGGTTCTGTCCGCTCTTCCTTGGGGATTGTTATAACCGCAGCCTCCAGCATTTCTTTCGGTGCCCTACCCGTAGTCTTAATTTCATTTAAGGCGTTTTTAAGAGGGATTAAGATTTCTGACTCGCAGAGTTTAAAGTAATAGTTTCTAAACCCGTCTGGACCAGGAGAGGAAAAGTTTCTCAAACCATCTATAGCTTCAAAAATGTCTGTGTCAGTTATTTCTTTATTTAGAGTGTCAAGATCGGCATCCGGTATCATCGGAAGGTCAATTTTATCCAAAAATTTAACTATATCTTCTTTAGATGGTTTAATAAAGTTTTTATCGTCCTTCAAATTATAAAGGTCTTGGTAGAAAAGGCCAAAGGCATTCCCTATATCACTGGGCTTCGTCACGGTCACGCTTTTTTATTTTATACAGTCTATTCTTTTACTAGACGTTTTACTCTTTAATTTATTTGCTAAAAGTCGCCCTGAACTATTCCCCATATGATACAATCGTTGCTGTAGTGACCATAGGGATTTATCTACCAGTTCTTGTTCTATTTATTTAATCTGAGATCTTATTACTTCCATGCTTTTTAAAATCTTATCATTAGAGCCAATTTTGTTAGCCCTATCTAAGTTTGTCAGATCAATATATAAGTCACGTAACGGTCGACCTCTGAGTTTTTTCTTCATAGCTTGCCAGCTAATAAGCTGACCCCTAATAGCAGCTTTATGGGCGGTCCAAATTGTGATTTAGTGGTGCATCTTGTTCAGGTGTTGCAGCCTCTGGGGCCTTTCAAAAAATTTGTGTATATGTAATTACAGATCATGTGACACTTAGATTGTGCACAGGTGGACATCATTTCACTAATTATGTGACTCCTGAAGGTAATTGGTTGCACCAGAGCTCTTTATGGGTCTTATAACAAAAAGGGTGAATACATACGCACATGTCAATTTTCTGTTTTCTATTTCTAAAAAAAAAAATGTTATGTATATATTTTTCTCATTTCACTTCACCAACTTGGACTATTGTGTTCTGATCCATCACATAAGATTCAGATTAACAAAACATTGAACTTAAGGCTGTAATGTAACAGAATAGGTAAAAAGTCAAGGGGGGTGAATACTTTTGCAAGGCACTGCATGAGATAAGTTATATGTTAATTTGTTTGATTTAAGTTTCTTCTTATTACTACCCATACTCACTCCTACCTTGCAGGGAATATTCTCTATACCATAATGCCAGATATTAAAATCCCAGACTGAAGAAACGGATTTCATTATGGAATAAATGTAATTAATAAAAATGGCATAAGGACATTTCCAGTAAAACCTATTGATGAAGCTTAGTAAAGATAAAATAAGCAAACCTGTTATTGTTCTGTAACTAACTTACATGATAATAAAAAGGAGGAAAATATTGAAAAATGGGAGGAGGCAGCTTGCATGATCAATACAGTAGCTATATTCTGAATATATACAAATGATACACGTAATATGTTAAATGTTCTTAAGAATATAGTAAACAATAATTTATATAAAATAGAGTAATTGTTATATCTATAAGACATGTCTATGAATAAAAATATAACTGTATATCATATATATGCTGACAATAAAAACAATAACAATAAATTTAAAAAAAAACATTGATTTTAGGGCTGGTCTTCACCTTCTTACAGAATTTGTATATTTCCATACAATGCCATACATAGTGTAGGACGTATTTAGACTTTTCTCAGCATGCAAAAATATTGTTTTGTCTTAAATATTCTTGGTCAGCTTTCTTGGATTACAGCAAACTAATAAGAATAATAGCAAAGATTAGGAAATGTATTTTCTAATTGCAGATCTGGGCATTTTTTAATTAGTGCTTTCTCTGGATGTATTATCTATATGAAATGAGTAAATCCTAAACTTATAGTAAGCAGATAAGTGATAAGGGAAAAGTGAGATTTAATTCTCTTGTACCAAGTCCGCATCACACTTTTTGGGCATTGTGAGGCTCCCTGAGGGCAGTTTTATATTTTCAGCGCTTAGTTTAATACAAATTGTAACGGCCTGTGGTCCCTTTGATTGTTTGCATGTGCTTCTGGGGCTACTACCATGCCACAATATTGGCCTTTTATTTTTGCTTTAAATATGTGTTTTTAACGAGAGCCAGATTAGTATTTCTGGGTATAATTGGAAAAAAAGTGCGTTAAAGCACACTAGCGTGCAGCAGTCTAATTAAAAAGGTTGTATGCTACATTCCATACCTAGGCTTTTGTTGTTAGATATAGCTAGAAATGGGACACTAGCATAGGTTTATCCCTCAGGAGGATCAGTTGAGATCACAGGGTTTCTATCTACCCATTCTACTGGCTATTTGGATATGAAATGACCATTGGTACATTTGGGAATGCACTTTGAGAGGTGCCTCTTCCTATTGTGTATATATACACACACACTCAAGAATTACTGGCTATATTTAGAGACATTTATTGTCTTTTATTATGTCCACTTATTTAACTATCCATTAGCAGAATCCTGCATACAGATTCACCCTCCTATTATATACTATCATCCCTCTCTGTTGGTGTGGATGAATGAATTACTAAGGTCCATATACCATCTGACGTGAATAACTTGTGGCACAATTAATGACTGCTACACTATTTTAATTACCTTTATTCCCAACAATTTCGAGTATATTTCACCCTTGGTTGTAACTGCAGCATTTTTTTTTTTGTGGATATCAAAAGCTAAAGCTTTTTTATTTTTCTATTATTGCAATACTAATTTTATAAAATGGCTGGGATTTAAAAAGGAACCTGGCACCTTAAATCTAATTTAACAAATTTTAAAGACACTTTTTAAGGAAATCACTATTTTCCATTCAAAAGCAAACTGGAAGAAACAGCATAAGAATTTACACAGACTGAAGTATATAAAGGAACAGCCTTATTAAATTGCGATTCGGCCAATTGAAAAAGGGCTCTATATAAGCACATAGCATATTTTTTTTTACAGAAGTTTTTAGTTAGTGAAGATCTTGCTTTTGGACAGAAGTTCCCTAACTAAAAACTTCTGTAAAAAAAATATGCTATGTGCTTATATGGAGCCCTTTTCAATTGGCCGAATCGCAATAAGGCTGTAAATAAGTAAATTAATTTAACCATGCTTATGTTTCTTTAAGATTAGATGGGACCATACCCTACCCCTCATTTTTAAAGCTTCCAAATCAAGCTCACAAAAGAAGTGCTGTCCAGATTTAATAAAGGTCAACATTTTTACATTAGCTATAAAATACATAAACATAATAATAATATTTACATTACATGCCTTGACTGAATCTTCAATATAATGGGACACAAATGTTTAGCAAAAAGAGCTTGTAATGGTTCACAGTCTTCATAAGCTAGGTTATAAGTTTTTGTAAGACCTGCAAAAAAATATGATAGACAAAAAAATGAAGAATATTTTTTAAATGACAAATATAATCTGGTTTGATAAATAAGTAATTCATTATGTTTCACAATCTAATTTCTGTAACGTATAAACTAGTGTAAAATTTGAAAATCTGGTTTTAATAATTCATGACTAGATTCTATGTTGTGAAACAGGTAGTCTTACAATAAATACACAATGCAAAACAAAAACAAAAAATTCTGTTATATATTACATATACTTTATGCTCTGTAGTTTATACTATGATGAGGATTCAAATGGGAGAGAGAAAGCGGAGATTGCGAGATGTATTCAAGGCCTGTTAGAGGGATGGATCTTCTAAGGCTTATAGATTTTTGGAGTCCAATCTTATAATTTATTAATAAAAACTGGGATTATACTGAATTCGCACAGCAAGGCGTGCACAGCAAAATACTTGTAACAACTCACCTCAAATTGTAATGTAGGTCAACTTGTGTGCCAGATATATAGTACTTATGGATTTATATATTAAAATATGTATGATCTTTGCTTAGTTTCCAGCAGATAAATCTAATCTCATGTGACAAACAACATACATTTTACTTTGTCATAATTTGTTAAACAGATAAATCAGCAAACATTTGGAAGCTGTGTCTGAAAAAGTAAGTACACCCTCACTACTTGATTGCTGCTCAACAAGCACACATGATGACTTGGTTATCAAGTCGTTCTATAATATATATATATATATATATATATATATATATATATATATATATATATATATAAAGGAAGGTTTATCAGTATGGTCTGGAGTATTTAGGTTTGAGGTAAGCCATAATCCCTAGGTCAACTGTGATGATGTCTCAGAGTTGCTGCTCATCCATCTAGGAATGTTAAAAAAAGCGGTTTCCAAATAATATGATGTACATTATAAGAAAGAAAGACAATATGCAATCGGAAATTCACTCCAAGATCAGAGAGTATGATGCTCCTAGAGATTGCAAAGAACCCTGACACTAAATCAAGGGATCTACAGGCATCTATTAATCTAGTACATGTCTTTACTGGTGGTGTAATTGTGATGATTTGTATTTCTTTGGAGTGGAAAGATTTGGAACCCCTTTTATCATTAGGTCTACCATAAATTCCCACATAACAGAACATGCTAGTGGAAAAGCTTAGCCAAAAGTGTATCATGCAACCTGTATAAGATCCAAAACATACTCGTAAACTTAGGAACAAAAAGTATATAATTAGGATCTTGGAAACATCAAATCAAAGCCCATAAACTAATATAACTTGAATATCACAGAGGTGAACCAGTTTAGTAAGGAGTGGGCCAGAATTCATCCAAAGTGATAAACCATTACAATAAATGTGTAATTAAAGTCATTGCTAATAAATGGCGTTTTCACAGGTGGAAATTATATTTTTCACAAAGGCTACAGAAAGATGCTTTTTTTTTTTTTTTATAAATAATGACAAAATAATCTTTGTCACGTGCGGCTATATTCATGTACTGTTAGGGCCAGGTGAGAAGTAGGTGAAGGTTAGATATATATTAATATCTAAAACATAAATAGGTGTATTTTCTTTTGTACATCACTGGTCAGAAATCATAAATTTGACAACAATCTTAAAATAGTAATAATAATGTACTTTGCTGCAAAGTTTATTGATGCTTAAAACTACAACAGTTGAAAAAAAAGTGATTTTAACTCACCATGTTTGCAGAACAACTGAAAAACCACACAGCAGTCATTAAAGTTTGTGTAAATGATGCATTTGTCCACATTCCTGCCTAGTATGTTGACAGATCTGAACACAGGCAGAACTGACTGCAATAAAGGAATTTGATAGTTTTGGATCTGTGTTGCTCAATAATCTAGCCACATTTAAATATTTAATGAGATCCACCATTATCACTGCTAGAGATAATTATCATATATTATTTTAGAATGACCTTTTATTGGTTGAGTTACTAGAATGAATGATGTACTAATTACATTTCCATATGTTCAGCTAGAAAACTATGTAGACCCCTTCATTAAACCACAACAAATATCCTATTTACATTGTTTTTTTAATATTTAGTCTTGAAGGAATTCTAGAACCAAAGTCTAACCTCTGAGCTGTTGTCCCTTGGAGAGATTAGAGAAATGTAAACATCTGTAAGTGCTAAAACAGGAAAAAAGTATTTCTGGTATGTCACTGACCTTATTTAAACTTGCATGTCTTAGACAAAACTTAGAGCCAGTCCTATGCACTGGCAAACAAATCAGATCCGGATAGCTTCAGATTTATCATAACAAAACAAACAAAAAAAATCACATGAAATATAAAATATTTATGGAAGCCCTGATCATTGAACAGTTATCAAAATCCACACAGTTGAGTATCCCCCCTCAAAAGTCAGATTAGTATAGCCTTCCAATATACACCTGTTGGTTGAATCATTGTGCTAGAAATAAGTTCTATAGTTAAAAAGGTTATTAGATCCACCCCTTTGGTTAAATACAGGATTAGAATAGAATGTTATTTGTTTCCTAATTGATTGACTGCTCCCTTGGTTTGGACAATATAAAGGGGGGGGGGCTTTTTGACAACCTGTGGGCAGGCTTTTCTTGCTTGTCTCCAGCGGGGGTAAAGGGGGGCTTCACATGCTTAGATTTCCCATGACTATGTTTTTATCTATCTACTGTCCATGACTGGGCAGACAGGTACTCAAATTTAAGTATGAATTGCCAGTTTGTTAAACGGTCTTCCCTTTCTTTTACCCCTCCACCTCTCTCTCTCAGTCCGGGTATGAAAACTATCGCACCACAGCTTCCTTGGTGACTACAGCAATCCAATCACCAGTATCACCTATTCCATGCCTTAGACCAGCTTCAACTGCTTGCTTAACCCACAAGGCCACAGTACTTTAAGGTACACTTTTAAATATCCAAATAATCATATCACCCCTGAAACAGGCACTTGAAAAAGGTAGATATTTTAACCCAGCTGCCAACTAGGTCAGCATAATTTCACATAATGTGAAAGGGTTTAAAAAGACGTTAAGCCTTGGCTGATTATAAAAAATATTCTTTAACCATCATATTACTTCAGGAAACCCACACAATGTTGTCAGTTTCATCTGAGCACAAAACAAACAAAATAGAACGGCTATATTACTATACAATCAATGTCACATACAAATTTATCTCACATGTCTGAACTCAAAGAAAGCTTTACTATAATACAGGGTCATACAGTTATTTGGGAAAGACTACACCATTGTATCTCTACATATATCCCACTGAGCACACCAAGACCATAAAAGTCATTGATAAGGCCCTGTCTAAATTCTCTAAGAGCCCTATAATTATTGGAGGATATGCAAACAGAACAAAGAGACCCCTAAAGCATTCCAAAGTTTTTGTAATAACTGGACCCTATTGATTAATGGAGGGAAAAAACAGCAAGTCCAAATCCCACCTCCTCGCCCTCTCTCTCTTCTGCTGGCTTCTTGAGACATACCTTCTAACACAGGCCCCTCACCGGACACTCCCACTCGTAGATTATACTATCTGACCACTAGGGGCAGATAACATATTACATACTAGAATCACTTCCCAAATTACTTTCTCAGATGTTTTCCTTTTATATGAAAAATCCATTCTGACTTTGCATACCATCCTACCTAATGAAACTTCACTTCCTTCCCGACCCTTGCTATTCCTTATCTGCCTCTTCCATTCCCATTAGATTGTAAGTAGAGAGTTTTCAATTTTGTAGAGTGCTTTGGGAAAAAAGCACTTTCTACAAAGATTCTAAAGCTCAAAACAGTGCCCTCCATTTTCTGCAGGTAGTTCAAATGTAATCTGTTCTTGTTCACACACACACAGTAACGCCAGGAAGCCTGGAAGTGAGGTTGCACGCGCATTTAAGCCGAATTTGTAGAGTTTCGGCACTCGAAAACGAGCCAAGCGTGAGAAAAGATGCCGGACGACAAAAAAGAAAACGAGGCTAAAAGGAGATCGACGCAAGCAAATCCCCGCCAGGCAAGTACGAGATACAAAATATACCATTACAACGGACAGAAAATGTTCGAGAGCCAAGTAACACATGTAATATGGCGGCATTTTTCTAACACTTTCTTCCTCAGGTGATCAACAGTCCAACTGTACATTTTCTGATGCAGTAAAATCCAAAGAGATTGTTAGCTCTTCAGGATTGCTGCATATTAAATATAAATAGGTAAAGTATATAAATTAATTCATATTAATTCACTGTAATAAAAAAAAAAATGTATATTTTACACTGTACTTATATATCTGTCTTTGCAATGAGCGCTGAAGGTGATCGTTGCAAAGGAGGAAACTTGAAGTACACGAGGGGAGAGGCTCGCAATGAGCGCTTAAGGTCCTCAGAGGAGCAAAAGCCTTACATTGTGTGGGAAACAGCATTGCCATAGCTTCAAATTTTATTGCCGTCATTTTTGACAGGCAAGTCGCAAGTTATAGATCAAGTACATACAATAGAGATCCGTTAGGGAATAAGAAGTTCTGTTTATAATGAAACTATTAAAGTAAACTCCCGATTATCCGGCACTCAACTAACCGGGACTCTCAAGCAACCGACATCAATTCCCCCTTTTTTTTTTTTTTTAAACTCCTGCTAAACCGGCACTATTTGTCAGTTCGAGACTTAAATTTTTTTTTTTTTTAAAGTGCTAAACTTTTTTTCTAAATATTTTTTCTGGGACTAAATGGCCCAGTTTAGGTGCCAATGCCTTTTTAAAGGCATTTTGAGGGTTTTTGGGGGGTTTAAATGTTGTTTAGACCCTTTTTTTCAGGTACTCCCAATTAAACAGCAACTACACTTATCCGGCAATAGGGAGTCCCCGTGGGTGACGGATAACGGGGAGTTTACTGTATATGGTTTTCCCCTTTTCCCAAACCACTCTGTTCCCAGATAACTACCTTCACATATAATAGTTGTAGATATATGGGCCGTTGGTCACTCTTTGCGGCCTATAGGGCTGCAACAAGAGCCTCGAAGCGATCCGTCAACTGCGAGACTCAAGAAGCGACGCACAAGCAGTGGACGCCTGCACCAAGAACGTTGCGGCGCATAGGCTCGCAACTGCGTGCATTGCGAAGTGAGGCGAGCTGTCGACTGCAAGCCTTGCGAAGAGAGGCGAGTAGTTGACAGCTGCATCAAGAATGTTGCAAGGCGAGCAGTTGAGGCACGACACTGCAAGGCCCGCGGGACTTGCACGCAAAGCGAGGCGAGCAGCTGAGGCACGCAGGACTTACTACCCGTACGACTTAGGACCAAAACCCGTACATGCACTGTGCGCCTCACAAAAATCCGACTTTAAAAACGGCAGAAACACGGAACTAGAAAAACCTGAAAAAACAAATATGCCTCAAATTAACTTACACACAGCACAGTGGGAGACCCAGGGAGCCTGTGAGTGAGGTTGCAAGTTAATTTGAGGCATATTTGCCATTTCTAACAAAACGTAAATCGCCTAAGCGAGAAAAAAAATGGCTGCCGAAAAAATGCAAACCGACGAAAACGAGGCAGAAGGATGTAAAAAACAACCCTAAGCAGTAACACTTAACCCAACACAGTAGAGTGAGAGGCTTGCAATGAGCGCCGAAGGTGCTCAGACGGCCCATAGCCTCACATTGTGTGGCAAACAACATTGCCAGGCTTACAATTTTATTCCCGTTATTTTTGACGGGAAAGTTGCTAGTTATTAATAATACTGGTTCCCCTTATGCAGACCACTAGCTGTTCTGCTATCCCTTTGGTGCACTAATCCCAGAATGCGATGTCACCATGCAGGGAAGACCTCCACACGCTCTGACAAGTATTAATTACACATAATGGATACAATTGATAGATTTATTTTTTAAACATTTAGATATTGCTGGAAAGGAAGAGGACCATAAACTACAAAAAAATAAAAATAAATGTACTGAACAAGGATGGCAATAAAACAAAAAATACAATCTCCCACAAAATATATTAATGTGCATAATATATACCACAATTACATATATTCTATATTTGTTTGTATGTGTATATATGAATTTTGTACAAAAACATATAATTGATATCATTTGCACTACATAACATGTTTAATCCTGCATAATATACAATATACATGTCAAAGTGGTTTGATTTACAGGATCAATGTACCCCGAGTATAAGCCGAGGCACCTATTTTACCACAAAATACTGGTTAAAATGAGTGACTCGAGTGTAAGCCGAGGGTGGGAAATGTGCTGCCCCCTGTGTCCCTCTTGTGCCCCCTCTCTCTCCCGTGTCTCTTCTCCCCTCTCCCTTCCCTGTGTCTCTTCTCCCCTCTCCCTTCCCTGTGTCTCTTCTCCCCTCTCCCTTCCCTGTGTCTCTTCTCCCCTCTCCCTTCCCTATGTCTCTTCTCCTCTCTCCCTTATCACCCTCCTCAACTCCACTCCTCATCCTCAACCCCCCATCCTCAACCTCAACCCCCCATCCTCATCCTCACCCTCACCTCCCTCCTCAACCCCACCTCCATGTGCAGCTTCTGCTCCGGCCCAATACATTATACCGGGTGCCGAACATGAACATGTCAAAGACTGAGCTCCTAATCTTCCCACCCTCTTCCACTCCACATATATCTCTCACTGTTGACAATGCCATCATCACTTCCACCTCACAGGCCTATTATATTATAGTTCAAATGGGCCCTGCCCTCTCTTTCATTCCGCGCATACAATCAATTAAAAAATATTGTTATTTTCAACTAAAAAAATATCTACAAAATACATCACTACCTTACATAGCTAAAATTTGAATTCACTCGCTCATCATATCTCACCGTGACTACTCTACAACTCTCTCCTTGCTAGCCTTCCTATCACCCATCTGTACAAATCCATTTTGAACACATCGACTAGACTCATATAGCAAACTCAGTGCTCAGTGTCTGCAGAACCGCTCTGTCAGTCACAACTGTACCTCACACTTACCCTTCAGGCTGTAAGTTTGCAAGTTTTCAATCCTGTGTCGGTGCTATGAGAAAACAAGGTGTATGTTTGATTTTAAGCTTAAAAACAGAGTCCCCCACTCTTTTGAAATGGGTTAAAACTATTTTTGATTTGTACTTAACCCCTGTACAGGGCTACGGAATATGTTAGAGCATTACAGATAATAATAATAATAATATTATTATCCTTTATCAACAACAGTGTCCACTTGTTGTACGCAGTATAAAATTTATACTAGAGACCAAATAATACAGTTGGTTCATAAATACATTTTAGAATTGAACACTTTCACTTTTGTACACACACACTTTTTATTGGCGTGATCCACTCTACAACTGCCTGCATAAAGAATATTCATGCAATGTCAGAGAAAAACTGTACTTGTGACTTATACTCATTACATGTGAGAAGTTGTCATGTTTTATACTGATAGTCTACTATACATCTGTAAGAGCGACCTACATCAATAAATTGCATGGTTGTGCTTATTTTAACACCTTCCCATGTCCCTTCCCATGAAAATAATTTCTATATTATACAGACACCATAAAAAAAAAAAAGTCATAAGCCATATAGACATGGAGATACAAACTACACCACTAAACTGCATTATAGGGCTTGTCATAACACTCCTAAATAAACTTTTGGAATTACAGTGTCCATAAGAACAACCCACTTTACTTTATCTGATATCACACACTGGGATTAGTGCACCTATAGCAGACCAGTATTATTAATATAGATATAGATCTAGGAACGGGTGGTTTGGTAAAAGGGAAACCCATATAATAGTTTATAAACAGAACTTCCAATTACCTAACTGATCGCTTGTTTATGTACTGTATTTAATGTAATATAGAGACTCTCCTAGACACAAATTGTTGCTAACTGAACATAGTCTGATATAATATGTGGCTATTTCAGGGATAGATTGTATCAGGATAAGGATTTGCTAAGCACTGCTGCATTCATATATTTGATATGTATTTAAAGATCCCAGAAATCGTTATTCCCCCCCCCCCCCCCCATTGTGCACTATACCACAATGTGAAAGTTTATAACACATATATTTAAAATGATACAATAAAGGTATTATTTTTTCGTTTTCTGTCTGAAATGGATTTTTTTTTAATACAATTCAGCAATAGCTACCTTCCATTAGCTTTATGAGGGAAAGTGCTGTTAGATTAGTTGGTTTTTTTTTGCTTTCTCTATTAATTTTGTAAATTATATATTTGCAACAACTAGCACTATCCTCCTAGCATATTCAGAGATTTCTTAAAATGACAATGAACCTATAATTTTAGAGGACTATTGCATTTTTGCACCATTTAGAATTGCTGTTCAGGATAAGGATAAATAATTATATATTCTGCAATCTCCCATTTGACATTACGTATAAAATGTACTGCAGAACTGGCAACATTTGCATAATCTCTTTCCTGGACACTCCCTCCAACATGGGGCCCTATTCTATGCCCAATTCATAAACACTTAAAACTGCTCTTTATCGCCACAGATTGTATTATCTTCTTGCAGAACAGCCCTTAGTTCCAGTAGAAACACTGTTTACCGAGTAATTCTGTGGAAAAGCCAGATCTTACAACCTGCTTGGGACATGTAGGTACTCAAAAAATTAGTTTCATTTCCATACTAAAATGTTGAACCAAAAGCATGCGCTTGCGACAAAGGTGGTGTAAAGATGTCTCACAAACAATACATGCTCATAGGGCTGCTATAAGTAAAAACATATTAAAATACCAATATACATTTATGCTAATGGTTCGGTGTCCCAGAACTCATGTTAAACATTGGTCCTTTCCATCTTCCATTACGCAAAAAAGATTGGCAGCAGTGCCGCCGCCAACCGCTAGATGGCGCTGCCGATTTTCAGAATACTGCTGCACATTGCATATAAGGCGCACCTACAGAAGAGGCCTTGAACAATGAGAGATGCGAGGGCCGAGTGCCCGCGCTTAACATAGCGATGGCCTCGCTGTCGATTCAGCAACCGTTGAGTTGCGCCACGTCGGAGAGGGGAATAAATATAGGCCTTCCCTGAAACCTGATAGCGCCATCCAGTGGCTACTTGCTGGCACTGCA
The DNA here is from genome assembly GCA_027410445.1 of Discoglossus pictus. Lineage (NCBI taxonomy): Eukaryota > Metazoa > Chordata > Amphibia > Anura > Alytidae > Discoglossus > Discoglossus pictus. The sequence goes on along the minus strand of CM050163.1, from coordinate 440,058,908 downwards.
GCTGTCAGTGCTGGCGATTTCTTGCGCCTACACTACAGGATAGATCCTAAACGTGCATTTAGCACATAAAACAAACATACATAAAACCAATAGAGTGTGTAACAACATAAAAAAAAAAAAAAAATGAAATTGAAGGCATAATTGATCAAACATGATGATATTATTGTTAATGAATAATGTATATTTACCTTTATTTGAAATTTGCACTTAAGCTGTAACATAACATCACCATGGCCTTGCTCATGAATAGCTCCCTTATGATAACTATGAAAAAACATTGATGAAAAGAAGACACAGGCATATGCAGATCTGGAAGAATTCACAGCTTTCAGAGACAGCTTGAAGCAAAAATAATACAAAAGTTATCTTTTAAACAGGTTACAATTCAAAACCTTACTGCATGTGTGAAATATGAATATTGTATATTTAAAAAAGACAATCACAGAAACAATAAATAATTTTATATTACAGTACATAATTTGTGATATCAGATCATTATCATCACTGATAAACAACAATAATAAGCAATATGATCTCATATAAGAAGATCGCCACTAAAACTGAAATCAATAAATTAAACCAACACCAAAGCTGTGTTTACATTTCTAAAAGACGTCTGAGAGTCTGTTTCCAGATCAATATGTCAAAATATAAATGGACAGTGTCTTACAAATGAGTTTCTCATTAATTTAATCCAACATTTTTAACACACGTCATAGTATATGCCGGCTTCACCAATACAGTTTTTAAAATTTATACATGATTTATATGCATGAGTTACCTAATACACGAAAAATAAGCCTTCTGTAATATGATAGGAGAAAATAAATTTAAAAACAGTGGAAGTAAAAAGTACATTGTTTAAATGCATTAATTAACAAACATTTAAAGAATGCAATTGAATGACCCCTAATGTGCAATTTAAGTCAGGTAATTTAATGTATTGGGCCTTTCAAACAGATTTCAGAAAATCTGGGAATAGAATTATGCACAGGAAGCCCATAAGTTAAAAACATTACTACAAAAGCTGTGGAAGTTTGGTTTATATTATCCTGAAACTTTAAAATGTTATATATATATATATACATATATATATATATATATATATATATACATATATATATATATATATATACATATATATATATATATATATATATATATATATATATATATATATATATATATATATATATATATATATATATGTGCATATATTGGGTTACACAAATCATAAAGCAAATAAAAGATTCTATGCAAGTATTTATTCATTGCACTAAATGTAGAGTGTATGTATAGGAAAAATGCTAGTTCTTTTTTTTTTTGTCCTCGATATGCAAAAACTTTGGGTCCTATGTTGTTATGCTGGCGCATGCTGGCGCAGCACAAGGCAGCAGCAGTGGCGGTTGAGCATCCGCTAGTTGGCGCCGCCGATATTCCAGTGCCATATCGGAGTCAAGACTTAGGTAAACTGTTAGGGTTAGGGTGAGGGTTAGTTCAAGGGTTAGGCTAACATTATAGGCTTAGAAATTCTCTCACATATCGGCAGCGCTGCTAAATATCGGCAGCGCCATCTAGGGGTTGGAGGCCGCACTGCCGCGGCAGACCTGTCCCAACAACATAACTGGATAGTTCCAAACTGTTTCATGACAGAAAGAAAACATGGGCTTCCCAAAATCATTATAGTAAAATGGGGCATTATAGTTAACAAATATTCTGTGATACAATCGTAACAATCGTAAAAATTGAAGAGGACTTTGACTGCAGAACAATTATTAGTTTATTACAACTTACTCCATCTTCTGTTGGGTCAAACCACAGCTCATCACTAATTCTTGATAGGGAATAGATTGCTTTTCCAAATACTGTATATAACAGAACAGGAAATAAACTGATTATGATAAAATAAGTACAACAGCATAAATAATTACAAAATACAACAAATCTAAATGATGCAAGTTACTTTTAACACCATCCATTAAAAGGATTATCACCCCAAAATCAATCTGTTTTTTAAATAGCATGAAAAACTAGTTATAGGTTGTACTAGCAATTTGTTTTTAAGAAACCAATTCCTGAGGTAATCAGAACTGTTTCTACTATATTGGTTCTGCTAATGAGCTAACAAAATACTAAAGAACAATTTTGCTTTTTTAAACAGTCTGCTGTCTTGTCTGTAGCAGTAACATTATCGCCTAGGGTTCTCATGTAATTAGATTACATTTCCTAACCTTTTCAAGCATTTTTGCCTTCAAATTGACATACCGTACTTTTCGCCGTATAAGACGCACTTTTTCTTCCACAAAACTGGGGGGGAGTTGGTGCGTCTTATACGACGATTACACCATATAAAACTGCCTCTTTCTGACCCTCTTGATCCTCTCCCCCTCCTGATTCTTCCCTTCGACCCCTCTGATCCTTCCTTTGCCCCCCTTTAGATCCCCACTCCTGATCCCCCCATTGGCGCTTCCTACAGCACCAGCAGCATACCTCTAAACTGCATCGCGTCGGCCGGTACATCCTAGTGACGTCACACACGCCACGCAAGGGAAGGCTGCAGTACAGGAGAAGTGCTGATAGGAAGCACTGCGCGATGGGGTGAGATCAAGATGGGCCAAGGGATGATCATGGATGGGCAGAGGGGAGAAGAAAGGGGAGGATCAGGAGGGTCAAGAGCTCCTGGAGGCTCCCAAATGTTCCAAAATGTGTATATGTATGTATGTAGATGTGTGTATTATATGTATGTATGTATATATATATATATATTTGTGTGTGATGTAGGTGTGTATATGTGTGTGAAGTGTATTTGTGTTTGATTCAGAATATTTTTTTCTTGTTTTCCTCCTCTAAAAACTAGGTGCGTCTTATGTGCAGGTGCGTCTTATATGGCGAAAAATACGGTACTCAACGGCATATTAGCACAGAGGAGGAAAATGGCTAGTACAATCTAATGGTATCTTTAAGGTCTCCTATTGTTTTAAAACTCCTGCCACTCTGCAATAAAAAAAAAAAGAGTGTTGACTTTGGTTTAAATATTAGGCGTAGCACTTTAAAGGAACAACAAAATACTGGTAATCTATGCTACAAATGTGGAAAATATTTAACTATTCTGGGTCCTTGTCTATTTTGATGCCGCACACAGGCAGAACAGTGGGGTTGAGCAAAAATTACTGCATGCAAAGAACTATTTTACACCTCCAATCTGGCTCATAAAACGCGGCGACAGACAATGCCTTGAGCTATGAGAGGAGCGCCTGCGGCGAACACAGCGATGGCTTCGCTGTCGGATCAGCACAGTCAAGATGCGACATGTCGGAGGTGAAAATAGTTATTTGCCTGCAGTAATAAAATGTCACCACCAGGTGGTGCTGTGGCAAGGCATTCAACCCCACGGTTCTGCCCGTGTGCGATGTCAAAATAGACCAGATCCCTATTCTGGTTGTAAACAACCGACTATCAAGAAAACCTACCATCAGAGAGTCTGAGGACCTAACCGGCAGGAGTTCCTGATAGTGGCCAGTTCTGCTGGTCCCGTATCTTGACACTTTGCCTTCTGCAGTGGCAGGTTTTTTTCATCTCAAAGAAAGAACATACCTATGGCTCTGCATGGACTATAAAGAACTAATAATATCACAATTAAAAGCAATAATAAATTTTTTCTTATATTAGAGCCGTTTGATCAGTTCAGAGGAGCTACTCTTTGCACCAAACTTGATCCTTTCGGGGCTCTTTTTGTGACGTCCTGAAACTTCAGATACACCAAAGAAAACCAATAAAAATTCAGATTTATACACTGACGGTATTTTTATTATTATCTTTATTTATATCGCGCCAACATATTCCGTAGAGCTGTACAGGGGTTGAGTACATAGCAGAAAACAAATTAAACACCTTGTAAAGAATGGAGGGCCCTGTTTTTGAGCATAAAATCAAACGTACATAGAGCTTGTTTCCAAGGCACTGACACAAGATTGAAAACTCGCAAACGTACAATCTAAGGGTTTATGTGTGATACAAGAGGGTGACAAATGCAATTGGTTCAGTAAAGTGGAGGGGTCTGTGTGTTGTACTGTAGATTGTGGGTGGGAGTGTTATTAAGCTGTGGAATGTTCAGTTGTACATGTTAAGGCTGGTAGCAATCAGGTGCACTTATTTAGCAGCACCCAACTATAATTACCTTCTTAACTTACATGAAAGCATGAGCTGCTTCCTTTTGGTGGGAACAAAAAAACTATACATCCTATGACACGTTGCTGCAGAAACTGAATCCCCAGACTTTGCAGCAATGGTGTAGCTGCCTCTGCTTGGCCACAACGAATTATGATTTTTATGCTAGTTTAGCTCAGATTTCCAGGGGCATTCCAGCCAAAAAATAAATAAACTGCTAGAAAAATTAAGACATTTGCAAACTTTCTGGTAAGTTTATTGTTTTTTTGGGGGATTTTTACATGCAAAAAATGTTTTGCATACACGGATTCTCCTCTTCCATGTGCATTCATAATCCACAAAACTGATCATTGCTTTTAGGAGTGCCCTGGCAGCAGCAGTTGCAGCAAGGAGTTGTTAGATGGTGCTGACGAAAATTGTCCATGCTTTGCATACATTGCTGAGATCATATACAATTGCCAAGCTTAAACCTTTACCCTAAAGCTATGACATTGACATCTAGTGGGTGCTGACTGCAATTGCCTGTGTTGGCGGCCAGCCAGCGCACTCGTAACAGGAAAGGACCGAAAATGTTTGTACAGCGTGTGGTCCCATAATATGAAGCATGTAGGATATTTCATGTTTCATCCCCACCAGCCGCGGGCAGTAGATGGCTCGCCGAGACTTTCTTCAATTTATTGTTCGAAACAGGAAAGGTCCTACAGTATTTAGTAGTATCAATTACAATAAATTTGTATGACAAATAACCTTAAAAAATGACTCCCATCAAAAATTGTTAGCAATACGTATGAGATACTCCAAAAAACTATATAACGTAATGCTCTCTATTTTCTAACTCAGTGCTCACAACCAAACTATATACCTTTTATATGTCCTCCAGGAATAACACACTTCATATTATTATGAATACGCTACCAAACACGGCTTATTTTAAAGCACTGTGACGCAATCCCTGAGATTTAGTTTAGCGCCAAACTCGCCGAGGTAGTCAAGTCAAACAAACTACAAAAAAGCGCGGGAACTGTGAGGCAAAAAATCCAGCGCACGCGCACATCAGGTAGCAAGCACTAAGTATCAGAGTAATATAGACGGTCACGGGTTTCGTGGACGCTCCTTCCCTTTACAGTTCTTAAGCAATATATTTTGAATATTTGGCCGCTATCAGTTTCCGTAGTCACCACCGTCACAGATATCGTTTTTCATTGGCTGTTTTGCGAAACCATCGCATTCCCATTCGCTGTGATTTTGCTGCCACCAGCTTTTGATTGGCTGGAGTTGCCATCTTGTGGATGGCGGCGGTTCTTCTTTTCTATTGGTTGTGAGATTCATTGGGCGTTTTTTTGCTGTGTGGACCGCTCCGGGGTGCAGGATGGTAAGGTTTCCGCACAAATTCACGGTATACGGGAATCCGTTGCTCTAATCGGGCTGTCATGTGGCTCAGGGAGTTAGTCGAGCTGCTGGAACAAGTAACGGGCTGATAGAGGGCGGATGTCTGCAGCTACAGGGAGGCTTCGGCCTGCAGTGCTCTGAGTGAATGTCGGTGGGTGGTGGTGCTGTCATATGATCTGACACTGAGCAACTCGGGCTCAGTGCAAATACTATACCATTTGCTACTATTACTTCAGTGTAGAATGTATTTACGTGGACCAGTATTATTAATAGTATTAATAATAATAATATTGTTACTACTAATAATATTTTAAATTAATTGTAAGTACAATTTCAGTCATATTAAAGGTATATCTAAGTTTCCCTTATACCAGACACACACATTACATTGATTAATTCTATACACATATAGACTTATTTTATTTAAAAATAAAATTTGTTTTCCACAGCAGAACAGTGCAGAGATCCACACAGCAATATCTGGGCTCCTCCTTTCTTCTATGTGCAGGAAAAAAAAAAATTCACATTCCATGATGCTTTGCTGCACAAACTGCCATCACAGATTGAAACAATGTTATAGTTGCCTGTGAAACAAATTATACATTTTATGTTAAATTTAGCAAGGATTTTCAGAGGTGCACATTTTAAGAGATTTAGCAAATGTTAGGGTAAATGTAATAATGTTTATTTTGTCATGCAAAAATGTTTCATACACTACTGATTTTCCTCTATCAGATGCATTTATCATCAATGAAATGTTTATAGCCCTTTAAAATATCTATTATCCAGAGTGGCCAAAAATATCTTACTTTTAGGAGCCAAGAAGATTTCATAGTCACCATGGCAGCTTCTTCTATGAGACAGAAGGAAGACCTTTATAGCGATACATTATATTTTGGAAAAATAAATAGGAATCAGGAGTTTTAACTTCAACTTTTAGGAGTCTCCCTGGAATCTTACACCCCTGACTTTTTTATATGAAAAGGCATCCAGGCAGCAGGACATAACTGATTTTGGTTTATTGAGAGATCAATATGTAATTGGGTGGCAAATTATACTTTTCTGAAGCTGTTGGTGTGTAATATAGTGGTTTGCAGAAGTATAATTTGTCTGGGGCACACTGTGCAAAATATAATATAATAAATTATGCTCTTTTTACAAGGACACTGTAGTCGGAAAAATAAACCAGTATTAGACTTTTAAAAGTTTAAGTTGCATTCAACATGATAAAAACCCAGACCTTTCCTGTTATCTACCCACCAGTGCAGCAGCTGGCGCAACATTATGTTGCTATGTGTTATCTGCCACTACCATAGATGTGGGCAATCCATTTTGTTTGAAAATCCTCTTATGTTGCCTGGTCTCTTCAGGAATACTGCACAAAATCGCTTAATATATTGTTTGATCTATTGACAAATAAAGTGCCATATTTATGGATGAGAATAGACTGGAATATGGGAGATAAGAGGTTGTGGTTGCAGGTGATATCAAGGCAAGGGTTTTTATTGTGAGGTAAATAAGGTAATGTATGATATGGAAGGACTGTGGCATATATCATTTGGGTGGAGGGAAATGCTGTTTTCTTTCAGAAAATAAGACCATGTGACTCATTGAGGATAGTATGCACATATTCCCACCACCCCTCAGGGCATCTGTTAAAGGACCACAAAATTTGCCATGTGTGCTCTTTACCACCAGAGGGGGGAAAATGTGGTTACATTTTTTAAAATTGATGATTTAGAAATAGTCATTTTAGTTTAGCCATTGAAGCCCTCCCATAACAATCTGCATAAATAATAAGGCTGAAGTCTAACTGTTACACTTGTTACAATGTTAATTTAACCTTTTGAGTGCCAGGTATTTGATAATTGTTTTTATGCCTGGGAGACCAAGACCATTTTTTATTGTTTTCTGTCGATTCATTTAAGCAAGTGGGAAATTTCATAGCTTTATGTGATAAACTGTACCTTAAAAGTAAGTTTTCTATTAATATGTTTGAGCTAAAGCACACAATGTTGCCAAACTTATTAGGTCATAAAAAGTTAAAATACTTCATTCCATCATGTCTCCTCCACCTTGCTGCTCTATATCCTTTCCATCCCATTTGTATCCTATTCTTTTCCCATGGTCTCTTCTGTATTTACTGCCGTGCTCTTCTCAATGATTCTCATTTTCTCTTCTTCATTTATATTAGTTTCTTTACTCATTTTCTTGCTTTTCTATTCCTCGTCCTACACTTTCCTTTACTTCCATTGCCTTTATCACTCATGCTTGTTTCTTTAGAACTCTCTTACTCACTTGGTCATCCATGCTTCTCCGTTCAATATATTGCACATCTGTGTACATCCCCTCTCTTGATCTAAAAACGCTAATTTTAGAAATAGTCCCATTATCTACTCATTTCTCTATGGCTCTTGCATATTTTCTATTATTACTTTGCTCCTCTCTATTTCTTTTTACCCCCCTCTTGCCTCTTTTCACCTGGTTACCTCCAAATAAATATCTTTATTTTGGGATTTTTTATTTTTATTTATAATTATTTTTCCCATTACCTACCCACTTTCCTTTTAGTCGTTTATAATAGCAAAAATATATAATAGCAAAAATATTTTTATGTATTTTCCATGTCCTATCTTCTTACTTTCTTCTTTCCCAATATAAATAAGTAATGCAAAAACCAAGCCTAGGCAGGCAGGTAACCAGTCAGAGCTCTGTGCAATTCTGACTTCCCAGACAAAGAGACCATGCTGCTGGTAAACTGCAGGGTGATCATGGAGCTGCATGGAGTTAACCTAGAACAAATTCCTTCTGACACCCCATCAGTGGTTTGGGCAGCATCCTGTCTCCCTGCAAGACTATATGGAAAATCCGTGACCAGGAAGTGTATTGTCTTATTTGGACATATTGCTCTTCCTGGTCCAAATCTCTGTTCCCCTCATAAGATTCTTAATGATGTAAGGGTGAGAGGAGAGCATTATATTGGGGAAGTATGCCAGAATTCCACAAGCAATCTGCAGGCTAAAGCATTATTCTGCTATACTACAAGAAATTAAGTACTGGTTGTGTATTTTTTTTCTTTTCACAAAGACAAAAATGTTTAAAGCTTATGGGGGTTCTTTACACTAATACAATCAACTCCTAGACTCAGGTCATTACTGCTAACAGCCCGCTTCAATGTGCTATGTGTTTGGCACCTGTGGCCCGCGCATACTTGCTTGGTAGTCAGGAGGTTAAACAGTTTTGAATTAGGGATGCAGCAGTCGACATGTTGCATATTTATGAACAGAGATTTAAAAAAAAAATTAAAAAAAGTCTAATGTTATACTATATACATTTCCTACTTTTGTTAATTTCAAGTTGTGTACATTTTAAGTGTAAATCTAGTGTGAAAGCTTTGCTCAGATGAGAACAACATATAAATACTTCTGCAAACCACTCTACTAATACTAATGATAATTTGAAGATGCCATGAACTGTAATGGGTACTTTATGTATCCTCAAGCTCTAGATTATACATGGTGATTATACCACTTACCTATTGACTTTTTTTTTAAGTTCTACTACTAGTGTCAGTTTGTACTAAACAGAATATAAACGGAGTTCACACAACATTAATCTTATTTGGTCAACACATAATAGGATGAGTATTTTTTGCATAGTTATTGTTGTCATGATTCACAATCATATTGCAGTTTATTTTTTATCTGTTATGTATTTTGTTTGCAAAGCGTTTACTGTAGTTTGAGGGTAGGCAAAATTGCGTGGATCATAATTAAATGGACATAGTACCCAATGTTTGTAGAAGTTTGCATTCAACTCTTACCTTTATTAAAGACTTGCGTGAAAGGGACTTTGCATGAGAAACCAGTATTCTTTCCTGCAGTTCCCTTATTTCTTTGCATATTATGAAGGTGGACATTGAGAATGAGGATTGCAAGACAGAATATTGCATTATGTAGAAAACCTTTTCACAACCTCTCGCATCTCCCATTTGTTTTGTGCATTTAAAGGAATCTATTTTAACATATCCTTTCATAACACCCCAAATCAATGGTTTATGTATTCATTTTCCTAATTTGTTGCCCATTTTCTTTTGCTTTCTTTTATTTAACATCGCTCATGTTTCACCCTTTCATATCCCCTGTCTGCAATCAACTCCTCCATAAGCCTGGGCACAGAGTAAGTTTCTTCTAATCACAAACTAACACTGGTGTGGGGTCAGTGATTTTGAGTTTGTTTTGTAACTTTCTAATGTGAATGTCATGTCTGCTACTCAAGCTGCTTCTTCTAATTCCCACATCTTACTATTAGAGCATCTTCCAGCTCTATCCCTGGAATTCAGCTGTCCTGCACGGTGGGTTCTGCGCCCATATTTCCATACTGTATTTTACTTCCCAGTAGATACAAAACCAACTGTGCATTCAACTTATTAGCTACAATGTTGTTGAAAGGGAGGATGACCCTTCAAAACCTGGTGCCTTCATTTGAAGCCAAAGTGCGTGGGACTTGTGTCATACTCTTCCCACACCAAAGGAGCTGGCTTGTGCAAAACAAAAATTTACCCTGAAGGGAAGTTTGCAAGATGGATCAATATACCATCCCATGTTTTTCTTTAAGGAGATTGCAGTTGAGCATTTTGACCAAATCAAGAAAGTTATTAGGCTAGATTATGTCCTGTCTAGTTAAGCAGTGCATTTCTTTAAAAAAATAGAATTTGTAAAATATATTAAATCTAATTGTTGTGTGTTTTTATATTCTGCATGAATCAAACTGAAAATCTCTTGAAATTGTTGTTGAGCCTTTAAAAAAGGAGATCATTGCAATTCATTTTATTAAGTACTGTGTGCCTTTTGCATGTTTTCTTAACAGAAACTTTACAACACTCGGTAATTATGCAGTTAATGAGTATGCATATAAGATAACTTCTGCTATTTAAGTAGTTTGTGAATGTGTTTTTGTGTGTTTTAATTTTTATAAATTAATTTGTACTGTTTTGGTTACAAAAGATTCTAATTCAATGCATTTTATCATCTCTGATTTCGTAATTTTTAAATAAAAAAAATAGGTGTGTGCTTAGCTTTACTCCTGGTTCTGTATATTTAAATGTATTGGCTAAACAATTACTTTGTTATAATAGACGAAAACATGGTAATTTACTTACTGTAATTAAGGAACACATAATTTCTGCTGCCTTTAATTAATATTTCCTTATGACTAAATGTCTCTATTAGTCAATGATGGATTTCTTTTTAATACGAATGCTTCAGCAGACACAAGATCTTTAGAGTGAATACTTGGTTTCCCTTTATTGTACACCTACACACATTTCTAACTTTATATTTGCTTTTAAATTCCCTTTAAGTTGGTGTTAGTATTAGGAGATCTTCACATCCCACATCGCTGTAACAGTTTGCCAGCAAAATTCAAGAAGCTGCTGGTTCCAGGGAAGATTCAGCATATCCTGTGTACTGGGAATCTCTGCACCAAGGAGAGTTATGATTACCTCAAGACACTGGCTGGGGATGTCCACATCGTCAGAGGAGATTTTGATGAGGTGATAACGATTTCTCTATTGTCATGTTGTGCCTGATAGTTTACACATGAACATATATTGGGATATGCTCTGAGTTTGTTCTTCATCTAATAAAACAGAGGCAAGGTGCCATCTGAGAAATATTATATGAGTGCCTTCTTGTGCTCAGGTACCACTAAGAGTCTACATTTTAATGTTATTGCACAGTTAGGTCAGTCAGTTGCTGAGTTATTTTGCTAAATATACATTTTGTTGAGTATCTTGTGATAAATAAAACATGTTTCTGTTTTACCTAAATTGTTTTATCAACCTTTTATATTTCAGAACCTGAATTACCCAGAGCAGAAAGTTGTAACGGTTGGGCAGTTTAAGATTGGATTGATCCATGGGCACCAAGTCATTCCATGGGGGGATATGGCGAGTCTGGCACTGTTGCAAAGACAGCTGGATGTAGATATTCTCATTTCAGGACATACACATAAGTTTGAGGCATTTGAGCATGAGAACAAATTCTACATCAATCCAGGATCTGCCACAGGGGCCTACAATGCATTAGAAAAGTAAGTTGTACTTGCAAATCACTAACTGTTATTTATTTATATATATATATATATATATATATATATATATATATATATATATATATATATATATATATGAGTGAGGTAGCCGTGAATGTCCAGTAATCCAGTTGAATAATCAGAGTATTGCAGTGAATATGATACCTTTTTTATTGGACAAACGTATTCATAATAAAGCGATGAGCTTTCGAGAGATAATGCCTCTCTTTATCAAGTCAAAAAGCGATACTGATACAAGTATGAACTAAAAACAGCAAACAGAAAGAGATGGGGGAAAAAAAAAATTGGAAAAACAAGGAAGACTAAATTAATTGGCCAGAGTTAAGTGAGAAACAGACCAGCATTGTGAATAATGTCCTGATAGGTCAGTAAGTCTATAGATCAGGTTGTAGATAAGAACACAGCAGAGTAAAATAAAGAGCAATACATTTCAGCATAGCATAGCTTACAAAAACAGCAATAGAAGGGGGGGAGGTAAGTGGAATGTGTTAGCTATAAGACATTAAGATAGTGGGCCAGAAAGCCTAAATCGATGTTAATACCAAAATCATTGGTATTAAAAAATTGAATCCTTTTAAATTCAAAAGTTTTCCGCTGTTGGATAGTTCTGAAATTCCCTCTGAGTACTTTTATTTTGAGGTTCTGGATGGAGTGATTCTCCTGGGTGAAATGGTGTCCAACTGGAGTACAATAGTTGTCTTCCTGGTGTTTTTTGATGGAGCTTTGGTGGAGGTTCATTCGCATGTCTAGTTTGTGGCTGGTTCCCCCAATGTAGCACCCCCTTTCACATACAGTACATTGTATCATGTACATCATCAAATGTATTAACATAGATTTAGCCTTTCTGGACCACTATCTTAATGTCTTATAGCTAACACATTCCACTTACCCCCCCCCCCCCCCCCCCCCTTCTATTGCTGTTTTTGTAAGCTACATGCTATGCTTAAATTTATTGCTCTTTATTTCACTCTGCTGTGTTCTTATCTACAAACTGATCTATAGACTTACTAACCTATCAGGACATTATTCACAGTGCTGGTCTATTTCTCACTTAACTCTGGCCAATTAATTTAGTCTTTCTTGTTTTTCCAATTTTTTTTTTCCTATCTCTCTTTCTGTTTGCTGTTTTTAGTTCATACTTGTATCAGTATCGCTTTTTGACTTGATAAAAAGAGGCATTATCTCTCGAAAGCTCGTCACTTCATTATGAATAAGTTTGTCCAATAAAAAAGTATCACTATTCACTGCAATACTCTGATTATTCAACTATATATATATATATATATATATATATATATATTATTTAATCATATGTACGTTGCTAAAATATCTTCACACATAAGTGAATAGACTACACAGGAGAACTGAAAAGCTCTAGATATTAAATACATATTGCACTACGTCAGTGAATAGGAAAGAGAACACCTTGCAGAAAAACTTATATTCTGTTTAAGCAAAAACATAGATGTATAACTCAACTTTTTAACAAAGGCATAACTAAGCTGGTAAAACGTTCATAAAGGTTGATGCCTCTGTTGGATCCTGGTGGTATCTATGACACATTGGGGGAAGTTGTATGCGCGAAGGAGGGGTGTTAACACTTTTGGCGGGCAGTGCTTGTATTTCCTGATGCATTCTGCTTCTGGGCCTGTGAGGGGGATGATATGTGGTGTTGGTTTGTCAGATCCAATTATATAACAAAGCTCTCTGATGTCTCCCTGTTCTTTCCTTCTCCACCCTGCCTTATACTGACTGATAAACTCGCCCTCATGATGCAGCTCCCCAGAAGTGATGTGACAAAACAAAATTCCTTTACTCAAAACAGTTGATTCATTTTTGATTACCACCTGACATAAAACCATCAATAAGCCTAATATTAGGTTGTAAATTTAAAATAACATTGCTATAAAGCTTTATAAAAACCTGTAAAAATTAAATGTTAGTAGCACATATATATTACTTGAAATGTGCTTCCTTATGTCATAGATGGTCTAAATTGTCTTGACAAACCCTACTTACTGTGAGATAACCGGTTCTTCCTAAAAGATCAGGCCTTAACAGACGACTGATAACCATTATCATTGTTGTCTGTCTCATCGGCAGGATTTAACTATTTTCATATCAGAAATATGAAAATATTTGTTTGCTTACATTGAACCGTTTTCTATCCTTTGACATTAATTTGTTGCACAACTAATTCCATTATTGTGTTTAACATATTCCTTACAACTGCATTTGTCTTTTTCTTTCTTTCTAGCAACATTATCCCTTCCTTTGTATTGATGGACATTCAAGCTTCTACAGTTGTCACCTACGTGTACCAATTAATTGGAGATGATGTGAAAGTAGAAAGAATTGAGTACAAGAAATCCTAAAATAAATTCCTTGAACTTTTCATTGCCTTTAAATGTCATTCCCATTTATTATAAATCAAGATATAAGGACTTCCTGCAGCAACTATAGGCATTTTATTGTAACCCTTGTACTAATGTTTTGCATTGTAAACTGTCTTTTTAATTTACTGCTGCAGGTTTATTGTGAATTATATAGCAATGATTTATTAGTTTATTTGTGTTCAAAAACAAGTGTGCCACATTTACATTAATACCTATGTATAAACGTACAGACTTGTAAATATGAAATGTTAACATTCACAGAGGTATGTAATGAAAATAACCAAATACAGTCATGTGGAGAGCAACATTTCTTGATTCATGCATTCCTTGGGATGGATTGTTTAAAGTGTGTTGTTTTTTTTTACCAATTTAGATAACAGGATTTACATTTAGTTTAGTTGTAATGGTTTATGGGGTTTATATTGTATCTCCTACTTGAAAGGAATAACGTATCAACATTAGTTTGAACAATATCCATGAATATTTAAATGAATCTCTTCTAAACTGTTCATAAACTTTATAGTAAAATATGATATATATATTTTGGATTATATCCTTGGCACTTAACTGCTTAATATAGGGGCTACCATTTTGCCCCTTGTATTCTCCCTCTCTCATGTCCTACATCTTTTGTATGTGGCCCTTGTAATACAATATGCAAAGATGATGTCACTGTTGGGGGGGGGGGGGGGGTCGTCATCGTATTACAACAACATGCCACAGGGGGAACCACTATGGCTACTGTTATACCCCCTACATCACCAAACAGATGTAATACATATTATTGTAACACACATACTCATCACACAAACCATTTTATTAAGTGCCCCTTTCCTGATAGGGGGATGAATCGGCAGGTATAGAGGCTCAGAGGCACCTTTTTATTATAAATGCAGCTTGCCCAGTTGTGTGCATGGCTCCACCCGCAGCAGTGACCGAATCCGTGTATATGCAGTTGAAAACACCAGCTTCATAAGATGGAGGTGTAGAACAGAGAATGTGACTTACCCTATACTAAGCAATATGAGTGCCAAAATAAAGTAAGTAGGTGATCTTTTTAAACCTTCATAGTATCAAATTATTTCCCATATAGACTTTTTTTCTTTTTTTTTTACTTTGAATTAGCAACACAACATAAATGTAACAACTTCTTATATTGTCAAATAAATAATGAACAGTACTATAACTGGGAGAAAGAACCATATTCATTTTTGAACAAAAAATAAGTAAGTTCTAGATTTAGAAACCACTGCATTTTTTTTTTCACTTTACTTTGAATCCAGAGACCAAATAGCAAAATAATTTTCATGAAATTTATACAACGTAAAACTTTCATATCACGTAAATAATGTAATTTATCTTTAACTTGTTTTACATTCGGGCACGTATTGTGAGGCTGCCGGTGTTTCATAGCTGCAGAAAAATCTGATTATATATGTTTTTACATATAGAATTCTGTGTAACCTAGTAATAGCCATACTGAAGTAATACCTAGTAATAGCCATCTTGATGAACCTTTAAGCTGGTAAAAATCTTAATCCATTTATATATTGTATCCCATCATTGAAGGGTAAGTCCACTTATCGCACAATCATTATCAATTTCCCAATTCTGATTTAAAAGGAAGACTCCCTGCCTGACATACATTTACTTCTTTTATCCCATATGATGGTAGATCCTCAACTGTTTTTTAAAACAAAATAAAGAAGATTGCATTTACTTTAATTTAGAATGTAAAATGTTCCTCCCAGAATTTGAGTCAATGGGCATGACCACATTAAATGTACATACCATTTTTACCACTTTTGTGCTTGGTATAGGTCTGATAATTACAGGTTCATAAAACACATTAGTATTGTCTAGTGGATCTGAAATGAACACAGTGTGATATCCCGTGGATTTCCCTTCCAGGGCCCTCATTCAATTGCTATTTGGCCAATTGAATAGGGCTCTAAATAAGCACATAACATATTTTTTTTTAAAGAAGTTTTTAGTTAGTGAAAACCTTGCTTTTGTATAGATGTTTACTAACTAAAAACTTCTTCAAAAAAGATATGTTATGTGCTGATTTAGAGCCCTATTCAATTGGCCAAATCGCAATTGAATGAGGGCCCAGGTATTTTGCTTGAAGCGATCAGATTAACTCTTACAGATAATATGGTATGTGTCCACTACTAGAAGCAAACACCTTTCAGTCTTCGTTTATACAAAAATGGGTTAACATATATAACCTATATAATCAGAGTCTATTTTCTATTATACAGGGCAAAATTATTGAATCCTGATCATCCCTGCTGCCTAAATTACCACAAGAAATATTTTTTCTTAAGGGTAATTCATTAAAAAAAAAAAACGTAATCACTATTGATCATCAATTTCATCTGCAGTGGAGTCAGTTTATAAAATAAAAACAGGTTTTAAGAGAATACAGAACTCATCTTTCCTCTTTACATAGAGTATTCCATGTTGGCTTCTTGGCAGGGATAATGATAATGGACATCTCCGGTTATGGCCTGTATACAGCTGTCCTGAGAACAACTCTCTTACAGCTAGTTTCCCTTGGTATATTCTCCACTTTTCAATTCTACTCATGCAATAAGGATATGAGATCTGTAAGTTTCTATCTCTATAGATATTTCTTTTGCATGACCATCACCTGTAGCATTATCCTTCAAAATGTTTCTGTATCTATTTAATTTTGTGTACTTTGTTTTAATAAGAAATGCTTAAATGCTCTCTTTTTTTAACCTAAAATCTTAAAAATTGTTTCTCACTGGCTTGTCCTCTGCAGCTCATGAAGACAGTGTACTTCAAAGTACAGGGGTTGCTCACAGTATACATATTTTTCTGTGCTTTTGTGACACCACATGTTACTAGGGGGAGGATAAGACCTAATCCTTTTGCAAGGCAGGACTTTTGGCTTCTCTTCCATTTAGGAGTCATCCTTCATATCTATTTCTATGACATGGCCTCTGGAAGAGTAGGGAGGGTGTGGCAATGAGCAGTAAAGTTGTGAATGGAAAGGTTGACCTGCTAACACTTGTCTCAAGGAAACAGCTGACATTGTTTGGGGATAGTCCATTCAATTATAGGGATATTTTCTCCAGTGATCAACTTTCCCTCATTTATCCCACCCCACTCAGAGAGTCTAACAAGTGGCATTGTCCTGCAACATAATTGCAACAATCACATCTGCTCACTCTATCTACTTATATTGTCTTTTGTGTATGTGTTCTGACCATTTTCCACATAGTGTGCCGAAGAGTCTATTAGACATTTTTGGAACAATTTGGAGATGTTTTTTAGTTCTTAAATTAAATTTAAGTTGTGCGAATCCGATCTTAATTAACAAATAATTGGTTATTTAGTTGAAAGGTTATATTTGAACAAAAGGAGATAGGAGGAGACTTGTTATGAGAGGAGGGATACACACTTTTTTGGTGTAAATGTCCAACAGGGCCAGGGTATTTAATCTCTCCATTGAAATTAAGCAGTCTGGTATCTCTGTTTCACTACTAAAAAAGGAATGAGGTTTGTCCTATATTTTTCATTTTAATCTAGGAAAAGTGATGGGTAAAGAAAAAGGCGTGAGAGGGAGGTGCCAAATGATGTGAGAGGACAACACAAGAAAATGGGGTGGGATTTTCAATCTATTTTATTACTTGAGTTAAGTTTATTAGGCACGCCAGGTGATTAACATGGTCTTGAAAGCTGATAGTCCTTCCATTGGTCAATGTGGTGTTTTTTACTGACAGCACAGCAGTGACATCATGGATAAAGGCTGTACCTCATGACATGCCTTGAGTCAGTCATCCCCTTTTAGAAGCAAAGAGCAGATCAACTTTCCTTCTGTACATATCTGTTCTTCACTTGAGCCAGTGCAGGCTGTAACAGATCAGCTTTGACATGGCCCCTGCTGTTTGGTTTCAACTGCCTGGAATTAACTTATAATAACATTTTGTATTTTTTCTAAATATGTATTGAGTTTTTTATTGAAATAGTTATAAAATATTAAAATAACTAGAGGTTAAGTGTTTTCTTATGAATATTAAACATATTAGGATCTATCCCTCTTTGCCTGCGCATTTCTTCTGCAGGACTGACAGCTGCAGTTACAGGTCCCATCTGCCAGAGGGCGCTGTGAGTTTTCGGGCATCATCAAGTTCCAGGGAAGGCAAAGAACTATTCTCCCCTCCGACGTGGCGCAAATCGACAGCGAGGCTATCGCTATGTTCGGCGCAGGTACTCGGCCCTCCAGGGCCTCGGGAGCGCCTCTCCTAGCTCAAGGCCTCTTCTGTAGGCACGCCTTATATGCTAAAATTGGCCATGCCATCTATCGGCCGAAGGCGGAACTGCAGCTGTCAGATTTTGTGATGGTGAAGAGGGAAAGGACCCCATATTATATACATATAAAACACAAGGATGCATATACACACACATATAAATTATACACATTTAAATTAAAGTTGCATTACAAATGTAAACAGACACGTACAAAACAAGATCCACAAACTCTACCTGAATTAAGCTCACTTATGGACTCATCTGGTTCTCTGGTATGCATAAATAATGTTGTACATTGCTCAATAAACAAAGTGCTTTAGCTATATTTAATTTGTGTACTTTATGGAATTAGGAAGAGCAGAATAGTGTTTTAAAAATTAAGGGTTTGTGCTCAGAGTCTGTATTCATTTTGAAGAGGAATCACCTGTTCCTTTGTTACTTAGCACTTCCATTTCAGCAACAGTACAGTGGGTATAATAGTTAACTGCATTCAACAGCCCATTAAAAGGCATACTAATTGGTATAAAATAAAAAAATATATATTTATAAACACACATAAAGAAGCATACCTTAAGAAATTATAGTGCAACTGTTTCAAGAATACAAAACTAGAGTGTAATTTGCTCAATTTGATATCTAATATATAAGATGCTAATAATAACAGTTCTGTGGTTACAAACATTTTACTATTGTTTTACATCCTATAACATCTAGTCTGGTCCTGCACTTAGTGGGAGGTCGGTGGTGGGATGTTTCGCTTCCATGGATAGAGATTTTATGAGCTCATTTATATCCTCTCCCTTGGTTATTTCACCAGAAGCATTTCTTCCTGATTTCAGTACAAAAGCTAAAATGAGAAACAAATGTTGGGCTTTTTAATGCTACAGATTTTTATATATGCATTTCTAACTTCACTCAGTCCGAATTTGAAACAACCAAAAATATGTAATTCCAAGGGTTTATGCCAAACAAGCATATAAGATTAAATAAATATATATACCTATATATATATATATATATATATATATATATATATATATATATATATATATAATTTCTTTGTGTGTTTTAATAAAAACATGGAGGAATGTAAGAACTATTAACATACATTTAAATCTAAGTTTTATTCTAATCAATTAATATGAGAGAGTATTAAACTTCTTAAAAACAGTCCACTTCACTAGGTCACATTTGTTTAATTTTCTTTTCAGGCAATTAAGAGCATGGCATGGAAAGAGCTAAACGCTAATGTGCAAATACTCAGTGTGTATCAAACTAGTGACAGTGCTATTTATCCAAATAGTGCATAAGATACCAAGATAGAGTACATATAGTATTATAGTTATAGAGGTCTTTATAATATATGGAGCATCAATTAAATACATACAGTATATAGACTCAACTATAAGACTTTGCTTATCAACAAATGCATCTACAGTTTTAAGTATTTGCTCCATACTCTCTAAGGTTTCCTTTATAAAAGGTATCCCATGGTGTTAGTAGAGTTCTTAGTGAATCATGGAGAAAAAAAAAAATAACATGTGTGATTAAATGGACATAGAATACAAATATTTCCATCATGCATTTAAAATTATGTTTCAAACATTATAAATGTGTTCTTTTTCATGAAAAATATTTAATAAAACTGTTAAACTTATTGGAAACTTAGATGCAATGTCACAGGACTCATACAGCTATATTGCTGAACATTAGCTGATGGACACCCCTCCAAAGATAGTTCAAACTGCTCTAGGGGCTTCTTTTTTTTTTTAAACACAGTGTGCAATTTTATGAAATGCCCTCTTTTAGAGGCAACAAAGAAAAGCATGCCTTCAATGACCCTTAAAGATGGACTTCTCACTAGAAAGGGAGGCCTGCAGAGGTGGGAGAGAGCCCTGCAACCTTAATTCACATTGATTCAGATTTTTCTTTAGTTTACTGGTTAATTTATTTTTTTATGTTTTATTTTATTTTTTTATATATTTTTTTATTTTATTTTGTGGACATGAAAATCTGATATCCAATTTCAGTAGCATGTGTGCAATTTGTATTGGTATAATTACTTATTTCATATCATGTTAAAACATTTTAATTAAAAAAGAATACCAATCTGGTATTTCTTTGAATTACCTTGTACATTTGGCTTTACTGCTTCTCTGTCACAAGATTTACTTCTCCTTTTCCGAAAAGTTTCCACTTGCAGCCTACAAAAAACACATTTTGATCATTTTAATAGTTATATAACATTGACTCATATTTGAGCAAGGCAGTAGCTCTGTCTTGATTTTAACACAATTTTAAATACTGATTATACAATAAATATTTAATTAATTCTATTAAAAGAAACTTGAGTTGAAATAACCCATTTAAATCAATATGTTTAAATTATTGAATATTTCATATTTAGTTTTTATGAATACCTCTTATTATAGTCATCTTTTGTGATAAGTTCTTTTCCAAATGGATTGTCTTTCTGTACTTTCTTTGAATCTTGAAGGAAAAAAATCATAAGTTCCTATTATTAGTAGGAGCAATGTAGAGAACTACACAACTATACAACTGCATGTTTACTACTATAGAGCATAGAACCATGCTCTACACTTTTAGCACAATTTATATACATTAATGTTTTATGATGGTGAGGAAATGTTGAAAAAAATATATACAATGGGTATGTTTCACCCGGTCTGTAACATGAACATAAACTGATTAATATAATAAAAATCTACATATTACTGATTATGGTTTTATGGACCCTGAGCAACTATTATTTATTATTAGTGACTTGCCCTTTAAAAATGATGGTATGATATAGTGTTATTCATTGTGTTTTCTTTCCACCTCTCCCTCCCATGTCTTTTGCCCCCCTCTCTATCTCCTGTGTCTCTTCTCTCCCTCACCTGTGTCTCCTCCCTCCTCTGTGTCTCTTTCCCCCCTCTCCCTCTCCTGTGTCTCTCTCCCCAACTCCCTCGCCTGTGTCTCTTTGCCCCGCTCTCCCTCCCCTGTGCCTCTTTCCCACCACTCCCTCCCGTGTCTCTTTTCCCCCCTCTCCCCCATTTCTCAACCGTGTCTCTTTCCCCCCCTCTCCCTCCCAAGTGTCTCTTTCATGCCTCTCTCTTCCCTGTGTCTCTTTCCCTCCTTTCCACCCCGTGTCTCTTTCCCCCCTTTCCCACCCCTATGTCTCTTTGCCCTGCTCTCCCTCCCGTGTCTCTTTCCCCCCTCTCTCACCCCTGTGTCTCTTTCCCCCACTTCCTCCTGTTTCTCTTTCCCCCCTTCTTCCCCATGTCTCACCCCTGTGTTTCTTTCCCCCCTCTCCCTCCCCATGCTCTTTCCCCCTCTTCTCCCTCCCCTGTTTCTCTCTCCCCCTCTCCCTCCCATGTCTCTTCCCTCCCTCTCCCTCCCCTGTGTCTCTTCTGCCCTACCTCCCCTGTATCTCTTTCCCCCCTCTCCCTCCCATGTCTCTCCCTACCTCCACTGTGTCTCTTTGCCCTCCTGTTCCACTCCTGTGTCTCCCCCCCACACTCTCCCCTGTGTCTCTTTGCCCCACTATCCCTCCCCTGTGTCTCTCCCCCCTTCTCATCCCTGTCTCTTTCTCCCCACTCCCTCCAGTGTCTCTTTTCCCCCCTCTCCCCCATTTCTCACCGGTGTCTCTTTCCCCCCTCTTCTGTGTCTCATCCCCCCTCTAATCCCTCCCCTGTGTCTCTTTGCCCTGCTCTCCCTCCCCTGTGTCTCTCCTCCCCTCTCACCCCTGTGTCTCCCCTCCTCTCCCTCCCCTGTGTCTTTCTCTCCCCTCTCTCTCCCCTGTGCTCCTTTTGCCAGTTATGGGTGTGAAAACATTTGCAGGCTTACGGCTTTAACGGTCACCATTTTTTCAAGGCTGTAACTCGGAAGCCCTTTGCGGGTCTCTCCCGCTGCCATTTCAGGCCTTGCAATGAGCGCCTTTGGCGTGCATTGTGGGCCTCTACCCCTTCTATCTTTTGAGGGCACTGCGATGAGTGCTGAGGCCCGTAGCTGACGCTTTGAAAGCCACAGGTTTGCGCATAAACTATATGTTGACAAATATACTTACCATTATATTTCAATGGTAACTGTGGATGGAGGTGACGGTCAATCAATGTCCTCATGTGGCTTGTGCTATAGATTTTAGCAATGCTGCACAAGTACCGTTTCTGGCCCAATGTAAGATCTGGATGCTGAGACACAATATATTTCTTGTATCAACATATTTTATCAAAAAAGGTCCAATATCTGCATTATGTTATAATAAGTATACCTGTTTTTTAGAAAACACTGTAAGATTTTGGGGGGGACAATGGCGTAGAGAGGGTATGGGATGAAAATGACTATTTATAGGGAAGGGGGAGGATCAGTATAGTCTACAGGGAGTTCATGTAAGTAACTCAAATGCAGTATCATGTACTTCAAACCTGCAGAGATATAGCAACCTAAACTATATGCTTGAAAATGCAAGAAGCTTGCCAAAGAAAGGTGGAGAGCTGAAAGTATTAACAATAAATGAGAAATATTATTTGATAAGCATAATTGAAACATGATGAAATTACTTTCATGACTAGACAGTTAATGTGG
The DNA here is from genome assembly GCA_027410445.1 of Discoglossus pictus. Classification (NCBI taxonomy): domain Eukaryota; kingdom Metazoa; phylum Chordata; class Amphibia; order Anura; family Alytidae; genus Discoglossus; species Discoglossus pictus. Next base: position 440,035,971 of record CM050163.1, on the reverse strand, counting down.
TGGATTATAACATATTTAGGAGAGATATGGGCAATGATCGAAGAAGAGGAGAAGTATGTATTTACGGTAAAACTGGTTTAAATCCTATAGGCAGAGAAGATATTTATGGTGGAACTAGTGATAATGTTGAAGCCTTGTGGGTTGAAATAAATAGTGGAGGAACAAATTCTAAAAAACAGAGGTAGGAACATGCAATAAATCCCCAGTGTGCAACTTCAATTACTGGTACAGATTGGAAATGCAGCTAAGCATGGTCAAATTCTAATGGTTGAAGATTTATTTTAACTACCCTGAAATAAACTGGATGAATGAGACCAGCTGATACATCAAATCTTGTAAGTGTACCCTTGATGAAAAGTGAACACAACACAGTTTAATTTGAAGTTGAGTTTCACAAACACATTTACAAGGATATTTAATACCAATAACAAAAAGAAAAGATTTTCGCCTCAAAGTAGATTGGAATGCCAAAGTAATGAACCAAAAGACACCTGGAATAACTGGCAAATTTGACCTTGGAGTACAAAACTAAGCAGGTCAGAGATTAGTAGAATTCTGTCAAGATAGTTCATTCTTTGGTGATAGTAAACACCCTCTTCCAACAGTCTCAGAGCTGAGTCTACACATGGACAATATATAAATCAGATTGCCTATATACTTTGTAGCCAAAGATGGAGGGGCTCTATACAATCAGCAAAAACAAGATCTGACTGTGGCTCACACCATGAGCTTCTTATCACAAAAGTTCAGAATCAAACTGAAAGAAGAGGAAAAATCATCAGACCAAGCAGTTATAAAATAAATATTTTATACCCCATGAATATGTAGTGGACATAAAGAATAGATTCAAAATTGGGGATCGCAAGAGAACCTTTCAATACGACAAGATTCAACAAATAATCTACACTTTGCATATACAAAATAAGACAAGAAACTTCTTAAAATATTTATATCCATACAGTAATTTTGAGATGTTGTCCGTGAACTGCTGTTTTCATAAAATTAAAAAGAAAGTCTCTGTTACCATCCTAAAATATAGACCAAAAAGCAAGCCTTTATATATTACTTTGTAATATGGTGTAATAGATAAAATACCTTTAGAAAAGCTGCATTTTTCATAGATCTTGGAATCTGGACTGTTTTGACATGAGGGGTTTCAGTGGCACTCTGTGATCCTGCAGCCACCCTGTTACCATTCTTTGTTTCCCAAGTATTTATGGGATCCTGCACTCCTACAAAACATTGGATAGAATACTTTACAATACAAGCACCTACCTATGTTTGGGTGTGTAATACTGACTTATGTGGGGTGGACACTTACCCTGTGTTTGGTTCTTGTTCTGGGACTCAATTAGTCTGTGTAGACATAAAATTTAAATTACAATGTACATAACCTATATATAAAAAACAGGTAGTCTCCCCAAGGATAGTATTTGCAGAATGTTTATACCTTACAATGGTAATTATTAGGTTTTTTAATAGAAAAGGTATATGTAGTAAAGGATAACAATTGCATAATCTTCATTTATTGTATACTTTGCTAATTTTGGACATGAATGATTGCTACCCTTATAATTAATTATAAAGTATTTGTGCTCTGCACTGGTACAGTACAAAGTATATAATCCATTCAACACTTATAAACACAAAACTCACAAAAAAGAAAACTAATACAACCTTGCACACATATGTATGCATTAAGTAAATGTACATACTAACATGAACTTCACATATGATTGAGGGCTTATTCGTAAACACTTGCAAAGAATCACTTACATGTCGGAAATTATATATGTGTGTATTGATTCATCCTATCCCTATAAATATCTGATTTTTTATTTGACTTTGTTCTATTTCTTTATTTTTTGTTTTGTTACATTATTATATTGACAGCTACAGAAACGTATTTTGCTTAATGCATCATTAGCAAAATTATAGACCACTTTCCTTGCTTTGTAATCCTCACTTGGTTTTCTATTACCTTCTCCTTTGACATCTTATCTGCACTGGAGAGTTCTTCTGGCATTTGGGATCCTGGCTGCTAAAGGGAACAAATCTTTCCATCTTCTTATAATACTTAGCCGCACCCAAAACACAGCAGATGAGGATATCACGTTGCCAGGCTGTGGATTATAAGTGACTGTGAAGAGTATTGTATCCTAACAACCATGGAGCATGTGCACTGCATCTTCCATGCTAGAAGATGCAGACAAGGCAGTTTACTTCATCTGTGCATGACATTATTATTCACACTAATCTGCTATCATTTAATTCTGCCCATTGTTTATTAAACACTTATAATGATTGGACACAGCTTTACTGGAATATACATTATTATTATCTTTTATTTGT